>OY720632.1:71159626-71515605 GCA_963169105.1 Ceriagrion tenellum
CGTTTTGGCTGCTCTCAATGACGTAAAAGCACGATGAGTTATAATCTTCCTCTCCCGCAACTCCTTTACCCAACCCCTAATCCTTTCTGAGGTAAAAGCCTTTTCACGTTTCCTGCTAAGATGGTTATTATTGATGGACTCAATCGAGCGGATACGAAAAGAGGCAGTCGTGACAATCGGCTTACAGAATATTGAAAAATATAAGAGTGCAAACCTACCTCGAATAAAGGGGCGTTGATCCCATTGCTTTCATCCCTACTCCTCTCCTCGAAATCTTTTGCCCTGTTGCTTCCTCTTGTGAATCTTGATCCTCACCAAGGATGAGGCTAGTCTTTCCTCGACGCGAGGGATACCCTAAATAGTTGACTCAGTCGAAGAATGTTGAACAGAATTAGTTCTGTGTAATCAAAACCGATATTCTACTGTGTGTTAATGGTTGAATGCGAATGAATGAAAAGTGCGAGAGGGAAGAGTTGAAAAATCGTACTAATGCAAATTAATGGCCGACATGTTTATTTTAGATTGGGTGACTATTGGGATAGAGCAAACTCAAGAAGGAACGTGCGCTGAGAAGATACACTCGTTGCTTCGTTTCAGGTAGTCCCCAGGAAGTGAGTACTCCCCTTTAGTTCTCTTCCTTGTGCCGAAAAGCTTAATGCAATATATTTGGCCATGCCGGATGATGAAGCCAAAGTACTGGACTTTGTTGTACAGAGAACAGTGTGCCTACCGAAATAAATTTCATTCAATCAGTTTGTGTGAGGGAGGGGAGAATATGAAGGATTCTCTTAAACTCAGTGGAAGTATCAAGTCCAAAGAATACCCTCATGGGTGCCGCATCTGTGATCTCAGCGCTTCTCATAATCAAGGCTCGAAACTGCTTCGTCTCTTCCTCGGGTTGCTTTCCTCAGTCTGGGAGGACTCGAGGCCGAAGATCGAGTTAAGACGCCACCGACAGTTAACCTGGGTTTTATGGTTCCCTCCGCGACTGCTTCGGATCCGTTTCCGAGAAAGGCGAAAGAGCTTTCCCCCCGATGGTGCTGCTGGCTGCCGCCAAGTGTTCCCAGCGCAGCCTGCGAGCTCTCCTCGAACCGAATGCTGTGTATTGCTTCGACTACCATCTTTTTTCGCTAGCTTTCTTTCTCTCTCTCTCTCTCTCTCTTCCCTAAATCAGCCGCAGCACTCAGTGCGATGGCGGTCAAGGCCTTGGTACTCATCGCCACTCGTTGGTGAAAGATAAACTTTTATCGCGCATGCTGTGCCGGTTCTTGTTATTGTGGTCGTATTATTCACGCAGTCAGTCTCAACTCTGAGGATGAGTGTGCCTCGCCCACAGAAAATATTAGGCAAGACCTTGATGCTCATTTTACGAGGGTAACTGGGGAGGCAATTTGTTGTCTCGACTTCAGAGCTGAGCGCTCCGGCATTGTGTGTTTAATGATTAATGGTAATGAATTTTTTTTCCTGTTTAATGGATGGTTTTAGCTCTTTTCTTTATGAATTCTCATTATTTACATCAATGCTTAAATTTAGGTGATTCTTTGCGACGAAATTATTTTGCATTTCAAACTCTCTCGGATTAAGCTTTTTCGCCGATTTCCTGGGCTGAGTCATCACCCAAGAATTGGAGGAGTCCGTATATAGAAATGTTTTCTCGCGTTGAAATTTTCACGAAATGATCGTCCTCCCGGACGCCATTTCTATCCGAATTCACGTGCCCCTGCGCGTCACGATATTTTAATCAGGAATATTCCCCCGTGTGGTTTCGGGAGAGGGCAAAAGCCTCGGTCATCGGGGTCACTTTTCCGAGCACTCCGCATGCAGCACGTGCATGCACGCGAGCAGTTACCGGTCTTCTTTACGATCGAGTCGACGGCGGTGGGTCGCGGCAATCGACACGGCCCGAATGGCTAAACCGCTCTCCGCATAGTCGGGCGGGGAGGCCGAATTTTGGCAGGGTCTTGAGATGAGAGGTGCCCTCCCTCCCCTCTGAACCGGAGCCCTCTCTCTCTCTCTCTCGGCTTGGCCCACCCTTGTTATGTCGTCTTGGATGATTCGATCTCGGAGCCCCACACCTCCTCCCCAGGGCCCCCACGCCCCTATCTATCCCGCCCCTCCCCCTCCCCCGGGGGGCAGCTCACAGCACGCATCTTCCCCAACCCTCTCCCTCATGTTGCAGTGCCTCCCTCCACCCTCCTCCCCATCCAAAACCCCATCCCTCCTCCCATGCCCCTTCCACTCCTCCCAAGACGGCGTCGTCTGGCGCAGGCGTCTTCGGCGCAGACGCCCCTCTGCGCATGCGCCGCAGTCGTTTTCCAAGGGACCAAGAGTGTGGTCTCTCTCCCTCCTCCTCTCTTCTCCTCCAGAGATATTTAAAGGTGATGCCCACGCCAAGTGATCTCTAATAACGAACGCTCCCTACTCCGACTCTCCTTCCTCTCTGCTTCCTCCTCTTCTCTGTCCCTCTGCTTCCCTGAATCGACTCTTCTCCGGTTCCCGGCGAAAACCTTCTCTTGTTTTCTCGCCCTCGTGGTCATGGTAACGAAAGCGTTGTTTCCTTTTTTCCGATTAGTTTTGGATGTTATTCAGTAGCTCGGCTTGAGTAAACGTTTGAACACTTTTTAAAATTTTCACCTCGTAATATTTACCCGAATTGGTAAATACTTGACTTAGCAACTGGGTGAAAAGTTACCTTGTCTCGATGATTAAAAATACCTTCTCCTCTTCGTAACGGACAGGACGTGAGGGTTTAGAAGTCAGTACATTTGATGTCGCTCACCATATATCACTGAGTTTCAAATATGTACAGTGAAGTAATTTTAAGCATCGTGCAAATTTTTACAGAGAAAAAATCATCCGCCTTGACCGGGGTGCGAACCCGGATCCGCGGATCGAACCCATGTGTGCATTGCGGGTGACTCCGTAAAAGTGGAACTCCGTGGTTAGTCCCGGATAGCTTGAAATTTGTCGTTTAAGCATCGTAGTTACTTCTCTATTTTTTCATCCTCCAATAATCAGTTGTTCCGGTGATGCACAAGTTTATGCTTGGATTCTCTGAATGGTGGTTGGATATTTTTGAAGTACATGTTCCTGTAATTAATATTCCGTTATGGCGGATGCGATTGGGTTCGTATTCATATACTTCCAATTTCTAATATGGTCGTACGTAACATAGCACAGGATACTTTTAAAAACTCAAGCTAATTGGAATGCAAATAGTAAAATAGAGTTTAACTCTCATATACTAGAAACATCTTTGCACCTTAGCTGCAGAAATTAACTTAACATTTTTAATTTGCGGCAATTCTCCGTTTTGTGTGTAGTGTAATGTGGATTTAACGAAACTTTCATGTCCATTTTATTTGATTAGTTCCTCGATATCTTCCTATTTTTACTCAATAAAATTGTCTCGTCGTCATGAAATGCCAAACGATGATACAATTGGATTGAGGTATGTACGTCTTCATCCTAGTGTCTTATTCGGTTTGCTCTAATACAGCGAGAATGTAAGCATTCAAGCGACTGCCTTTGAAATAGTTGCGCGTCTCGTAGCTGGAATCGACTGCCAGCTAATTAATGACCCAATTGCAACCTTACTAATCTCAGTTAACTCACGTCCATCATTTCCCACTCATAATACGCCAACCTATATTGAATGTGTCTTGGTTTTAGCACTGGCACTGAGATCGTCCATTAGCTAATAATCAAGGTATATGTAAGGTAAAGAATGTTAGTTTGACACGATAGTAAGATACGATATAAGACGATACTTCCACCCTACTCAAAAATAATTAAAAAAAATTAAATTATCCTAAATCCCCAACGCAACTGTTTTGCAATATGTGGAAGAAAGACAACGGCTCGCTTTTATAGTATCTGTACGTTCCCCGTTAGATATCATGGTATTATCGTTTTCTCCATGTTAAGTGAAAGTTTATATATTTTGAGTAATTTTTTATTCAGTATGCTGTTGTCTATATATGACAATATACTGCAGGTTAGTGGATGCGAGGAAAATTGATGTGAGAACGAAGTAACTTCAGGTTTAACTACGCCAAGATATTTTTTTACCCCGAAGTCAAGAGATTACGGGCCAATCTGCTAAAGGCGGTTCAGAGAAATTCCCACCGTACGTGTCGCTGGGAACACGGAGTCGAAGCGGGCTAGCGGCGAGGGCGACGCGAGTGCGACAAAATGGCGGAAACTGAAAGCGGAAGTCTTGCTCCCGGATAGTACGAGCGGAGGGGAATGAATTAAAGAAAAAAAAAGTTCGGGGATTTTTGCGACGCGTTCTTCTTTCCTCCGTGCGTTCTCACTCAATCCATCGCCAAGTCTTTTCATCTTCTTCGTGGCCTCTCTTAAAGAGTGCGAAGGATCAGCGGCGAGCGGGGGAAGAGTCCAAACCGAGCGAGAAAGAAATTTCCGCTCTCACCCTTTCCCCCCTTCCTACCTCCCACTCTCCTCACCCTCAACTTCCTCCCCCTTCTCCTCCTTCCTTTCATTCCACCTCTTTCCGCCCCATCCTCCCGGAAATTGCTTTAACCAGCGAAAATATTCTCGTCCGAAGCATAAAGTATTATAAAATTGTGAATCTGGAGGTTTTCACTGCCGAGGAGAGAGGAGGGAGGAGGGTTTAAGGGTCGGAAGCGTAAAGGAAACGCTCTCTCCTTCCCTCCCTCCCCGTATATCCTCGTTTCCTCCTTCTTCTCCCTCTCATATTCCATATTTCTCTCTCCCCTCGTGATCTGATTCACTCCTTTTTGATTCCCGAGTCCATTTGCGAAGGACGGCGAGTGCACCATAAGTGTAGGAACGTCTCTTCAGAAATGATTTTCCCCTGCTGGGCCCCGGCGCCCTTTTACAGTCGAGAAGATGTCTCTCTTAGTTTATTCGAACATGCCATGAGCACATTGACAAAAAAATTAATCTCCTATACTGGCATCCGAGTCGAGATCCCTTGATCTTGTGATTGAATTATATCTTAGAATTATTTTATGGGATTTTCCTCTAATGTGTGTTGAATTTCGCAGGTTATCAGCGGTAGGCCTCGCTAATGCTGTTACCTCAGCTTGTCCTCAATTACTCCGTTTTTCTACTCCTGTTTTCAGAAGAAATATTTTGTAAAATAGTACAGCTCGTGATTGATTACCATTTATAGGGAGAGGGATAACGGGGATAATGGGTTTGTTATTAAACGTCGAACACTTTCATCTCCTGAAGTGTTTCAAACTGCTATCACTGCTGGTTGACCGTAGTTTTATAAATTAACTTTTATCACAAAATATATACTTGCTTTCCCTCCACCCTCCTCACTCTATGCGCTTCCATGTATGGATTACTCAAATATTGCGCTAAAGATTCGTAAATGTTTTAGTTTAAAACAGAATCACTCTGTCCAATCGATGTGTTTTCACAAAATAATGTGTGGTAAACAATATTACTCTCAATCGATCGAAGTGCTTTCTCTGGATTTTCTTAATATGCCTCAATTTACAAAGTTCTTTCAAGTTGATGCATATACGTTTGAATCTGTTTTAAGTATTTTTCAAGATAACATCACAGAGAATTATTTTTTTTGACCTCGTTTTCTGTGCCAGCTCAATCTCTTTCCGTCCATGATGGCATCTTTAGATCTCCGCTTTTAAGCAATGCGTGGGGGGCCCCGCACGGATTTTTTTTGTAATACTCCCTCTTGGACCAGGCCTTGTCCTCCGATGGACGGCGCCTTTCCTACCCTCCTATGTTAGACGGAGTGAGTGAGCGATTCCCCTTTCCAAGTCTCCTGGGTTTCTTCCATTTCCTTCTCGTCGCTTATCGGTCGGCCATTTTCTTCTTGGCTTCCCTCCTGAAGGCTCTCGCCCCCTCTATTCATTTCCCCGTTTCCTCTCCCTCTTTGGCGCTTATTCTGCCCCCCCGTCCCCTTCACCATTCAGCTCTGCACACTCCCCCCTCCTCCTCCTACTTCTTTGACCCAAGATTGATTTTGCCGTCTGCAGGGGGGAGTGAAAGGAAAGTGTTCGGCCCTCTGCATCTTCACCCTCCTCTCACCCTCTCCTCCCCCCGCACCACTTTAATGGCTGCTTTGGTGTGTTCTGGGCAAGGCCTTTGATCTACGTCAAATGCCTCCGCGAAGAAGTTAAAAGTTGCATAGCTGCGGGCTCAGGAATCGTTCCCTCGATCTTAAATCCAGTCTCTCAGAACGTTCAAATCCCAAGTCCCGTTTTTCCACCTTGCCATCAAAAGAGTGTTTACTTCCTCCTCATCCCTGCTCTCCTCAGAGCGGTGACGACTTTCGGAATGGACTTGAAAATTCATGAACCGAAGATTTTAGGCGGGAGTGATTTTCGTCTGATTTAGGGAGCTATACGTTCGAGAAGGAAAACAGCGGTGCGAAAATGAAACCTTTTGGGAAAGCTGTTCCTCCAACTTTATTGGACCTGTCCCTTTCAGAAGACACAACACTGGCTGGAATGGTAGTCCTCACGGAGGGCGTACTAGCGCACGCAGGACGTAACAGATCACGCCTAATTTTCTCGCCGTGATCTCTGCGAGTTCACGCGAAACGGATACCCCATGCACATTTCCCAGATGACCACGAGCAGACACGATTTCCTCCCTTATCGCCTTCGCCCACGTCTGCATAATATCCGAAGGCCGTCATACTCCATCCTGCGCCGTGGTTTTCCGCCGAGGACTTCAGCGGTGCTTTGGCTAATGCAACCTCAGCAGTCCCTTTTGACGCCCTTTTCCCCGTAGCTGGCGGTGTCCGTGTGTCGGCGACTTTCCCGAGTTATTTTGCCTTCATACCGTTTTGCTGCCAAGCTGTGGACCTTACTCTAGATTAGCCTTCGGTTCTAAGCGTTCCAACACCCAAGTGTTCCTTCTGATTAATCCCTACAAAATTACTAAAAATTTTCTTTGGTGAACAGTTGTAATATAAAGCATTTTGTCCGGCTCAGAGCGCCTACACCACGAAATCCACCGTGTGAATTGATTTACGCGCCAGATTAAAGTCCAGCACATATTCTCAGTAGCACCTAATAAAAAGAAAATTCATAACGCAAATCTTGACGTGTTCCGTTCCCGCGCTCCGGAATGATCCGGCAACTCTCGCCGGCGCGCCGCGGCGCTAACCGGCGATTCCAAGCGCCGTCACCGGGCTTTCTCTCCGCCTCTTCCAGGAGAGAGCATCAATAGGTAACGCTTCTCGCATAGCTTTTTTGCTTCTCTCATGGTATTTTTATGATACCTAGTAATATTAAAGAGGAATGAATGTTAACATATGATGAAATGGGTGGAGAAGAAAAGAGGTGAAATTTTAGGATTATTGAGAACAAGAGAGCGTGCGTGAAGCTAGGCATGAATCCGGCCAAAGTGAATTAGCCTAGCAAGGAGTGGGCTGTATGGAGGATACTATTGAAACGTAGCCAGTGTTATTGTTTTAATGCCGAGGATTAATCTCTTCTGACTCTGTCTACCCCGAAAGGGAACGGCGTGATGGGTATTTCGCAGGTTATCAGTGGGAGGCCTCGCTAATGTTGTCACCTCAGCTTGTCCTCAATTACTTCGTTTATCTACTCCTGTTTTCAGAAGAAATATTTTGTAAAATAGTACAGCTCGTGATTGAGTAACCTTTAAAGGGAGAGGGATAACGGGTTTTATTTAGCGTCGAACACTTTCATCTCCTGAAGTGTTTCAAACTGCTATCACTGCCGGTCGCCCGTAGTTTTTTAAAATTCACTTTCATCATAAAATATATAATTGCTTTTCCCACACCTTACTAATACAAAGAGCATCCCTTTATTAAGTACTCAATTATTTCACTAAATATTCGTAAAATTTTTAGTAAAAAAGATGCAATTGAAATCTAGTGCCATCAGTGAACTTGCGACAGGAGCTTCTTCTTGGTCTCGCTCCTCAGTGGCGGCAGAGTCTAGTCCCCTTAGGCGACGAGGGTGCGATTTCGACAGGGGTTCTACTAATATGCGTCCAGGACACCTTGCTCTCGAAACAACTTCCCCTTCGTAAAAAAGAAAAGTTTCGGAAAGACAGGGAGGAGTGGGAAGGGAAGGAAGGGGAGAATTACCACTCTCCAATGCACAAATATAGGCAGATCTTCTAGTCTCCCTCTCGCACACAAGAATGTGCGCACGCGCTCCCCAGAAGCACAACAGGGAATGCGTTCGAACTGCCGTCTTTCTCTCTCTCTCTCCCTTTCACTTTCCTTCCACTCTCCTTTTGCCACCCACTCGTTCCCGACTACTTCTGCATCACCTTCTCTCTCTCCTCGCCAATCCCACTCAATCCGACTCTCTTGCGGGAGGCCGTGAGCAATTTCTCGCGCGTGCTGTGACGACGCGCAGTCAGTCGTCGGCACGGAAGTGCGGCGAGGAAATAACGAACCGCCCAACTCGTTCGTCTCTCGAGCCGCCGCCCATTCTCCTCCTCTCTCTTCCACTCCCCGTGGGGGAATAAAGGAGAAAGAAAGTGAAAAAAAGGGAGGCAGCCACCCTTTGCTCGTCGTCGGTGCGAAACATTCCACCATCCCTTCTTGTCTTATATGGGAGAATTCTAACCCCCTTTCTATGTCACGTGGAGCTTCATGGTAGCCCAGAGGGTGATCTCTGAGCGGGATAGTCTCCTGTTCAATTACAGGTGATTCCTCCGAATACTTATTCACATAACAGTCGAATTGGTCGGATATTTATGACCCAGGACTTGACAGGATCCCGCGTAATGAACGTTCCTTCCTGGGAGCTGGTTTTGTGGTTGGGATTTACTTTGAGCCACTCTTGTAGTTAATCTATGTCCAAGAAAAATTTTCTCCTCTGCCTTTGTAAAATTTATATTATTTTCTTCTTCTTTGTTGTTATTAAGTTTGCATTTCTCAACCATTTCATCATAAGTTGTGGATCTGTTGTTTCTTTATTTTGGTTAAATTTTTAACAAATAATTTACGCATCACCATATCTACTGTTTTGATATCACTTAAAGTAAACATTTCTCTCTGTAACTCGATCAATCATATTTTGACATAATATTTAAATGTTTTAAAAGGAGGTTTCGATCCAAGAACAATAATGGCGTCTCCAATACCGTTACTTTAATATGTTTTACTCAGTTTTATTGAGAGTGGGGCGACAAACTAGAGAATCATCTCTGGCGGCTTATATTCTGGCTTCGCCACCGTCACAGCGACTTCAATTTCGGACATCTTTAGGCTTCGGAGACAGTGGAGCTGTGCCATTACAAGATATAATACGACATTCGAGGTAGATATACTTTGTTTTGTTTACGATCGCAGGCAGGTAGGCAAGCTTGCGCGGACCACGTAGCGAGGAATCTGCGAGCCGGGAGCTTGTCAGGACTCCCTCTCTCGGCCCGCAGTCGGCGGCCATTCTTTCCGCGATAACCCCGCGGAGTTTTCACAATTTCCGCGTTCGCTGCCGGCGGAGTTGCGACACCCTTCGCCGCAATAAAAGCGAGTGACTCACCCTGCAGACGACACATGGGCGAGTGATCCGACGGTCGCTTGATTGTACTTTTATGCATGCGATTCGGAAGCTGACTTCTCCGCGGGTAAATGTGTAATGTACTAACGCTGCCACATGCTCATCGGAGACGAGAGGCCTAGTCACTGCCGTGTGTAAAAAGATAGGGTAGCCTTGACGTTTTATGGCAGGAAAACTGGGCTTATCTTCAATGATTAATTTCATTTAATCAAAGTTTTCTAAGGTGAATTTGAATTCGGCTAGGAACGAAAGTGAAATTTTTATCTTTTGACTGAATAAACAGAAACCTTATCATTTCCTTAATCCCAAAATATCTTATATAATTATGGTTGCCTATATATCCTGTATTCTCGGAACTTTGTGAATATGGGCTGCTGTCTTTATAGAGCAGTTCATATTGTCGTCTAGTAAAATAAAGTAAAGATAAAAAGGATTCGAGGGTCCTGCTCGGTTTAAATATTTCTTGATAACAATATAAATGCATTAGTGAGTTGTGAGCATTAAATCAATGAACCTGTATCAATTTTTTCGATAATAAGAATTGCATTTATTACTTATTAAGGGAACCCGTGAAATTCATGTCGGACCCAAGGAGTGATAAATAATTTTTTTTCTTAATTATTGGAGGTGGAATTTTAATCAACGGACCAAAAGCAAGCTATAGATGTCCCCTTACGCGTAATTTATTCATCACTTCATCGAATCGCTCTCCGAAAGAATTATGAAAAAAAATTTAACGTTGTCATTGAAGATCTCATTTCTTTGGCCCTTGCCGTTTTAACATCACGAATTTCGGAGGATTGTGAACAATATCTATTTTCATGGCATAGTATTTTAACTTCCGACGGTTTTTTGCAGTTCATTTTTTACTATTGAAACAAACGTCATCCCTGTAGGAATAAACTTCTGCGTCTCCCAGCCATTCGTACCCATTGCACCAGGGAATTAATAAAGACACCTTTGCATACCACTAATGCCATCCCAAACAGAGTTGCAGGCTCCAGCTTTGGACACATGTGGCCATCCAGATTTGGTCATGAAGTCGCGCCTCTTTGATTCTGGAGACGCTGGCGAGTGGGTAGAATGGGGTAAAGGGATAGAGAGAAGGTTTAAAAAGAAGACTTTCCTTTAAGACGACCATCTCTTAACTTGAATCTCCAGCCTTGCGTCGCCCAAACCCCGTCTACTGGGCGCATCCGTCTCCCATTGTGCGAGTAACGAGGCCCCCCCCCCATCTTCCCCGTGCGTGTGTTGTTCCTCCTCCACTGCTTCTCTCTTCCGTGAGCACGCCTCTAAGGCCCGGTCACGTCTTTCTCCACCTCATCCTCGTCTCCCGCCCCCCAACCCTGCCTCCTCCTCCCGCCCCCCGCGAATCCGCCCCCGCGCGCGCGCCAATTGCCCTCCCTCCCCTTCCCCCTCCTCTCTCTTCTCCGAATGTCACGTTTCTCGACCTCCTCCCCCTCTTCTGCCGAGTGAGAGGGATGAGGGGGCGGGACGGTACCCTTTCGTCTCGCCCCCCCCCGTCCCCCCTGGCCCCCATCCTCCCGAGCGGGAGTGCGAGAGAGGACTGAGAGTGCGGAAGAAGGGGAGAGAGTAGGAGAGAGAGGGTGGGGTGTAATGGGGATGCATTTGCCAAAGTTAAGGGAAACGTCCCGAGCAGACAAATAGTGTATACCGGTAGACCTCCTCTCTTCCTCCTCCCCCCCTCTTCCCCTACACCCTTGCATAGCTACACAGTTGCCCTCCCCACCTCCTCTACAGCAGTCCCCTCCCCCCCCCCCCGTTCCATTCCTGATTTCCCTATCCAACCAACTACCGACATCTCTCTCTCGCCCCCCATTTCTCAGTTTTCATCCTCCCTATCTGCATCGCGCCGCACTCTCCCTCGTGGAAATTCTTCCGACGAAAAGGCTGCCCTTCCCCGACGCCCCCGCTCCTGAGACGACGCCGTGCCCCCCGTGTTGCGGGGGGGTTAGGGGGAGTAAATGGGGAGTGTGAAAGGACGCTGGGGATGGGATTGAGATGAATGACTGTAATAAAGGCGAATGGGTTTAGATATGGGAATAGATCGGTATGCAGCGACCAAGGCTTCGATTTGGAGACTTCGGATCCTTATGGTTTTGGCTATGACCTCCTGTCGAAACGGTAGTTTTTCTGCTCTTAAAACTCATGGAAACCCTGATTATTTGGCGCGAGTTGTCATGATTAAAACTTGGATTTCAGTGGAGGAATAGATGATTAAATGCGCTCTGAAGTACGGATACAGGTTTTGAGGTGATATTTCATGTATCTACATGCTGGTCCATAAGTATCTGAAGATTTCGTATAGTCTTCAGTAAAATTTCATATAAAACTGTAGTTTAGTCGTTACCTTGAAAATTACCAAAAATTCGAAAATTGCTCAGATACGAGTCATCATAGCGTGGATTGTTCGAGTTATTTAACCTAAGTGTGTGTGTGGTGTTTGTTCACCATTTTGAAAAAGAGGCACTATTTACTAATCCTCTTGTGCTTGATGGACATTTGATTTCGGCGTCCACTGCATGATTCTCGAAGTAAAACACATTGTAAAAAAATAGATAGATTTATTAATAGGTTAGAGAGGGAAAGGGAGATAATTACAGCCTTAGAAAGGCCTAATCTTAGGAAAAGTGTCCCGAAAAATAATCATTTTGGAAATCTGTGGGGGATAGTTAATGAACCTCAAAGAAACCATTGGCCTTGTAACTCAACCATAGTTATGGCTCGTTCCATATTGTGCCCATTGTATTCTCAGTCCACGACCAGGCGACTCTAAAGCTTGCTTTCCAGGAGAGAGAGAGAGAGCGTGTGTGTGCATGCATAAACATGAAGCGTGCCAGCGAAGAGATGAAGAATAGGGGCGCATGTAGAAATGAGCGATGGGAAGAGTAGGAAGGAGGAATAACTCTCGAACCAATGATAAATATGTATTGGAAGCCTTCCTCCAGTGGCGGAGGCATTGAGCCGACTATGGGTTGCGACGTTTCGGGTGTCGACCCACGGAGCAATATTCGTTTGAACGGTCGTGAGTTTTCCTCTGCGGGGTAAAAAGACTTGAGTCGCCGGCGTAAAAGAGAATCCATTGTTGTTTCTAAGGTCAGCGCGGGGGTCTCTGAGCTTTTGGGTCTTTCGCAAGCGTTTGATTCTCCGTGGCGATACCAGAGCACGTTATTGTCGTACTTCCCTAAGTAGGGGACTAGCTAAAAAGTGCTTAGATATATATGGAGGGGAGAAGATAAAGGAATTCAATGTACTACTCAAAAGCCGTTGTATATCCGACAAACTCTTCGAAGTGAGAGTAGCGATAGAGTTTCTTCCCCAGAATCTGTGCATTATTCATGGATCCCTATGGGAGACGATTCAACAATACATATATTGAGTCGCCGTGCCTCTTTGGAGGAATCCCTAAGCAACGAAGGAAAAGAAGAGCGAAAAACAATGGGGGGAAAAGTGGGTATGAACAAATGAATAAATCTCGCAAAGGTGATTCCAGCGATGGGGCTTGAGAGCTTCAATACTTATGTGCGGCGGTAAAATATAGATTGACGGGTGTGTGAGTGAAATGAAAGGGGTCTTGCTCAGGTGAGAGCTCGGTAGGGTAAAGAGTAGTAGAAGTGCGTGAAAAGAGACAATGAGACTGCAGGACGGTTTCTTAACGGAGACTCCGTCTACTTCATCCAGTAAATCTGCGGATATGTTTCTTCCATCCCCTCGATTCGCTCCTCGATTAAACCCATCCCCTCGATTAAACCCACTTCTTCCAATCACAAAGCAGTCAATTCCCTAGAAATTATACATACATCACGGAAGATTCAGGGAGCCCAGGATCGGAAGGCTGGGTCTTGCTTGGGGCTTAGCATTAATAGCTTCCAAATCTGGACTTTTCTAACGCTTGGTAATCACGTGTCGCTTTAAGCTAACATTTCATCGTAGGCATGTTTGAGATTTCCGTGATTTCAGTGGGTATTGGATTCTATGATGAACTGTTCTCCTGCCAGAGGGAAGAATAATCCAGGAAAAATGGCTGAATAATAAAGGTGATAGACAAATAAACATTTAGAAGAAACTCTCATCTGCTTGAAAATGTTTACGTGGTTCCTGTGAACGATATTGAGAGTAAATAAACATTGATCTGCTACATGGATTAGCATTGTCGTATAACATTCCTTGATTAGACGGACGAACGATCATGGTGTATTGAATTTTCTAACTTTTTAATTGTCAGAGGCAAAAATTATTATGTGAATGCAGGTAATGTTCTACGTGACCTGATTATAATTAAATATTACTTCTTGCAAACCCCATTGAATGTTAATGATGACTGATCCTTAGGATGGCGATTGTAATTTTTTGGCTTGTGGGTCCCTTTTTCCTGGTTGTTCTTTGCTGCTCCGGATGATTCTCCCGACCAGTCGCCTCCTAAACTGCGTCCCCGTCTTGAGTCAACTGGTTCAAGTTTTCTCGGCCAACCTCCTTAATGGAAGGAGTGTGGAAAAGAGAGACAGGGAGAGGAGGAGACCGACTAGTAAGGGCTCTGCCGTCTCGCGAAAGGAACGCGGGTCGCGTCATCGGACACCACTCTCCCGGACATCAGCTGTTTGTTCCATCGGTTATGCGTGTAATAGTGGTGGGAGGAAATGGGAAGAGGAGGTTCTTTCTCAATGACTTGGCCGCATGCGTGGGAGGGAGGCGTGTGTGAGTCGCTCGCCCTGCGTGAGAAATGGACGCCTACTCTCTTTCGCTCCCTTAGAGGAAATCCGTGAGCAGTGGTGCTGGCGGTGACGGAGGCGGTGAGGATATTTCGAGCGGCATATGTCATTTTATTTCTGAGTGTATTCCGTGCTCGTCGCTGTTTTCATTTTCGATGCACACGGCTGCATTCCCTTTACCCCCCCCCCCCCCGATAAACCTCTTCTCTTCCTCCCGGAAATACTTGCCGATTTCAATGTCACAGCCGCAACATCCATTGATTCGAGTTTTTAAATCGTCCAAAATGAAGGAAAAATTTACTGAGTGATTATGACGCAGCTTATGCATTATTCGAATTCGACAGGAGGGTGGTCAGCTGTTTTCATGATGGAGCAAAAATCATCTTTTTGGGGAGTAACCCCGCTGAAAATGATTGAAGTAGGTACCATATTTGGGAGTTTCGGGTTGGAATCCCGGCGGAGTGAAGTTGGTTTTGAATACTGAATTTAGTTCCTTTTTAAAAGGGCTGGCTTGAATTTTTTTACAGTCAATCGGCGACTTTTTTAGTGAAGGAATCTGGAAACTGTTACTAAGGACGTTGTATAAGTAGCTCATGGATCATTCCCAATCTATTGATATGAAATACCTTTCTCTTATCTTCATCTTCGACTTAATTCTTCACCGTAAATGTAATAAACCTGCCGAGTTGATGCCGTTTAGTAAGTTTCAATGTGTGCTAAAATGTGCTCCTTGATGATTGCCGATGTACCTCGATTCATTTAGCCAACCAGAAGATTTTTTTTCCATTTTTCTCGTAGTAAAACTCGAGGGTGATTTAATTAACCCACAGGAGATGAGTGATGGTAATTAAAACCAAGATGCATTTTAAAGATGAGAATACACGGCGCCGTGCCGGTTGGAGTCGGGAGTGAAATGGGTCCAATTCCACGGAGCTCCGGAGCTTATCTTCCCCTTTCCACGGGCACTCCCCTCCCCTCTCTCCTCCTGTTGTGCATAAATATTTGTATTTCTCTTCAAATAATCGACGTCGCCAGCGCGCTCGCAAACAAGTCTCCTTTTCCTCGTGATGCCGAAGGCGGCCGAACGATATGAAGGAGGGCACTTTGCGTCAACCGCAATGAAAGAAATGAAGGTTTCAAACCTCGGAGCAGATGCACCGTCACCGAGGAGAAAGAATGAACGGATAATGGTGTCTCCTTCAGGCGCTTTCCCATGAGCAGCATTCACGACCGTACTGCCCTCCTCATGAACTATGAACGGCAATCGGTGATGCATCCGTTAGTCTGCGTGTTCTTTTCTGTGCGTGAGGCAAGAGGGACGTAGGACATTGGGTCGTATGCGTGCGGTTGAGCTATAGCGAAGGAATTCCGAGAAAAAAATACCAATTTAATTTGAGAGAGATCATCATTTTAAAATGGGATAGTAAGCGAAATTTTGCTTGAGAAAACTGAAAAAGTAGGGTCGAAAACCAAATAGAATTGGAAATAGAACCATTCAATTCTTCCTGATGAAGCTCCTAGTAAGCTATTATTGTTTATAGATTAACACCGAATTATTATGGTGCATCTTGTCTCGATGGGGTACAGTCCTCGCCTGCCAATCCTAGGGTCGCGAGTTCGAGTCCCGCCTGGGTGGATTCTTCACCACTCAGGACATGGGTGTTTCCGCTCGTCCATTGTTAATACACCCGATATAAATGGCCAGCTGTTCTGTTTTCGGGGTAGGGGAAATAAATACAAATATATAAAATAATGAGACACCGCTAGAGAAAAAAATGTTTGAACTTGGGCGTAAACGTGGAACGTAAATGATGATGAGTTAGCCATGTGCTAAGAACTTACCCATTTACATCACATTACACTGCTATTTCATTTATCGTTAATGATGGTCTTGATTAAAAAAAGGGAGAAAATGTGAGCTGCTGGTAGATTGTACGTATGTAAATATTTAGTGATTGGAGAAATGGGATTCGAATTTCAAGCATGTTGAAAATCAGCGGTATTACTCGAAAGAAATCTCTCATCCTCTTCAGGAATGAAGATTTAGATTCAAAACCATTTTTCTTAGCATACGAAATAAATATTTAGAAGGGGCATCCCTCTCTTGCGACGAATCATTCCCTTTTCGCCGCAACCTCAGTTTTCCCCCAATCTTTGCCTTCCGTTGACTTTCCACAGACTCTTCTCTGCCTCATCTCCGGAACCTCCTCTCCAATTCCAGAATCTTATTCTTTTTGTCTTGTCTTCCGCGAACCTTCCCTCACTTGTTTCAGCCTCCCTCCTCCCCCGCTGCCAATTCTGAGCCCCGTGTGCATGCATTTCGTAGTTCTTTTTTTTTCCTGGATTTCTTCCACGTAGGTGTCCGGCTGTGGATGTAACATACTGCTTATGAGAGTGGCGGGATTTCGAGGACTTTTGGGGAGCCGCATTATTACCTTGGCGACGGACCAACTTGTGCTCCGAATCCGATCTCGTGTGATTCCGATTGCTTTTGTCTCGCGATTTTGCTATCGTCCGCATCCTCGCCTGAATTCCCATCAATTTTCCGCAGTAATTTTAGCTCTCTAAATATCTGTCGAAAATATTTTGTATTTCAGTCTTCATGACAGATATAGCACTGTAATAAGAAGTGTCTATCGATTGATTTTACCTTCTTGAAGTGGTGGTTGTAGTAGCGGAACTCTGCTCAAACTTGGCGCCCTCACAACTAGGGTCTGCATCGAGTACATGAACGATTTAATAAATATTTCTATTCAGGATTCCCATCTCGGCTATTAATTCTCTTTAATCATTCATGCTGAGCTGGGTATTCCGAAATGCATTCAAACTTTGGCTATTTTATATTGGTGCGGCTGTAAGTACTTGCGGAACGCTTTCGTTGCTCCATTCATCGCAAAAAAAGTGCTTCAAGTTCAGCGCAAATTTTGTATTCTTAGTCTCCTTCTTGATAGTGGTTGCATTGTACTATACAGCCCTTGTCTCTCTTCTGTACACGACGAGTAAAAATAGTAATCGGCGATCAGAATTCTTTGCCATTTCTCCACTCGGTGCTCAAACTGTCAAATGCATTCAATCGACGAGGCAAACCTTTCTTCCTCGCCGTGGCAAGAGAAAAAAATATTTTTTCTCATAAAAAGACGTAGCAATTGAATATTCTTTGACCAACCACCTATAGTCGAGTAGTAAAATTAAAATCCAGCTCACACTAAACCAAATTAAGTGATTTTCGTCGTAGATCCTAAGTTTCTGGGGGGTCCATATCTTCGCAGTTGGCCTTACACGGGCAGTGCTCTCCTTTTGCAATACAATGCAACCCTTTGGAGACCGAGGTGATAAGTAGAATCGCTTTTGACAGCGAGATGGATGAGTTCACCATTTAGCGTGATTTCCTGGATGACCGTCCGCCTTGCATCTGAAACCGAGCTTTCATCGAGACAGCCCCTCAGTAAGAGTGGCAAGGGTAAGCATTTTTAGGTTGAAATGTTCTCTCAGATGCACTTCAGTAGAGGAAACACGGTCGCTCGCGCCCGGGCAGATGGTGTTCAAGGTTTACATGTCAGATATCGGTTTTTAAAGCGGTAGTTGATGGGCAAGTTGGGGAAGCGAGAGTATACCAGGGTTATTTTGCGCCATCATGGATGGTTTGAAATAGTTATAGCGTTATTTGGAGAATGGAGGAAGAGTGAGGGAAACACTATGTTAGCATTATCCTACTGTCAACGAGAAATTCTCAAGGGCCAAAATTTAATGTCGCATTCAACCGGCGGACTGCTCTTGGGGCGCCCTTCACGTGGTTCCATCGAGGAAACCGGGAAACCTGCAGGGACTCGAAGTCAGGCCTTGTTGACGAGTGAACCATACCATATATATCATAATACATGATATTGCACGTGAGGTAGCCCATGCATTTGACTGAAGGTATTATGTTGTTGCAATGGTAGGTGAGAATAGAATGATCCTTGATAAAATCAAAGGTAAGCGGTGTATTTGTACCGGAAAGGAAGATGGAGTTGAAGGATCTACATTTTTGAGTGGGGAAAATTACAATCATGCTCCACTGAAGTGCAAAGGGGAGAGCTTGAGCAAGCAGTGATCTATATTTAGGGTAACAGGATAGAAGCTGCGATCCAACATAACTCACCATACTGGTGGCATTATTTCTAATAAAGATAACCATTTACGAGTTGGGCCGGGTCGGTTTTCTCTCGTCTGAAGTCCCCCTAAACGAATAATGATACCTTCTTTCACCCGTGACCCAGTCGGTCAATGGTCTTCGAGATGAAATTGGGCAAAGCCGTAAGAGCAGCGACTGTCGGTCTTCGGTCGGTCCGTCTTGAAGGGTCACCGTGGGGTCTTGATTTCGCGGACTCTCCTCTGTATTATCTCTCCCTCCTCGATCCCTCCCAATCTGACCTCTCTCGTCCCTCCTTGCGACTGAGCCCCGCGTAAACATTGGCCGCCCGCCTCCCATCGGAATAACGATCGACTTATTTAGGATTCATTCATACGGCACCGAGCAATGCGTCACCATTTGCAATGGCTACGTCAATGCTTGCGAGAGAAGTGAGCTCTCTCCCGAGCTGAGATAGTGTGGCAGATAAAGTTCGTCGACCTCGTCCTCCTCATCCTCTTCCCGACTCCGTTTGTGCTCTCTCCTCAGATACCCACGGCGCCTTGTGTGTGTTTTTTATGCATATATATATATATCTTGCAATAGAGCGGGAAGGGAGTGGTTTTGAAAAAAAATGGAATGAAAGCGCGAACCCTTTCCAATTGAGTGTCTCTTTAGCTTGTTTCTGTCATATAGTCTGCGTTGCTTTACAAGTGTATCTTTAACAAAGCCTGCCTCGTATACTCAGCCTCGACATGTCTCAACGAGTAATAATGATCAAGTCTTACGCCTTGTTTCTCAGCGGTTGCCAGTTCACCCGCGGGATCGGGTAGAGTTCTCGCTTCCCAGCCCGTATTGAGTCAGATTAACCACTTCTTTAGCATAAAATAAGAAATTGAATTTTTATATGGTGCTTTGAGCCCCTCTCGAAGATCTTTAAAAGGCTATTCGATAATGGGGTACTAGATAGATGCCCTATTGTTAATGGAATTTACCATTCCATAGCCCCGAGTGCGAATCCCGGCTGTTTAAAAGATTTTTCAGTGGAATCTCAAAAGCGCATGTTAGCTCTCATGAAACCACTTACGAATGCAGAAATCCATGCTTCAGATAGAACCTAAAAATATAGGCCATTCGCTCCTTTTCGGTAAGACTGGGCCCATACCGTCGCTATTTTTATCTCAAACCTTTCTTCATTCCTCAAATAATCATATCTAAACCGATCTACCGACCTCCTCCTTGATGGTATAAACGCCGTCAGTTGTCAGCCATCTCCGACTCAGGTCATTTTGTTTAATTGCCCTCGAACTCTCGCTATGTGATGAAAGGAAGGCGGTGGAAGTGTTGGAGGGAATTGTAAAGATTAGAATCGTGCGTTGTTCTATACGTGGCGTGATGATTTTTTTCCTCCTCTTCCTTCCCAAAGGCGGGGTTTTGATTGTATTCTGGCCAAGAGCATCGCCTCCCCATCAACCCCTCCCGTCATTCAACGCGCCATGACGCGTGAGTACGTTCCCGACCTCGCCTTTGCACTCGGGGCGGGCGGAAGTGGCGCTTCCATGCGAAGTTGGGAGGAGTTGGCACTTGCCGTAGTCGCTGCTCCTCGCCATTTCCGCCCTTCAATACTCCCGCTGCTTTCAGCAAGGAGGAGGGCCTTTCATCCACACTAAACCTAGGGTTTCATCACCAATCAAGGGTCGTTCCAATACAAGAATATGCACAGAACTTGACGGAGGCCGAGAATTATGAATGTGACCCTCAGACTTGTGAGGGAATGTCACCGCCAAATGACAGTTTGATATCTGAGTGGTCCCCATCACCCCATGTGGAGAACGATGGTAAGAGGATGTTGAGGAACAGGGAATGAAATTGATAGTATTTAGGAGGCAGATGTGCGCTTTGAAACTTATTTCCAACAAGATGATCGAATATTGATTTTCTATGAGCTAGTTGGGGAGTTGAATTTTATTCAATCAATCACTGAAGCAGGAAACAGTATGAGTTCAGATTGAATGTGGCTATTCTCCCATGCTTTGTGCCCTAATGCCTATGACTAATTAGTTAGTGCCCTTTCGTGGTTGTGTAAGCTTAAAGGTTCGAGTTCTCCTGCCTCGTGCTGGGATGTTGTGCCTTTTTTACGATAAATATGAGTTTGATTTTGTGATATAGCTTCAAAAACTGCTGTATCTAAAGAAACCTATTTCATATGTTGGACGTAATACAGCGTTTGGTGCGTATTATTTTTGAACTGTGTTGAACCGTGTGTATTATTGCAAGAGAATTATTCTATCCCTATAAGTTAAGATGTTGGGTTCTCCGGTTTCCCTCTGGTGCCGTCTTCAAGGAAATCATCTGGTTGACAATGATCGACTGCGTCATTGAAGTGTCAACGCAGTTCAACACCTTCACCTCGTGGAAATCCCTAGAACTCCGCATTGTAAGCATTCGTTGGAAAAACCTCAGATGTTACATTATAAGTTACCTTGAGCCTCACTAACACACGGCTTTAAGTAATTCTTACCAGTATCCATGATGAGATATTCCGCAAAATATTGCAGAAATATTTTGCGGCCCATTAACACATCTTTGATAGGTTTCACGGGACATTAACGCCAATGGCTCTGGTAAACGCGTCACGCTCTGCTGTCGGGAAAAGGTGCGTTTTCCAAGGGGAAGCAATTTCATCGCCGGTTGTCATTGGAATGGATTTTATTATTTTTTCCCCGAGGGGAGAAGTTTGTGTTCCTCGCCGCGTGGGAGTTCATACGTTCTCCGGCGCGTGATGATATGTTCTCAGGTGGATGTTGAGTCACACGAATGGAACAGAATAGAGCGTTGTTGTCGTTTCCTGTTGTGACTTGCTTCGTGTTTACATTGTGAGACGACACGAGTAATGGCGTGCAGGAAAAGAGGCACGGGCGAAAAATAAGTCGCTATATTTCCCTTCACGGAATCCTAATTAATTTATTGTTTCATTTTTATTTCGTTTTCCCGAAATAAAGTTACTAACAATGGTTCAAGGGCCTGCTATCGGCCCAGAATTCTCTGCCTCATAATGTCTCAATATCCATTAAGAATTGCCCGAAAGAGTTCGGAATTCCATCGGAGGATGACTATAATCTTCAAAAGGAAGCTTATAAAAATACATATTTGATGGGTATGGGACAGAGGACTTTTACTGTAGTGGCATAATGAGCAAATCTTAAGACATTGGTGGTGGGGACGTGTTGAAATTTGCAACTGGATCCCAGTGTCCTGAAACAGCTTCTCACCCACAGAAATCACTGTCATTTCTGCCCAGTCAAAATCGCTCCTTGAATAAAGGTAAAGGAATCAATTCTCCACTGGGTGGGGGATTGATTTCGAAGCCGCAAACCAATTAGGGAAAGATTTCCAAAAATTGTCTCAAAGCCAAGGGTGAATTATAAGGAAAGTGAAATTGGTTCTCATATCCACTTGGGCTGAAACATTTCTTTCCCTTCAATAGCAACCGATATTTATGAAACCGGACTCCAGGATAAATCCGTAGTTATTTTTAAACGCTTCCTATTTCTCTCATCCAAGCGAAGTAAAAATATATAAATCGGTGAAAAAATGCATGTGAACCTCAACTCTAGACTCTTTCTTCGATAACTTTTGGCTCCACTCATGTAAGGAGCCGACCAGAAACCGGCCATAGGATTGAAGGCTGCCGTTTGGTTCTTTTGCATGAAATCATCCTCATGAGTCTCGAATAAGTCGAGTCAAGGGGCCGTCGTACTCTGGAAGAGGCTGGGGAACTGTTCAGCGGTAATGGCAACCTAGAATTGCGTGATAGCCTGCCCTCTTTCCCCGGTAGTCGTGGAGATAAGTGCGGTCGGCTGGGAGACGATTGCTTGGCTGGTGCCGGCCTAGGGTGAAAGGTGACAAGGTGATGACTGTTGTTGAGGTCAGGCGCGGAGAGTGGTAGGGAGACTGCTTTGGGGGGGGGACGTATGCAAAGGGGGAGGGGGTCTGGGGAAAGGGGGGAGGAGCGGACCATTCTGCCACCAGCGCCTCGGTGCTGCCGAGTCACTGCTTAATATCTCGACGTCGGCTCTGCCCTTTCCCAAGTTGCTTCGTCACGTGGTCTCCCCCGCCCCTCACTCATCTCCAACATCCCTCACTCACCCTGGAACCCGAAACCCTCTTTCATTTCATGCCAAAGGCCTGCCTCCGATCCAACCGCCAGCTCACCACGCCACAATCTTCTACTGTCTCGCGGTCGCAATCCTAGAGGCGCTTCCTATTTTTATTTCTCAGCAAGTGTGCCATTCTTCCTTCCATTCTGTCCACCAATATTTTATTTATCGAGTCCTCTTTTCTTATATCTCCATTCGCGAGGGCGTACTACATATTGCGACGTTGCTTAAAGGTCGCGGGTTCAGAACCTGTCCTAGGGCTGGAAATTTTGCTTTTACCTAAGGATCAAGTGTTACATTTAAAGGCACGGTATAAACTGCCCAGTCTGAACATCTAAAATCAAGCCATTGTCAATGCTGTCGGGGGTTTCACGTTGGGTAATCAATATAATCTTATGCGGCTCTTTAAAACAGGTATTTTGTAAGACCAACTTTTTAGCAATACATTGTTAACATCAAAAAGGAATATTAGTGTACCAATATTGAACGATCCTCACCCCACATTTCTCCAACGTACGTCGACGCCACTGGCATGCCCCTCCTCTCCGATTTCTCCCTCCGATCGTCTAAACTTTCATCCTTATGCTTTGTGCTCCTGCAGACTCCCATCCGTCTGCCTTCTCGAGGTTTTACGACGCCAAGCCCGGCGCCAGCGGTGAATTATATCCCCTTCTTCGGCAGATTTCCTTCAAAGCCCCTTATTTTAATCTCCAGCCATCTTCATCTCCCAGAATACCTATATAGATGTTTTTCTCCCCTAATCCTTTCCACCTTAGTCTCCCTTCCAAGCTAGAAGTCTGTGAACCCCTGACCCCGGTGGCGGAGGATGGGTCTTTGGAGAGGCCGAGTGCGAACTTTCCCATACAAACGTTACTGAGGGTCGAAGACGTGAGACTGTCACCCAATTAAAGACTAATGGGATAATAGCCGCCTTTGGAACCGCGTTCTATCAGCGGGATCCGATCCTAACATTGCCATGCGCTGGAGGCAGTTGATAATGACGAGGAGGACCTGTGACTCATTCCTTGTGGGTAAGGATTCACGATTCATTTGAAAATATTTCTCACCCGTATTCATTCCTGAGAATCGACCGTTTCAATATTTACGATTTATTTTTAGTGGTACAAACGATACGACTTGTTCACTTTGAATATTGCACATTCGTATGTATTTTTAGTGGGTGGGTCCGTTAAAGTGATCGTCGTTGTCTGCTCGAGTTCCCAAAAGACACTCATCGTGCCTCAGTGCTTAGAGCAAGTTCAAGGATATACCCTTACAAATACAAACAAAATGCTCTAGTACTTCATGTCATTCTGTAAGAAGTACCTTGAGTGAACATCTCCTTCCTTCAATACCCCCATAAAATTCTTATCGGAAGAGGACTAGTGAGAAGGTTATTTGTTGAAGGCATTCAGTTAATATTTTAAGTATCTGGGCACTGATCACATTGCAGTCGAGCGGATTTTTTATAGTAAATTTAGTCTATGTTTACCCATTGCTTGTTATCCATTTACCACGGGGACAGTGAATTCATATGCATACTAAGTTTTGCGGGAACTCGAAGGCCTGTTGGCTCAAACTCATCTAGAGTTATTTTGCTGTACTGGAAAAGCTGCCGAGGCTCATAATCTCAAGCGGTCGGCGTTCATAATCAAATTGTCGGTCATATATTGCATGTATCGTGCCTTCTTGCGCCTTTAAAGTGCGGACAAAGCATTGAGTATTTCCCAATACATTCAGACGAGTAGTAATTAAATTGGATCTTCAACAGTCACCCCTCGTGCCCCACGACACCACTAACAATAAGCTTTGATTCACAGTTCGCTCTGTCACACCACATCCCCCTCTCTTATCCAGAACTCACAAAGACTCTCTTTGACGACTCAAGCTTGATATTGTAAAAAATCGCTGCGCATAGATCTGAGTACTTGTGGATGTTTAATTTTCTTGATTTATCTCCACATTTTGTTTTTTTATGTCTTGTTCGTCGCCATTCCTCATATTCCATGTATTTTTTTCTAATTACCAGCAGTCGTAAGCCTACATCATTAAGCGGCCAAATCATCACCATTCATTTTGATTTATGTGTCCGTTTTTGAATACGTGCGGCTTTCATTACTGAGATATTCCTGTACATACATCAGTCACAACTTAGAATTCATGATCCATTGCCCATATTTACGTTTAATATTATTTTGGGCACTTGAAGCATTGACCTTATTTTCTCGTATGAGTTTTGTCACGAGAGGAAGGTGCAAGCTTTTCTCAACTACCCACTTTAAAGGTGGTTTTGGTCACAGTCAAAGGGTTAAGAATTCGACTTACCTATAATCGAGTGTCAGTTAAGTTTCTTGTACTGATATTCACGTACTACAGAGGTTTACGGCAGTAAGGCTGGCAGAAGGAGGCAAGGAAACGCAGAGTTGAAAATTTGGACCCGCCATTCCATTGTCCGTGGTCCCTTTACTCTTCAAGTGACAGATATAAGAGATTTTGACGCGTTGCCTTCACGCATTATCCAACTCGGGCATTAAGAGAGCTATAATGTTCACTTGGGGATGAAAATGGGGAACCGCAAGTGCGCAGGGGAAAAGCAGGAAGGTGCCCAGTCGACCAATTGGGATCAGGCATCCGACCGAGACCGAAATACTAAAAGGGAGTGGCGCCCTTGCAGTCCTACTCTTTCTCTCTCCACGACTTTTCAAATTAGACCCTCCACGTCCTCCCTCCAACCGTCTCTCTCCCTCCTTACCCCACGTCAGAAACATGAACGATGCCGGGCGTAAAAAAATTAAGTCGTTGAGAGAACACACTTTACGGAATTACGGTCCGTCACAAGAATGCTCGAGTCGAGAAAGGAAGATTGCTGGTTGTGTGTGGGGGCGTCTTGAGAGAAGCGGAGGGGTCGCGCGCGAAAGAGGTCTCCTTGAACAGTAATCGGTTTTAAAGGATTTCATATTAAAAACATTCCTCTCCTTCTCTCTCTTTCTCCCCACTCTCTCCCTCTCACACCAAAACGGGCCAACCGCACTTCATTTCCCTCCTTCCTCCCCGGCTTTAAGGAGCAGAAGATGATTGCACCAAATTTCGCGCGGCGAAACGACAAGCAGCAAAATAAGAGGAACGAGAGAAAGAAGGAGAGAGATGGAGCGAGAGGAGACCCTTGTTATTGTGCGGTCGCGGTGCGCTCCTTTTGATGACAGTTGATGGACGTGAATTTTCCTTTTTTTCCACCGAAAGGTCAAAGTTCGATCGTCTGTCTTTTTTTTTCCTTTTCGAAGCATTCAAGTCTTGAGGTGACTTGAAGTGAACTTAGAAGTTGCGTACTTTGAAAATAAAAACCAACACACTATTTCCAACTACCAAGTCCATTTACCATCCCTTTCGCTTATCCCTGGTGAAAATAACTCAACGCGGCATTAATTTTATTTTTTCCTCCAGGGCCACAAACCGCGTTCTCTGTCTTTGTCGATTCCGCACAATTTACGCGGGAGTGGTGGATAATTTGCGTCAATGTGTTCTGTCCTCTTTCAGTCGCTTTTCCAGATTCTCTCTTTCTTTATTGTCACCGCAGCGTTCTCTTTCCATGGCGAGCAAGTTTCTCAAATCGCTATCTCGTCAGACATTTCCGTCTTTGCATAGTCTCGTAGTCTTCGAATATTTCCCTCTTCGCCTATTACGTTTCATAAGTACGCCCATGGTAATAGGGTTTTACTGTGTGTATGGAAGCAATTCGTATTTATTAATGACTAGTGGCTTATTCCTGCCTGAAGATACTTAGTACTCGTCCTTGGGCTTAGTCGTGATTCATTCTATCCCTAACCGTATCTTAAATATCTTACATTCACATTTCCACTCTTCATTCCCTCCTTTCTCGTCTTTCTTTCCCGCCACATCACATAATCATCCACCCGAATCGCGGCACCTGTCACCCCCATTATGACCATCTTTTGCCCCGCGCTCATTTTTTCATGTTAGTCCCCCCTCAACTTCACCCATGCGTCTTCCTCGTGGGTTCGACGGCTTCCATTCCACACTGATTTCCCTCCCTCATCTAGGCCACAACAGCCTTAACAGTATCTCGTCTCTCTTTTCCATTTCAGTACATGTTTCCCTTCCGACTGGCCACACGGAGTTCAAAAAAAGAGTCCCACAGGGTTTGTTACTGGATCCACATTTCTTCCCAGCCCCTTCGCGCATACCTCCCTTAATGGCCTCCTTTTCTTTCCATGCGCGGCGTGGCGGGGCTGAGCAGTTGAAGGAGATGGATGAAGGAAAGGACACACGGGGCACATAGAATGGTGGGGGACGTTAGGGATGTGGGGGTGGGGAAGGAGGGATTCTGAAGAAGGGGTGAGACTCGAAAGGAGAAGGTGCTGGGACAAGAAAGGAGACGGAGGTCCACACCGTTTTTCGATGCTTGGATTCTCGATTTTTACACTGTCCTTTCTCTTTATGCCACATTTACTCGTTTCATCTGAGGTTCATGAGCATGAAAGTGAAGGTATTCCCCGTCATGTAGTCGAAGCTCGTATGAAACGAAGATGTTACCGTGCAAATCCAGATAATGGTTTACGTAGTGCTACAAAATGATGACGAGGCGTTAACAGAAAAGCATTTCAGGAAACATCAAAGCAGTGTAGATGTGCTGCGAAAGAAGGGTGACTTTAAAATTTCCATTCAAATTACATTTCGGAGGACCGTGGGTTTATTAAATAAGTCGAGAATAATTTCTCGCTGCGTAGTCATTGATGGACTCCATTACAACGAGCAGTGCGTAATTTATCCCAGGCTTTTCGCCATCGCTGGCTCCTCAATCTTTTTTTTTAAGGCTCCACGTTGATCCTATGCTGCTCGAAATAATTATATTATTTTGCCACTTACCGCCCTTCCTTGCTCGCTAAAAGCTGAAAATTTTCGGGGTAATTCCTCAAAAACTTCGTTAGCGTCACGTTGTTAAAAGCATTAGGCTCATTTCTCGGGTCCTCCTCTCTTAATCACTGAGCTTGAAGCCTCTTTTATCGTATTCATCACACTTTCCTCCTCGCAGAACTTCCAAGCGGACAAAAGTGGGCAAAGTGCGCTCGTAATCAATCAAAATGCATTAGCCCAAATGGATCTTCGGATACATTATATGCTCTGAGAATAGTGCTCCCTTGAGAGCAGCGGCGGGGAATGGCCCGACGGCTGGCTGTGATACGATAATAAAATAATAATTCTCTATATCTTTCCGTGCTCTACACGATTTCAATTTTTTCTCCCATTCCTCCTGACCGCTACGATAATAAAAGAATAATTCTCTATATCTTTCCGTACTCTATACGATTTCAATTTTTTCTCCCATTCCTCCTGGCCACCTAGCGAGATATTGTAAATGCCGAGCCTTTATTGCAATAAAGGAGCTTTGCTGAGCCATTAGTTGTACTGCGCCTTAAAAGAGAAAGTGTAATGATTGAGTTTTTTTTATTTTTCGCTCTCGTTGATCTCGAGGACACTCTTGCCATCAACGAAGCGTTTCTGATCACACGGAAGTACCTAGCGAAGATAATGATACTGACAAACCCGGTGTTCTATGGTGTCAGCCACTTAGCCATGGCAACCATTTTCTTTATACTAAATTTGTTCGCCGTGCTTGGGGTATCTTAAATCTCACCATTCAAACGATCGCGTTAAAGTTATAATGATAATTTAAGACTTAGTCGGTTCTTACCGTGAGCAATTTTGTCTCCCCTGTTTTAATCGCATCCAGTGGTGATATATTTTCTAAATCCTTTCTATCTCTTTGCAACAAGGAGATATTTTTGATCGGAGTCTGGATGAAGCATAAAAATCCATATTTTCAGCCTAAAACTTCCAGTCAAGAGAGTGGACTGAAAATATAGGAAACGGGGCTTAACGAAATTCTCTAAAATGTACCTTGTGGCACAACCATAACTGCAAAAATCTTGATAAGGTGAAAATTTTTTCGAATTGGCTCTTCAAATGCTCGCGATCTCCATCATTATTTTTATGACCCATGAGCCAGTGTGGAAATAAATGTGATATTTTCATAAAAATAAAAGTCTAGGGCTAGAATCTTCAAAAATAGGCAAAAGTCGGATGGCGGTTATCTATCCAAATTCCTGTGCTCCTAACAATGAGTCGCTTAGGATTTGTGATGGGGTTGTCAGATTTCGTGTCCTATGTGGCTAAACTATATTATTCTACTACTGGCGCTTGTCTTTGTTACATCTAAGGGTGAGGCCTTTTCTATTACTGAGAGGGTACTAGAATTGGCATGGAGGGGGAAGAAAAATGGGATAAATAGGAAATACTGGGGAGGGCAAGAGGGTGGGCGCGCACAACTTCAATGTCTCCTTCGTCGGGAGAGGCTCGTCTCGGAAGAATGGCCGGAGGGGGGGGAGGTGGCGGGCGGGCCAGACAGGCGGACGTGTCATCCCCAATCGTCGTCCCATCGCCGTTTCCTTCTAATTTCCCCGTCCACTCCTCTCTCCCCCGAGGGAGTGAGAGGGGCGGAATACTACCCCCATCGGCCACCCTCCTCCCCTACTCGCACACGCTTTCATTTCCATCCTCTTCTGTGTAATCTCACAGTGCCACCCACTTCTCCCTCATACCCACCTCCCTCCTTCTATACCACTTCCCGCCTACACTTGCGTGCTCACGCCCTGCTAACTACTTTATCCTCCCCCACTTTTCTCCTCTCCCTTTCTATGGAGAGAGAGGGAGGGAGGCGGGAGACCTCTGCACAATCCTTTCTGCAAGTTCATCCTCTCGTAATCCACTCTGGTGCACCTGCTGCCTGCATGGGAAACGGGGGTGAGGTGCTGATGAGTGGGGGAGTACGGAAGGTTTGGGCTGGCGTGCGAGAAAGTCGGTGGGACATTCAGTATTCGCCTTTTATCATCGCGATCGAGAAGGGCGGAAGAAAATTTAGGAGTCCTCGTGATGGCCGTGGTATTCGCGAAGGGGTGGATGGTCATCTCGGACCGGAGGGAGGTCGCGACAGAGACCGTGGAAATTTTTCGGGCCAGGAGTGACGGTTCTAGGTGCAAGGTTGGAGTCCAGGCCTTTCTCTTCTCGTTATCTTTGTCTCTTGTCGCGTCTCTCTTACTCTGTCGTCATTTTCTTAATCCCTCCTGTGTATTCCCATTGCTATCTCCTCCTCGGCACGAGGCGACTTGCGGAGGAAGGAAGGAAGAGGTGGAGACTCCTTTTCCGTTTCTCCTCTCCTCCACATCCTCCCACCTTCAGCCGACCCTCTCCCTTAACGATTCCGGGACATCGCCATGGCGCAGCAGTAATTAAGGGAAACTTGGCCGTGCCATGTATCACGCAGTCGTTACAATCCCTTCCTAATGAGGTGTTGATTGTTGCAGGTCCCGTTCCTGCTGTTCCTAACGATACGGTTAATTACTGCATAAAATAATAATTCGTCCTCTCTCTCTTTCTCTCTTCATCCCCGGCCCTTAGAAAGTGGTTTGAGGTTTTACAGCTGTAAATTTCCCTTCTCTGGTTTCTTTTTCTCTTTCTCTTGGCTTTAACACTGCATATTATCAATATTAAAAAGATTTCGACTCTTTTTAATCATATTCTATTCGTGTCACATCTTAATGTTTACATTCCCAAGAAAAATATGTTCTAATTTTGGAATCACTATTTGCTCGTAGCTTCTTTTTTCCATAAAGTCGTTTATGCAGCAGTATAATATTTTAGCATTCCCATTTCTAGGTAAATACTCAAAACATGAAGTACCTTCGTATATGAATGATAGTGTGGATATCCCTTTATCCATTTTCTTCAACTTGTTTACCGGTCGTTCAACTCTCATAATAATTGTATTAGCATTTAAGTCACATAGACTTAGACTATGAAAGTAATCTATATCCAGTGTGATGCGGTAAAGCCATATAGTGCAATTCCACATTTTTTTAATTACCCAAATTGGTTCATATCTAATGTAATAATGTCAAGATACTACGGCATCATCATACCTTTAAAATTGACCCTTTAAATAAATTTGGACCGTTAAAAGGCGTCCCAGTTACATGATGATTATGGTTGTAGTTTAGATTTTCTTTGAAGAATTTAAGCTTTCCTCGGAGATTTATATGGTGTTTATTTGAATTCTTCATAAAGTTTATTCCCGGAAAATATTGTCAATCTCCCCATCCACGATCCTTTGACCTTCGTTTATCACAACCTTCCACTTTTTCTGCCTCTCGCAAACAATTGGCGCAGGAGATCAGCGAAGTTCTTCCGTCCCGAATGTGTTTTCCTCGGCGCGTTCCTTTAATCAGAATTTCAGTCCCCCCTTCGCGCTCGGGGAGGCTCGGCCGCGGAGACGGAGGCCGCGCGTTCCCTTTCACTGAAGCGGTCTCGCGGAGTTCTCGGTTACGCAAAAGCCCTGATTGGATCGAGGGCGAAGTCTTATCAGTTTCTTCCCTGAGTGAGAAACGGGGCGTCATTAAAGTCGAATCAATCACATGTGTCACTCAAACCCAGATCCCTTACCCCCCCTCCTCTCTCCCTCCTTCCCGAGAAGCGGTCTGCTTACGAATCACGGGGGATACATGATACGGCGGCGGACAGAAAAAAATGCGTTTAATGGCGTCGTTCTGTGGGATTAAAGCATGCCAGGAAGCTTATACGTGATACCGCTCTCTCACGCTGACTGTTCGGTTTCGATTCTCGGAAGGAGAAGAGAGCAACTGAGTGCTAGAGGCTGATGTAGTCTCGAGGTCTTTCCAGACTTCCCCGCCGCGAGTACGTTGTTATCCTCGATGCCGTCTTCATTAACCGTAATGATCTCTCTGCCTGAGCGCAAAGGACGCGCGGAAAAATTGCGCTCCTATCGCGAGATGGAAATTGAAACGTTTGCTGGTATGTGGCTTCGCAATCCCATCAGGGACAGAGTAAACCTTTTGTCATCCGGCGCGTAGACTTCGTTCGGCTGCTCTCCTGATGGCTCGTTAAAAAAATCCCGCGCAGAGAACTGTTTCCCGAATAGTTCTGTGTTTTTTTTACCCGTCCGCTCTGCGGATCGGAGCGAAACGATAATTTCGCATGATTGCGGCGTTCCGATGGCCCCCTCGGATTGGTAGAGGGCAATCCTCTGGAGAGGGAACGAAAAGTTTGAGAAGAAGGAAAGCGGGGTGAAACATTGGGGTTGATCAGGCGCCAGGCCATCCCCACCCTCTCCTTCCGGTCTCTGAAACACACCCACTCACCTTCGTGTGAAGGTGTAATGATTTCCAAATGACACGTCATCGTTTGAGTTTGTGGTCGTATACGCTTTTTTGGTGTGAAGCTTACGTTTTTTTACGCTCGTGAGGTTTTTCTTCCCTCCTCCCCCTGCAAGTGGCTATATTCGAGGAAGGTAACGACAACCATAACCCCCCCTCCAAAGAAAAGCTGGAATCCAACATGCATACCAATATCACTGATCACCATCATTGCAAAACAGATTCCATAAATCGGTTATTTACTATTACATAAGTCTTTGGGCCTTTTCCTTTCTTTAGAAAATACATCATATGAATGTAGGCATATACGTTTAACATGTATTAGCCGGCATTCGTATGCCTTCATATCCTCCAATAAAAGCCGTGGTTCCATCCAAGTTCTTCCGTGACTCGGGTATGTTTAAGCTCTCAGTTCGACTTTTCTGCAGCCGCCTTTCCCGGAGCAATTCTCGCTCATTGCCAGTATGAGAATATGTTATAATATATTCTTTGGCTCGAAGCCTCTCTACCCTTTCCCTCGTAGATCCTCGCCTGCCTCATGTCATTTCCTCCCATTCCCTCCCCCCTGCAAAGAACCCTTCTTTAATTATAACCCGCCCTCCCTCTGCGGTCCCCAGAGCGCACAACACGTTACAATTACCCCACGCCGTGTGCGCCTCATTCTCGGCGCGGCGGTCCCCGTAATTAAAGCGCAATTAGGAGGCGGGTCGGACGACGTCGGCTGAATATCGCCTGGGGACGAAATGGATAAGCTCGCGGGCGGGGGGGGGGAGGGTGTGCTATTACGTGCGGGTGGTGTGTGAGGAGCGGATGAAGGATTTCGGCGAATTTTTCTTCGGAGGTGAGCCGCGGGTGAAGAAGAGAAGTTGGGTGTGGAGGTTAAGGTGGAGGGCAAAGGTATCGATTGCTCTTGGGTGGTCCGAGCACGATGGAGAAGTCGATATGTTGTAAATGTATATGTGTGCATTAAGAAATATACACACCATATATAAAGTAATTTTAGACGCATTGATTGATCTTGATATTAGCCTGTATGAGTGGGAGACAAGAGTGCTTTGGTATCGGGATGGTGTGGTGGCTAGAGAACTGTCCTCCCATCCTTTTCCTTCTTCTGTCTGCTAGAGAACTGTCCTCCCATCACGAGAGCCCGAGTTAGAATCTTGCCATTTGCGGATATTTTTCGGTGGAATCCCGATTTTTTTGTGGGTGCTGAGTAGAGGATATTTAGACTCTACTCCGTCCTTCACATTAAAGTTCACTTGGAACCAGCCTTGAAAACAGGCTAATTTTGAGGGGCTTCTCACTGTCCTTCGTCTTTTACCCAAATAAGTCTTTACTCGACAACACACCCTACCCTCCTCTAATGACGTAAATTATCTCAATAGTCTGTTATCTCCCCCAAAGAAACCGAGAGAAACCGAGGGGAGTGGATGAAACCCGGTAGATATCAAACCGGGAGGATCAAATATTAATAAGACAGCGAGTTGTACCGCCATTTTTTATTATTCTCGAGAGGATCTAAGGTCAAATGTAAAGTTAATAACTTCAAGTTGCTAGAGCCACGTGAATCACCATGAAGGAATAACGAAATGAAGAATAGAATTTGTAACAGATGGAGATGGAAAGACGTCGGCTACTGGATGGTATTGACGTGGATAATAACTACGCGATCATGAGGCACATGGGATATCGATTATGAAATAGATGGTTCGTCTGAACTTCGAGGTCAGCGGTGAATCAGAATGCAGATCTTGCTCCGAGAAACCGCGTAGATTTATTTCCGAAATTTTCTGTCTTCGGCTGAGATGGCCCCTTACTTATTTCCTCCAAAAAATGTCATTTCTCACCGCCTTGATCCGGCGAAATATCGTCAGATTCCATCATCATCCATCAAACACGTCTCTCTGCCCGCAGCATATCATCCATCTCGGCTGACGGATGTTTCGTTTGGGAGGGAGTTACGGAGAATAGATAGCACCTTTTGCTTGGAATGAGCGGTCATGTTACAGCCAAGCGCTGCTACGTTGAAATTGATCCCTTATAGGCGGCAGAAGTGTGTTTGGCCAGGCAGGAAATTGTATGCAAATGTATGTACCTAGATTCACAGCTGAATTTTCATCGCGAAATTTTTGTTGGCTCTTCAAACTAATCTCTTCTTGAACTGTGAGGCCAAGTCGTGCGTGTTGAACAGATTGACGCGCAGAGTACAGATTTTCCGAGGTATGTGTCATCCATTGAATACAAGTTTATACAAGTCCTTTCTCATTTGCCCTTTGTTTCGTTTCGTCCATTTACCCCATCTCTCCATTTCATTCAGCTACATCGCTAAAGCTCCCATAGTTTACACCTATGTTGCTCTTTGCAGGCAGCTAAGAGATAGCGTAGCTGGGAGTTATTGGGTCGCGATTCCTTGACTCTTTGGTTCAGAATATAGAGAAGCGTTCTCTAAAGTAAATCGGGCTATCCTAAATATTTCCTGATTAAACGTTTGGGGTCTAAAAGTCAAATTGACTTATTAATCACAAAAAGGTTATGGATCCCTATTCGACCTCTTTTAGACAGCTTTGTGTAAATGGATATTTGTACTTCCCTGGTGAGTGGCAGACTTTTATCACATTTCCCGTTAAAGTCCAAGCCATAAAATTTATATAATTAATGAAAGCGCGCTCTAAAGAGCGTTTCTCACATTGAGTAATCACTTTACTTTTAATCGACTCTTATACATTATAATGGTTTGTTCAATGTAATCTGTGTGACCGTCGTTAATATTGTATTTTTTTTCTTTTTAGGTGAGTGCTTCGTTCCATATCCTCAGAAATTATTGATGAAAATATTCTTCTTTGCCGTTCAGTAAGTATTTCTTCACTACGAATACCACTAACTATAACAGCTTTCTACCAGAAAGTTGTTATAGTAGATGATTAAAGAGCTTTACAAGTAAGCACAGAGCCAATGGGTGAGTTTTGACTTCACATTTATGAGTTGTATTAATTTCAAAAGATGAGACAAAGTAAGCATTTTGTCGCATATATTCCGATGCTAAACTTATTTAACCAACCTTTCATGTCCCTGTGACATCTTGATAGGGACGGTTTCCCGTGGAAAACATTTTTAGGGAAATGAAACAAAATTTGGGATAAATACCATTTAAAAGTCTCCCTTTGGTAAATAAAACGCAACTATTTCAATAAACCAGAACTGAGATAATTTGTTTCAATTAAAAACTATATAACGCCGATTTAAATATAACAGCTTGGTTGTACACTAACCCTCGTTTTATTTAAGTTTTTGTGTACACCATTATAGTTTTAGTTCCAAGTTTTTGGTTTTAAGAAAAATTGCAGGTAGCAGGAACAGGTTGTATTCGTGGAAGATTAAAGTCGGGAGGAAAAGAAAATATTCATGTCCAGAAATGTTTACGCACAGCGGCGAGAAGATTTATTTGCGCCGCGCTGGGAATAAGAGCAACGCCGGGAGGAGGAGCGAGAGTGGGTGGGGGTGGCTCGGAAAAACCCGCGAAAACCTCGGGTTGGTGGTTCATTAGACGGATAATGAAAAAAGTCGAGCGAAAGAGCGAGTTGGAACCGCGGGAGACCGCAGTGTGTGTGTGGGGGGGGGGGCGGCTGGAATGCGGGTGAACGCCGAAATTCAGGCGAGGGCCCTTAAATGTGTGAGGCTGGGAGGAGAGGAAAGCGTAAATACGCACCGAGTATTTGAGGCGGAGGAGAAGGCAAGGCGAGGAACACGGGCACCCATTGTGAGCAGAAATTAATGGAGCTCTCTCTAGTTGTAGAAACTTGGCACCCGAAAGCGTTCCGACAGTTGAAGTTCATTTCGCATTTTTAGTCGAAATCCCGCGGTTATTAAATTGGCGCGCGGTGGCGCAGGGGGCTTAATTGCGACGTTCATCCGGCGAGCTCGGCATTGGCGAGACCGGGTCGAGGAGGAAAGTGGGAGATTAACGCGAAGAAATTCTCTAACTCGGTGGGAGAGAGGGAGCGGTGAGGGGACGATGGGTGTTGTCGCGAGGGTGGAAGCCATACGATCTTAAGAGATACCTCCAATGTTGAGTCCCGCTGAGAGCTGTATTATGTCGCATTCTTTATGCAACTCCTGATTCTCCTTTCATACCTAATGGGAGGGTTATTTTGGTCGGGCGGGGAAAGAAAACTCGGCATCAGTGGAATGGGGAGGGGAAATTTATGCCTTAGCGATGATTTGTGCGGTGAGTTATCTGCATGAGAGAATTTTTAACTTCAATGCGCCAATATTCTCAGCTTTTTCCTGAGTACCAAGTGTGGGAGGGAAATAATGCCTGTTGTAAAGTACTATTTCCGTCATTTAGCTCCCATCTGCATCGGGAACGCTATGTGTATATTGCTAGCCGCAGTAGTTCAGTCACATGCACATCAACCGGCTACCTAAAACTGCATTCTTAAAGACTCTCTCTGGCCGGTGTTTTTTGCTTATCAAGGTTTAAATGGCGGTCGGTACAGTAATGCCTTAGCAGCTGAAAGCCCGAGCCTACTTGTTCAGCTTACTTCTTCCGTGAATGAAAACTCTGTGTAATCACACAGAAAGCCTTTTTCCTTATGTACTTCCTTGTAAAACATTCTTCTTTTATACTCATGGTGGGTTTTGGGATGTTATGTCGCATAGCTTCTGTTCTATTTTTTATCCCTCACATTCAAGCTCAAGGTTTTTATCGTCAGGCACGGATGATATTATTTTTAATTTGAGTTTCAAAACGATGGAAATGTTCAAAGGATTAGATTGGAGTCCGAAGTTTAAACCGACTACGGGCGGCGAAGGGGCATCAGCGGGGAATGGAATATCGTGCTGGGTTAGAACTTTACCTGTGGGGAGCGGGTAAGGAGGAGAGAGACTTTCGTGCAAAGAGCGGCGGCCTGGGGATTCTGCGGGGGGATTATGGAAAGAATCCGAGGGTAAAGGGAGGACAGGCGGAATTTTCCCAGAAAGTGGCAGTGAAAGTCTTCCACTCACACCCATTCCTTCTCCTCCTCTTCTCCTGTCCTCCACCTTCCTCCGTCTCTTATTCCCTTGGACGTGGTATCTAGTGAATGTCGCGGTGACTTGTAACGACCGCCTTATCTAACGCGTAGTTTTTGGGTTATACGGCGTCATCTCCACTTAGCGGCATTCGAGCAGAGCTCCTTGTCCTTCTCCCATACAATTCTATACCTAATTCTTTTCCTTAATTAGATTCTCGGGAAAAGGGAGAATAAATCTTAAATGGCCACACGTGAGTTCGAATTCAATTTTCCCTCTCGCCGGATTTTCTTTCTCCAACCCGTCGAAGCGAAAAGCTTAAGTTTGTTTAAGTGAGATACATTTTCACGTACAATTCATTGAAATGCTTCATCTCATTGGAAAAAATCTCACTTCCGGTAGTACCAAAATATCAACCACTATTGCATTACTTTTCAATGTATACTAAAAAAATTAGTCATTTTTCATGGTTTATGGCACGGCTATAAGCTCCAGAGATAATTCATTAAAATAATGAGGAAATATTGACACATTGATCCATGTTTTAATTCAATGATGTGTAGTTCTAATTCAACAATCGCAAAAGTTTAATATCCACCGTAGCATTATTTTTACAAACTCACCAAAGGAAACCATCAGTTTTCATTGTGCGGAATGTAAAAAATGTGCCAAGTTGAAGCCTCAAAATTAACATTTAGGCAATTCATTAATGCATTTAGTCAATTAATGAGAATTTCCGTGGTAAAAAAAATTGTGCCATCAATATTACTATAATTGAGTCAAACTTCTTAAATATAAAATTAAAATTTGAATTTGTTCATAATTACTACTTGTGAATCATCTCGTTCATAATACCTGAACTTGGATTTTGATTCGGCCCTTTCGACGAAAAAAGGGAAATGAAATCCGACCATTTTTTTCCTGCACCCTTCTTAATACAATCTCCATGGTCGACCATATCTTTCCGCTGCACGGCACCCGTTAAATCCCCAAGCCCTTCCCTAAACACCGAGCCATCTCCCTTTCCCCGTTGTATATCCGTGCTTTTAATACTAAAGCGGTATGGTGCTCGTGAGCATGCCGTCTGTGAACATGTGTGTGTGTTTCTGAAAAATATGACTTTCACCGCCCTTGATTTACGAGGTCGTAAACGATCCCGATGCCGAAGTGAATTTCGTTTCATATATGTTTTCCTCTTTTCGCTCATCTTTTTTTTTGGTCGAGGAAGAGGGAGCGAGGTTGTGGGTCCGTGGTGGGGGAGGAGGACTTCGGTATAATTTGGCGGAGATGAGCTTTTAACTCGAATGCCCTCGTGGAGTCAGCGTGTGCGAGTGTGTATTTCTCCCGCGGGTCTGAATTTATATCGACGCTTGCGAGACACTCGTTTATTCTCTCTCTCTCGTGGACCTGAAATGAATGCATTTGCATTTTTTTCGTGCCTCGCGCTTATTTACCACTGTCGGAATATTCCCTTCAAATGCTCCCCCTCCCATCCGTATCTCTGTTTCATTCCGGATTTGAAATGGCTTCAGTAGGTTGGACTCATACTGGAGACGTTTTTGGAGTGATGAGTGACCATCTCGAATTTTATTGCAGGCCGAATTCGTCTCGTGTGATGAAATATTTCATGTCACTTTCCTTGACGTTTAGTAAGGCTATCACTTTCATGGACGTTGACTTCTACGACGTGTTGAGTATTTATTATTCATTGTCGCATAAGAACTAGAGGATCTTTGTGTTATGGACAGTAGCATGAGCGAGTTGGTTTCCTTCGAAAATCATTCCTAATCCAACCATTCACATTACAGCTTTCCTGATGATACTACTTAACCAACTCCGAAAATTCATTTCCCTCAGCTACTCAGGAAAAATGCGGGTTCGTTGGAAAATTTTGCGGTCCGAATACTTTTCTTGGTTTTCATCCACCGGCAACGTAAATTGGATTGCCTGGAAGGGAATTGAATATATTGCGCAAAAGAATCTGAAGGAACCGACTCGAATCCATTTCGAGTGGGAAGAAAAAAAATCAATCGCCACTTATTGGACCGTAGAGATTGCTCCCATGACAAATAATCGATCGGGGAAGATGTATGACGCCGCCTTCGGGAGTTCGTGTTCACGTATCCAGATGGCTCTGCCCTCCCCACTCCACAAAGGGAGGGGGGGGAGACAACGTCTCCCCGTTTCATTTCCGTTTTTCATTTCATTTTTTTTCTTCTCCGCGAACTCTCCCACTATCTCTCGCATTATTCCCTTCCGTGCACTCTGCGCCCATCCAGTTCCTTCCTCACTTCCTGTCCAATAAACCGTTTTGCGGGGCCGTTCACACAGGAGAGGGGGGGGGGGAGAGAAATCACCTCGCACACAGGCTCACAAACAAACGCTCTTAAGCGGAAGACGGAAACGAGAAGAATGAAAAAAAAATTGAAGACTATAGCGCGGGGATATATATAAAAAAATGAATTGGTGAGGGAAAAGCCACTTGATACGCTCGAAGCTCTCTTCTCCTTTAAGTGGTGACGGTGCCGCCCGGCCCGCCTCCCCCTCCCCACACGAATTAGCGGTAATAGCCCCTCATTTATTAGTGTACGATGGACTCTTGAGTAGTTGTTTTTACCTCTATAATTGTCCTGATTAAAACCACGGGCGGCGGCGGTGCGGAATCAACCCCAACTCTCTTCTTCCACCTTTCCTCCCCCCTTCATTCTCCCTCCTTTTTCACTCCTCCAAATCCTCACTGCTGTCTTTAAGAACGTTTCCCTCCTCTCTCTCCCCTGTTCTGCCTGTTTTCCACTTCCCCTCTCCTTCCACCTTCCCCTCTTTCCTCTCTCTCCTTTCTCTCCCTCCCCCCCAAATTCCCTTGTTTTCCACCCGCTCGTCCCACGCCACCAATCCGTCTTATCGTCGTCCCATGGAAATTAGGCCTCTTAGCGAAAAGGCCTCTTTTCCCGGAGGATGTTTTTGTGTTTCTGTGTTTGTGCCTGTCTGTGGTTGTGTGTTGCTGAGGTGTGGTCTTTCTCTCTTCTGTCCCATCTCCTTAACCCTTCTGTTTTTTCTGTACTCCTCACTCTTCTGTTTCCCCCACCTCAAGCACGCATAATCGCAGGGTATGTATATACCTATCGCTTGCTCACTCACAATGAGGTGTGTTTGAGACGAGAGAGCTGCCGCAATGTTTTCGAAAGCGTCCGGGAAATGAGTTTCGTGGATTCTCCCTCTGGGTGGAGCTTTTTCCACTCTCGCCGGGATCCAATTCCCTCTCAGCCTTGTCCTGGCTCTTATGAAGCTTATTCCCCCTCCAATGCCATGTATCTTGCTTGTCAATATAAAAATTATTAAATATTTTTTAAATAGCCTCTTCGCTCAACAGATCATTTTTACCTAAACGTAAAAAAGAGAGCTTTATCTTTGTTTGCTACCCCAAGTATTACGCTTGCCTTGATCTTGCAAAATATTCCTCTGGTTTTAGTTGCCTTTTTTTCTGAAAAGTTGGTTTGTATATTCTTTTCAAAAAGCTGTACGCTTGGGCTCCCCTTGAGAATCAAATAACGCTCAAAGTTGTTATGTGGAGTAGTTTTCCCTTGTCGCGAGCTTTATATATCATCAATAATTCCTACTCGGAGAGAAATCAGCGTAGTTTTCCAGCCGACCGCAGTTTTCTTGAAAGTATTCGTTTTTGCGTGTTGTATACTCCAAAAACGCAGATCACTCTTTACGAATCTTGGGTGGGGTGAAATGAAAATGACAATGTATTGCTGAATTCGTCTCGAATAATTACCTTGGTTTGATTATCCCACATTTGATTTCTTAATTGTTTTGTGTCCTGAAAATGTAAGTATATGTCAATCGTGAAATATATCTGAACAATATTTCTTCTCCAAATAAATCTCTTTCCGATTTTGGATACCGGAGACAAATAGGTGCGAACATTAATGACTGCACCTCGACGAGATAGTGATGAGCTCTTTGTCACAAGGGCTCTTCTCTTGCTTGCAACCTTTAGGGAAAAAACTTGTTCCTCTACACATTTTGGTGGGGTCGGGTAAAGGCAACAGGAGTTATCTTTTGAATTTCGAAAAAAATAAAATTTTAATGCTTTTTCATAGCCATTTTATTTTCGAAATGTGGATATTTTTATTTTTCCTTTTGTTTTGGACTGTCACTATTGAGATAATTGTCCGTCTGCAAGGGCGAGAGTGAGCGAGAATAGCAGGGGAACTGCCGCTGCAGTTTTTGTCTTCCCAAATGTTAATTGCTGCATGTCGTCGCAAAAGTCTTTCCTCCAGACGTTTTCAGGCGTTGACTAAGGGAACGGCACTAAGTGTGTTTGTGGACTTGTCACATCGAGGGCAAACATTTGACGCCAAGGAGCCGCGTAAATGTCGTATTCATAACAAAAACGTGTGCAAATGGGCACGACCAGCTTGCGGGGTCAAGGGTCGATCCGAAACTGCTGAGGTGACTCCGACTGAGGGACTGGGGACTTCACTCAGGCAATAACGCCCTTTGAAGTAACTTGCTCTTTAAACTGCAGACCTTGAGAGTCTTCCTCGAATGTCTGACGTATTGTCTTCTCTTGGGGATTAAGATCAGTCGTCGCCAGATGATCTTTAAGTCATCCGAGATGAGCAAGGAAATGTCCTTGTTACCCCTCTGTTCGGGGGCTCTTCATTCATGATGCAACGAACGGTGGAGGAGCAACTTAGGTGGGGGCTTATTCATCATTGGATTTTTGAAAGTAAAGTCTACCATGAATGGTAGAGTTATGCATTCCTTGACATTTCTCTGATTGTGCCCATTTTTTGCTTAACCCTATCGTCATGTGTGAGAAATATTTTCAATTTGAAATGTAAGATGAAGATAATGACAGTCTTTAGAGCGTAAGTGAACGTCAGCTGGATTTATCTCAAATGAGCTATTTTGTCCAAAATACAGCTTCTAGGGATGGAAAATATATCCCAGTTATTACGATAAAGATAATACGATAGCTTTGGGAGGTCAAAATACAGTACTCTTGGCAGTTTAAAACAAAAATCCAGTTTTATTATCTCACTTCCCTTGGCTTCGGGTGATGACGTTAATCCATTAACTCAGTGAAAACCTTAAAAAAATGGCACCTGGCCCGCAATGCAAGGAAACATTGCTAAGTAAGATAGCCCTTTTTATTACCCTTTAGACAGATGGTGCTGTCACTGAGGTGTTATCTTGCATAAGCTGATAATTATCAGAATTTTGAAGGACTTCACTCAAGCGATGAGTTAAGTTCTTCAAAAAAATCACCTTCACTTATCTCTTACAGTCGCTCGAATTTGGTAGTTCAGACAGGACCAGCAAGACTAAGTCTGGTTCCAATATTTTCTAAAACAGGCGCGTGAAATTCTTACAATAAACAATAGTATTTTTAGACAATGAATTTAATTTCTGCTGTCACTTATTAAAAATCAATTTTCTTAAGTAAAATTCCATTTTGTTCTATCTCCACTCATTTTAGGAACACTGGTCTTGGTTTTGACATTTATCGTCTTTAAGGTGATTCCTCGATAGTTTTCAGTCGGTGGATAACTTTTGTAAGGCCACTAGAATCTGATCTGATCTATCTGATCAAAGTGAATTTCAGTGGGGATTACCTTCCTCTGATATTCACTTTGCTCAAATTCGTCGTAGATAGAAAAATTAGTCTCGGAGAAGAGAATCTCGCCGCACATTTCTGCGAGAGAGACGGAATATCGAAGGAGGGGAGGGATGACGGCAAGTCGTCAGTCACCTTCCCCTGTCTCGAACGCAGCCCGCATCTCGTGGTGCAATGTGGGCGGTCAAGAGGTGCGAGCGAAGGGGCATGAGGCGAGAATGGGCGGGAAATGGGAGGTGGAGTGGGAGGGCGGGGAACGAGGCGAATCCGTGTGGAGTGGGGGAAAAGGGTAGAGAGAGAGAGAGGGGGGAGGGGGCTGAGTGGAGAAAGGAAGGGAGGTTTGCCTCAGTTAGCACCTTAGTCATCGGTCGGCGCGGGACGAAATGGACTTTTTGTTGGGTCGAACACATTCCGAGAGGAGGGGAGAGGGGAACGTGCTAAGTGGTCTAAATTTGCGCAAAAAAAGCGAGGTTCGGTGGGAGGGTTTGGGACTGAAGGGAGCAATAAACGCGTGAACGTGAGACTAAGAGGCTTTCTCTCTCTCTCTCTCTCTCTCTCTGAATCTCCAAATGGAATCCTTTTTCTTACGCGCCCGGAGTTTAGAGTAGTGAGCCTCTTCTTTTCATTTGGGCGCGCTCAAACTTGCTGGGTTCATTCTTTTCCAGTTTCTAACTCCTCTCCTCTCACGCCCTCATTACCCCCCTTAGGTAGCCGACGTGGAATTTCCGGCTGGAGATATAGATTTTGCGTCCCCTTGCCGCCGTTAAGTTGACAGTAAGAGAATGTTCCCAGCAACAGTTCATCAGACAATGACCCTCATTGGCCGAAAGAGTATTCGATCGGAATTGATACGGTAACAAGGCTAAGGATTTACCTGGGAGAGGATGGTTTCGAAATAGCAGACGTCGATTTGGTAGTTGGGACTCCCATAGCCTACTGAAATTTTGTTTAATCAATGACAACGTTTATTATTCTTCTAGTAGATAGAAGATATTGGAACAGAAATAAATGTACCATTTACTATATTGGATATAATATTATTACCAGATAATTAGACATTCTTTTGTATACCTCAAGGGAATATTCAACTTTTCCAAGTATCTACCGGTCCTTGGAGCTTGAACGTCATAATACGGGGCCCAAATGGATTGCCTAGTATACCTATCGTCTGAGCCTGACAGTACCACAGACAAATTTCCAAACATTGCATGTAACAAATGATGTGGTACGAAGTCACTCGCACGGGTGCATATACACCAGGGTTGACATTTTCTAAGCGAATTTCAACCCTGATGTATATGCACCCGTGCGAGTGACTTCGTACCACATCATTTGTTACATGCAATGTTTGGAAATTTGTCAATTTCGTCGTTTTAGTAACGACAATGTTGGGTTTATCCACCGCGACAGTGGCTTTGTAAGCACGACTTCGTCTCATGTGCTACAATGTAGACTTGAGGCCTGAACATCTAGTTCGCATAACCCCCCCCCCACCCCGAAATTCGCCGTGAAGGAAGATGGCTTGGTGGTGTAACTGGCTAGCACACCTGACCGGCAATTGGGAGATCCGGGTTCGAATCCCGGTCAAGTCAAATGATTTTTTCATAGCGAATTTCAACCCTGGTGTAGTTCCATAGACCTTTCTCTTATGACATCATTACATATTTTGTAAATGCATTGTTGTCGGGTGTCTAAGGGAGGTTATATTCAGCTTTTACTAATTTTTCTGGTAAAATTATGCAATATCTGAACAAAATATTTACACTTTAAGTAGGCTGAAAACTAAACTTACGCCTTTAATTCCGAGGTTCAAGTGTGGTTTAAAGTAAAGATTATCACCTTGGTCCTCGTTTACAATCCATGCCTCACCTTTCCCTTTCTTTTTCGTCTACCTTGCCTGCGTTAGTTCTCAATTAGAAATATTGAAGTATTGACCATGATGACACATCTTCGGGAGAACACTTTCCTCCGCTAATCGAGTCATAGTTTTTGGTACAGATAATTTTACTTTTATGCAATGCCATCTATTGTATACCTGTACAGGATCCTCCTTCACGTCCTCGAGATGCAAGGCGGGAAGATGTCGCGGAGGTAATCCGTGGGGGGTCGAACACGTCCCTAGTCGGAGGCCATTGCAAGGGCGAGTTGTGGAGGATAGAGTATTTGTTTACAAAAGCACCGGTCGACTCCCTCTCTCTCTCTCTCCACATCGCATTATACCACCGTATGTCTTCCTCTTTTCCCTTCCCTGCGGCTGTTTCCCCGACCGTCGCGTTGCATCCAAGAATAGACCTCGCCCCCCCTCCCGCAAATAAACACTATCGACTCTCCGACCCACCCTCCCTCGCCTTTCTACTCAACACTCCCCCTCTCAATACCTGACCCCACGCCTCCCCTCTCCACCCGCATTGCATTTATCGCGGTACATTGTAGAGATGTAAATCTCTTCCGCTTCTCTTCTCCTCCTCTTCCGTAAACCCCTTACGTCCAATCATCCCAACCTCTCTCTACCTCCTGCTTTTCGGTATACGCTTTTAAAACGTCTCCCTCTTGCCTCGACCATCCTCTCCCACCCCCGCGATACTCATTTCACCGCAACACACATACGCACTCAAGCTCTGCCTCCGCGTGTATGTTTGTCCCCTTCTTGCGCCGGAAATGCATGACAGGAGACACCTGTCGGATTTACTCTCCGCTATTCCGGGCAGGTGTTACAAATCTGTAGGAATTAACCTCAGGGGGTTTGGTGGAGAGAGTGGTAAGGGAGGAAAACAACCCACCCCTCTTACCTTCTCCCGCCACACACTCTTTGTGCGCCGCGTTCGACTGGGTGCTGCTGCCCCCCCTCCCTTACGCCTCCCTACCGTCACCCCCTCCCTTCGTCCACTCAAGCCTCACCCACCCCCTCGACTCCACCCCACGTCCATTTATTTCCGTCGTTTTCACCTCATTTCCCTCTACGCTCTCCCCGCCACGCCCTCTACCGTTATCTCTCACTTTCTCCATCTCCTACATTACCGCTTCCTGTTCGTGGCAAATTGCGTATTTGCGCTACTTTATGAAATTTAATTTTAAAGTGTATTCACACGTATATGCCAAAGCATTGACTACTGAACAATTGTTGATCTTTGAGGCATATTGTGTTAACGTGTTTTGCGTTCTCTTTTACCACAAAATTTCGTAACATTTGAATTTTGAATAGCTTTTCTTATGGCTGTGTGCGTCTCATTTGTACCAAAAAATTTTTTGCTTTGCTAGCATAACTTTTTCATTTTGGACATTTTTCTTGCATAAAATTAGCCATAACTGTCACACGTTGGAAATCACATTTCTACAATTTATCTAATGCAGCATTTTTTTCATCTTTCTGGCTAAATGATGAAATAGTAGTCTCTTTTAATGCCTTTTAAAGGCATTAGAATAATTCAAAAATACAAATGAGTCTTTGATGATCCCTAAGGAATTCAGTTGCACCTTCAGAAAAAATGACAATGCTGGAGAGTATGAGTTATTTTATTTTTAGTTGGATGGTCTGATTTTTTTTATTAAATACACAGATACATTTAGATACTTACCACAAATTAAGACTACTCAGGAACAGACTTCAACTTAATTTGGGTAAACATTGACAGTGAGACATGCTCTAGAAAGCATGGTATACGTATTCGCCGTATTATTTTCCGATCTCTACCGAAGAGTATGAAGGCCTATCCCTCTTTTCTCTCTTCTCAGGTATTTTGTGGATGATTCCGTCTCTCAATTTCATTCAAAGTGGAATGGTTCATTTTACCTTTGCTCTTTTTTCTCCCGAGAGGTGATTGAGAGCTTATGTTAAACTCCCTGATTGCGACAAACTCCGATCGCCGGGGACGTAAAGGCGACGATTTCAATGTGCCCCGGCACGTCCGCCGTCGCCATCCGAATGGTCTTGTTCCCCGGTCTGTCTCCCGTACCCGCTCTTTGGCAAGTTCCTCAATTGCGATCGAGAATGCACCCGTAAAAGCTCTGCTTGTGCATCGATCAACCCCGATCGGTAATGGTGGCCGGAGGAAAACGAATGAGGGTCTTCAAAGTGGATTTCTTTCCCTCTCTCTCTCTCTCTCTCTTCTTACATCCATCCTTTCTTGCAGTGACACGCACATACACTCACTCTCGCTCCGACTAATGCTGCGCGTGCCGTAAATGCAAAGGAAAGCGTTTGAATTTTAAATGGCTTACTTATTTAAATGACGCCTCTTCTGTTTTATGCTCCCACCCGCTCGCCTATTGTTGCATCTCCCTCCCTTCTTTTTGCTTCGTCGTCTCCTTGTTTCTCCTTCGCTTCCCTTTCTTTTCTTTTTAATCTATTCTGATTTTTTTTTACGATTGCACTGTGCATGAATTCTCCCCTTCTCATCACGAAAAAAACAAACGGAGTCTTTTTATTACTTCCTCTACCCAAGTCGACACCAGCTTCTTTACTTTACCTCGCCTTTCTTTCCTTTATCTGGACATCTTCTTCTCCTCCACCTTCCTTAGGGGTCGGAGTTCCTCTCTCCCTCCTTCTTTTTCCTTCTTCTCCGTCCCTATATCATTAACCAATACCCCAAACTCTCCTTCGAAAATCCCCTGATACCAGTGTTGCCATGTGAATTGGAATTATTTCCAGACTTTCGAACGTTTTGCGGACAACTTTAGGTTTTAAAATTAAAACTTGCATCTTTCTACAGATATCTTCCAATCACTCAGAAACGTTTTCGTATTAAAAAAGTATAATGAAAACCCTTCTCGGTTCAATCGGACCTTCTCCTAAAGTTTCTATGTCTATTCATTTGGAAATATTGCACCTGTGAGGACTCCTATTAAATACATGCATACGTAATTCTGTACGGTCTATCATGCCGTTCCCTTTATGGATTGGCCCAGTGCAAAAAGTTAAATTTTCTATGACAAACTTGAAAATCGGACTCTACTTGAATCATTTGCTTCATACTGCACTATCCTTACTATATATACTTCAGCTGCACTCTTTCATTGCTTTGTACACATCTCTAAGTCTTTCAGTAACCAAATAAATACAAGCGAGAACGTCCCGAATGACAAAAAGAAGATACCTCCGTGCGAGGTACCTACGCATTTGCTATTTATTTATTGGCGTTCACCCACGTACGCACGCATATATGTGTGGGTGTGAGCATAGTATGCATTTAGAAGTGTACATATGTATTCCGTGCCTTTTTCATAGATTTTCGATTCACACCGTAAACCCCGCCCAAATATTCCCGTGGCCCATCCTGCGACTCGGCGTGTGTTTTATGGCTCCTTAAAAATATCGTCAGGGGAACCAATTTACCCTTATAAATCTAGAGGAGAATTTCGTTATGACTCCTAAATCATTCCTCCAAAGTAATTTGTTTTTGGGGCGTGCTTCGAGTTTCACTCCTGTCGTCAGAGTTTTTGCTATGATTACCTAATAATGATTTTCCTCCTCCCGAGTTTTGGTGTTTTGTAGCATTAAGGTCGAAAACAATGGTTGGCGCGATGCATTAACTTTTTTCGTCGTGAGTGGAAGGAAGATTACATTTTGAAGCGTATGTGTGTGTGTGAGCAGCATGATGATTTTTTTAATTTCCTGTAGAGCTGTTAAAATTAAATTCGATGTTATCTCCTTGATTACCTCTTTTATGGCTCGCCCGACGCCAACCGTCGAGCAATTTTTGAGAGTACTTTTTTATGCTTTTGCGTTATGTCTCATCTCTCGAAAGGCGTGTTGTTCTTTATAGTCCGCGAAATTCGAAAGGCTCTTCATAAGCCGGATATGAATGGCATCTTTTCTTGAGATATGGGACAAGATTTTTAAGCTGCGAGCGAGCGTTATGCATTTCGACCGAGCGAGTTGGACCCACCTTTTCCGTGCGCGCGAAAGATGTCGAGAGAGCGTCATCCACCACTTGGTCCGGCCTCTCACGCCCATACTAAATATTTCATGCCACACCTTCGCTGACCGACGTCTTCCTCTATCCCTCCCAAGACAGGAGACCGAGTGCATGAGATAAGATTGGAAGGCTTTAAAGGAAGACTTTTATTTTTAAACTCCCACCTTCCTTCGTCTCCGCTCCTCGAGCGTCGCGTCCCGGGGGGATAATATACGTATTGGCACAGTCTTTGCAGTTGCTCCGGGATCCTGGACATTGGCAACCGGGACTTGTATTTGCGGAGCGTCGTCGACGTCGTCCCCTTGAAGGCTCCGCTCCTCGCTTCTGAAAGGTTTTCTCATTCCTCTGTGTTCTCGCAATCGGCTGCCAGGAGCTGCAAAACCCGCGCGGATTCCCTACGGGCAACTTCGTATGCTCATAATTATGAGAGTGATCCTTCAGCTATTTCAGTCGAAAGTATGCGATAACTTGTGGTTAGGCCGCGAGGTTGTATCTCATCCTGCTAGTATTTGCCTCTGACGGAGGCACCAAGGTAAACTGCATGAAATATATATTTGATACACCATCATCACAATATAGTCCAATGAGATAACACCGATCCAATTAAGTTTATATTTAATTTATCACGACGACGTCTGATGATCCTCCAGTTTTAGAGCCTTAATAAGCATCTGTTATCAGTATTTTGGCTGTACAGATACTCTGTGGATAAATATGCTTTAATTTACTTTTCGTATCTACGTAGTAACAATAATATTTTGTCATGTAAATGACTGTCTTGCTCCCGGTAGTATAAAAATAACTACCTAAATAAAATTTTATCAGCAAGCTAAAGATGATAATTTATTTGAGCTCGACTTATGTCGATTATTTCTGTTTCAGCAGTGCTTATCGCAAATTAACATTTTGATGAAGGAAACGGGCTCTCACGGGAAAAAATAAATATGAAGCGATGTATCTATCACATCCTTTTTCGTGTTTCCAAGATTTTTCGACCTCGATATTCATAATGCAGATCATTTATCACTGCCACCATAATTTTTTCCCTGCATCGCATGCCTTCCAAACGCAGGAAAACTAGCGCCAAATGAAATGTGGGCCCGCATTGAGTTTCTCTCTCTCTCTCTGGGACCACATTTATTCCGTATAATTTTCGTATCATAATGTAGTTTTTTCTTCACCATAACTGCAGCACGTTTCTCGATTAGCGCCGTCTAGATATACGGAAATGGTCGTTCTTTCAATCGGCCAGACATATTTGCCGGTCCCGTCCTTGTTTTGTTGCGATCCGGGAGTGTTTGCCAACGGAGAAAAGAGACCGGGGGTTGGCGAAGACCGTATATGCCATGCAAAATGAAGAAAGAGGATCTTTGCTTAGCGGCAAGAGGCCAGTATTCCAGGGTCACCTGATCCATTGCATCGCCTCACCGATGGGCAGACGCTACACCGCATCCACTCTAAGTGGCCCTTTCCTTGGGTTTTCCATCAATCCGTAGCTATCTAAAGCACTCTCCTCATTTCTAGTTCGACCTCCCCTCTGTCTCGGTGGTATAAGACGGCCATAAAGCCCCTGGCAAAGGAACCACTAGCCCGGTTGGCCCATTTCCTCGGCGCCTTCGTCGCAGCCGACAACGCCCTCCTCCTGCGTCTCACGCCGGTGTTTCACTATGCTCGCTGAATGTCCAACATGGGTTGAGACGATAAGGAGGTGGGTGGGTGGATAAAGAGACTTAAATTCGCGAGCAAATCTCAGGGGTGGAGCCAAAATGAAACGCAATAACGGCTACTTGGTTTGCATCTATGCAAGTACCCCACATTTGTGACGGAAATCTCTGCCCTTCTCTAACTGCTGTCATCCAGCAGAAAATGTTACCTACCCCGGCCATTGGAAGGACTGAGGGGTGAGCAAAATATAATTTTGGACCTCATTCCAAAAATTCAGATCACACAACTTTCAGTATGACAATGAGTGTCTTTTTTTATTCCAGTAGTATGCCCTTCTTCCTGGCAAAAGGGACCAAACAAAAGAAAGTACACTTTCAAGTGTTGATGTGTGACCCTCCTATCTCGTTTACAACTAAAAAAACAACAGAATGATGCCTTGATCCACCAAAACAAACTTCTCTTCTCCCATTTGCAAATCAGTAAATTTAAAAAAATGGAGCGAAATTGTTACGAAACCATTTTTAAAACAGTCGGTTCGAAGAAAGAGGTGATACAAAAGACACGTGAGGCGTCGTAGATATTGTATTTTCTGGAGAGCACTTCGATGGAATTGTCTCGGCGCGTCATGTGATATTAATCAGTTGCGGATAAGTCGGTGTCTTTTGTTCCGCGCAAGCCGTCCTCCTCGCCCTCCATTGCTATGCTCTCGTCTTCGTCGTATCGGCGCATCTTGGCATCGCGTGCGTATATATGTTAATGCGTTTTTCATGCAAGGCCGTCGCCTCGCAAGCCATCAAGTGCCCGAGAGATGAAGATCTAATTTTTGCTCGGGGTTTCGTACGTTGTCTCTCGGGGGATGTGGAACAATTACGTGTTCGCCTCAGTTGCCGATCCCACCCTTGCTTGCCTCAGAGGGAAAGCATGCCGGGCCAAGGGCCGTGTGGTCTCCTTTCATGACCTTCTCCATCCAATCAGAAGTGCCCATCTGGTCTCGATTACGAGGGGAAGGGGCGGGCCCAGAATAAATAATAAGCGAGCAGTTGGAAATAAATGGTCTTGATGGAAGTGCCCAGCTGTTGACAAAATTTCTCCGCTAAAGTGAGATTTGAATTTGAGCGAAAGCGTCCCACTGGGTTGTGGCTTGCATTTATTTCTGTTGAGAGCAGAAACGTTATTTCTAAACTATTATTTGTTATGCATTCTGTTTATTATAAGACTCATTTTCATCATCAGTGAATTTGAATGTACTTCATGGATTGAAATAATTCGACACAATGAATAAATTTCATTGTATCGAATCTTGAAGCCCAGTAACTATCTATTTAATTTGATAGATTTAAGCTCAACTTGGTGAAATCTCAACGTAACAAAAGAAGTCAAAACTTAAGTGAGTATTGTTTTTTCCATTTGATCTTGCATGAAAAACGACGCCCCCGATGTGCTCCCAGCCACGACAGCTGACTTTCAGCCGGCATCGACCCTTTCCACACCCGTCAACGATCTCACGCTCCTTCCGGAGATGTGGGTCAGAATAACCCATCATTATATTTATCTCATATCGCACACATTACGCGCGGTAATTACTCTTATTACTCATTAGTCCGTGGCAGCCCGTCACATTGGCGCTGAGGGCAAAAAAACACGCCCTCCCTCTGCTCGTTTCTTTTCCTCGCGGAACTAAACCTTATGGGAGATCACGTGTTTTTTGCTAGTCCTCCCACTCCGACCTCGTCGGCGAAGTTCCCACGTCCCGACAGGACTCGCCCTTCCGTTCCTTTAAAGTGAAATCCAGTATTCCGTCCCTCATGGCAGATTTCTTTCAATGCTCTCTATCTCAAGAGGTTTGCAGCTAGCTTCGTAAGCCCATGGTTCGCTTTAAAAAAGTAATCTTCGGCTCTCTTTGCATTTTCATGAGACTTACTATTGTGTATCAGGATTGAGGTCAACTCGGCATTAATAAAGACAACAGTTGAGCCATCTTCATTTTCGTTTGAATTAAAAGCTGCCAATGATTGTGATTTTGATGTGTGTCGTCTTCTCTCTCGCTCTACGCAGCTGTGATACTTATAACCTTTCAGGAACCACCTCAATTTTCATAGCGTAATGCATAAATAATTGCAGTTGTCATATTCTCTTTGAAATAGAAATTTGTCCAATTTTTAAGTTCTCTATCAAGTGTTATTACTTCTGTACTGAGATAGATATTTGTTCTTGCATCCCTACCCTTGCTCGCATCACATTTGCCTTTTTATGTACTCCTGGAGCCCTCTCTTTGCCTTTTTTCCCAACTCATTTATCTAATTTAGCCTGGCGTTTTGTTTCAGCGATCTCGCAGTTTATTTTAAAGCTTCCGAAACGTTTCGTAAATTACTTTACGGCCCGTCTGCTTCGTCTTAACGTCGTTGGCAACGTCGACCTATCGGCAACAAGAGAACCGTTTCAAAATATAGAAAGAAACCTCTCTTGAACATTTGAATAATCGCATTCCCTCTGAAAAAAAATATGGTGCAGTTGGAATGTGAAATTGAATTCTGGAGGCAGGAAGCGATGCAGATATTTTTGGCAGCGGGGTCTCTTTCCTGCGACCCCTTAGACGCCTTAGAACCCTCGGGGGAAGGGGGAATAGGAGTGAGGCAAAGAGAGATGGGAGGACGGGGGGCAAATGTCCAACCCTTCTGACCCCTTCATACTTCGTAGTCTTTCCTTCGCCATTTTCGTCCCAGCGCGTGGGGTGTAGCTTCCTTCAAGTTGGTCGCTGCCATGACCGGCCTCGCCCTTTACCCTCCTCCTAGCCTGCCCCTCATCTTCCCGCACGTTTCGAACCCCTCCCCTCTCTGGCCCCCATTCGACCCTCCTAACCTCCCATACCCTCCCTCCCTCCATTCCACCATGGACGTGAAACATTACGACTTCCTGCGCCGTCCGCTTTCCTGCCTTGCCAGGAAGCCTCGCCCCACACACTGTTAAACCTTCTCTATCCGTGCTCTCCTCCCCCTCCCTCCTCCTCCTCCTCCTGGACACCAGTAGTTTCTCGGTCCCCTCCCTCCTTTGCCTCCCTCGTGGCCAAGCCAGGGGCGTGCGTGCGAAGACTGGAATCGCTTCACCGCCGCCACCGCCCATGCGAGCCTTCGACGAAGTTTGACGTCCTCTTTCCCCTTCCTTCCTTTATTCTACTTACCAGTTTTTGTTTTGATATTTTATCAGTGCGCTCGCGCGTCATGCTGATGATCCCCCATTTTTCCGTCTATTTTGGCTAATTTATTATTACTTTCCGGATGATTTGGGGGAATTATAAGCCCTGGTATGTGATGCCAGATGGAGACTGAAGCCTTCGAGTTCAGAATTTTTTCCGCGACTATTCATACTACCGGGGAATTGAGTTGGTGAGGAGGATTTCCATTGGTTTTCCACCCCAAACACCGGGCTCAAATCCTTGAGGCGGAGAGGAAAATTAGTGGAATTCCAGAAGCTAGTGTGACTTCATTTGGGAAGCAATTCGTATTCAGAACTCCAAAGTGCCAAAGTGGGCGTTGACTAAATACGCGAAAAGATGGCAGTAGGACTCTTATCTATTTATTAAGCGAAACATGAATGCGAAGACAGCCATGACAGTTATAATATGCAGTTGTTTGGATTACTTCGGTGAAAGAAAATATTTAGCGCAAGGAGATTGGTTACGTCTGGAAAATTTGACTGATTGCTTTCTTTTCGAATTCGCAAAAAGGAATTCTTCTTCCTGCGTTTGTATGTTTCTTACTTGCTCTTATGGTTCACTTTGTCCCCCTTTTCTATGCCGGAACACATGCAAGTACTTGGTCGAAGGAATGAGTTGACTTGGCCGTGTGGGCTTGAGAGAATCCACTACTCCTCCCCCACCCCTACACCCCCCCATATCTCGCTCCCTTCCTTCTTTCGACCCTCCCCCTCCCAAATCCTTTCCTCTCTTCCCTCCATCAGGTGTGCAGCGCTCGAGGTCTGAGGGTCAAGGCTCCGCCCCCATTCACCCCCACCTCCCCTCTTTCGCCCCCTCTCACCCTCCCCTCTCTCCGACCCCTTTTCCTTCCCCCTTCCTTCTTTCTCCTTCCACCGCCCACGACTTCGGTGACCACAATTGCGGGTGGCATCTCCTCCCCATTTGGGCTTCCGTTTAAAGCGATATAGGAGTGAGGGGGAATCGGGGGCCCTCTCCTTCTGCTTCTTCATTCGCTTCCTTCTTTTTTTATCCCGTAATGGGTTCTGGGGCGGGGGAGGAGAAGGACTGAAGAGGGGAGGAGGGCAGCAAGGTTGGAAAAGGTCGGGTGCGAGAAGGAAGGTTGTGGAATTTTATTTATATTTACCTCGCTGCATCTACCCACGCTTGCATGTAAGGGGGTGGTGCATAAAATACGCTGCCGTTTTTGGTGATATTTTACCCCCTCCCCCCCTTCGTTGACAACCATAGTATTTTTCCCAACCTCTCCTCCCCCACAACATGTAACGTTGTCTCTACAAATGAAACTTTTAAGTCAACAATAATTTCTCAATTATTTAGTAAGTTTATTTTTAGGGATAAGTTGAAATAAGACTTGCCCTTTCACATGTTAAACTTTGTAGTACTGTCGACGCGATGTTGATGAGTAAGAAACGTAAACAGGCGCATTGTAACAGCTGCGTTACTTTGATTGAACACCCCTTTCCCCCTCGTTACCCGCCGTAGGTTTTTAGGCGACCCCATTCCGCCCTAAGTTGGTAACGTAGTTTATGCAGGACCCCTTAGAGGGTGCCCCTCACACACGCCGATCTTTCGATTTCCTATTGTTAGTCAGGGGGAAATAGCTCTAATCTCGCCTACGACGTGACGGTGATCAGTCGATCGAGGATTCTAAATTCGAGGAAAGCGGCTAGGAACGGCTTTACAAAAGCCAAAATTCAACCGGATGCGATGAAGAATGCATTATATTTATAATTCTGTCTTCACCGGAGATAGTTCAGTGAGATGACTAATTGTCGCATAACTAATTCTTATTGCTTTAATGGCTTACTGAATAGTTTTTGCTGAACTCTTGATGAGGTCTTGATATAATTTATCTTATAATTTGACGGATTCTGGAAACTTTTGTATTGACAACTGAAATTGCAAGACGCTTAACTGGGTTCCTTAGTTTTTTTACAAGAGTTATTCTATCCACCCAAGCCTTTATGTTTTGCGCTTCTCTGTTACCCGGTATCGTCTTTTCTGATTCTTGTTATTATTTGATTTTTGTATGAATAATCTCTCAAAATTTTTAAGTTGCCCAACTACTTTTTCTATTATGATCCTTACCCTAATCAAAAGTCAAACATTGAAGATTAATTATCTTTGTTTAAACCAGGTTTATTTGGTAAAATGCTTAGGAAAAGCGTGATCAGCCTCTTTGATGCGCCATATACCGCTAGGAATCGGTCGGAGCACCTACTCTCAAAATTGACCCTTTAGTTTGTACCAATCAATCCCTTTTAAGTTCCCCACCATGATGTCGTGGAGGTCTTCCATCTTCATCTCCCCATCCGCCGCTCTTCCGCGAATAACGTGATTGATAATAACGACTTGAATTCGCATTAAATTATACTCACTAGTTGAGGTAATTTTTGCATTTTGATCGTTCTCCCGTGTCCTCGATTTCCATTTCTCCACCACCTGAAAACGATTGATTAGCCCCTTCTCTCTCTCGCGGTTGAACCGTACGCCAAACGATCGGATAGTCGGCTTTAAAACAATCGCTAGCCCTCCTCCTCCGTCTCGTTTCGCCCGCCGTCAGCGAAGAGAGGGGGGTCGTGGGAGGGAGTAGTCTCCCCCCCCCCCATAATTCACGGAGCCTTCCACAAGTGCGACACCTGTTCGCCGCCGCGGCCGTCTCCCGACAAACGGTCCGCTCACACAAACCCCCTTTTCGCGCCCGGCACGTGTGCGGGAGAGCGCCACATCGGAGCGATCCCCACTTTGAGAGGAAGCGAAGAGAAAGATACTTCAGAGGCAATGAATGAGAGGAGAGAACAAGCGATATTCGAGAGTCGCTCGGGAGATCTTCGTGTGATCCATCGGCGATCACGATTCTCTTCCTCACCCTGGCGAAAATGAAAAAATAAAATAAAACGAAAAACCAGAGGGAAGGCTATATGTATAAAACGGTGAGCGGGAACTCACTCGGCTAGAGTGTCCCTCTCCCTCCGTTCCTCTTTGGCTGTTCTCGGCTGCCTGCCTGACTCAGTTCGCCTCCTCTCTCCCGCCTGGCGCTCTGTTCTTGTGCCTCTTATCGAGCGAATAAGAGAGGGGAGGAGGGAAGAGGGGAAGTTGGACCGCATTTCTACCCCTTTCTTATCTCTCTCTCTCTTTCCCCACTCCCAGCATGCTCCCGCACGCCCACCCTTCCTGTGGGAGGGGTTGGAGCAGGGGGGGGGGGGGCTGGCTGGCTGGGAGGAGGAGGTGGTGGAGGCTGCCGCCGTATTCCCGCGCAACGGCTCGCTAAATGGGCGGGATCTCCTCGTTTTATTGCCCTAGCCCCATCCATTTTCTGCTCCCTCTTCCTCCGTCCCTCTCCTTCCCTCATCTCCCTCTCCTTCTCCTCCTCCATTCCTTCCCCCTCTCCCGCATTTGCTCTCTTCTCTTCCGTCTCGCCCACTCCCCTCTTCCTTGCCTCCGTCTCTCCTTCCTCTTCCTCGTTTCGAGTCGGAAGAGGATGCCCGGACCCTCTCGATGTTCCTCTTTAAAGCTGCGATTTCCGTCTTCTTTTTGCTTCCTGTCCCGTGCGGAACTGAAAGAGATTCGATGACTGAGCGACGTCTTCGTATGCTTTGATTCAAATGTACGAATCGATAATTTACCCAAAACTACCATTCTTTATTCATAAATGAACAATTGGAGTACAAATAAAACTATGGCCCGAGGTAACGCACCATTGACGTGACGGTTTGGATTACTGCCATGTGATGTCTAATTTCAAGAAAATTTAGCCACCGCCTCTATTGTATTTAATGGAATTAGGATTGGAGTAAATTACAAAAGTGAAGTACGAAGTCAATTTGAAGCTTATTTATGGTTCACAGTTATAAGAAAAAAAATCTAACAATAAGAGTAAATCTCCCTCCCTACATCAGCAGCCGTTTTAGAGCCTAAATTATAGTGAGAGTTGAAATAGTTTTTATTAAACCACATTGAATACCTAGCCTTTCTTACTAACATTAGTCTTGTACCAGTTCACTTCTCCATCATAATTTCTTCTGGTTAATCCTATTTTGACGGGAGATATTAGCCTATTTGTGGAAGACAATGAATTATAATTAATTGATCTTTCATGTTTAATTACATGAGTAGCGGAAGAGCATGTGGTGTGATGAAACCGAGTCATCGAGGTGCCGTATTGGATGCGTGACTTCTCACAGTTTTTATAGACTTTTTAAAAACATTGTACAATACCAGTGGTTGACGAATATACATTTGTGTTTATCAATTTTGGTCGGTCAGAAAATTTGTTGTCTTGCACTCTAGAACCTGTGATAAAAAATTCACACTTGTTCCAGATTGTTAGTACAAGTATGCAAGAACACCGAAGAGCAACGAAAAATGGGCAGTTCACCTGTCAGCTGTATGGGAGCACGCCTGGACCGCTGGACATGGCATAAAATTTGACCTGGCCAAGGTTATAGTGAGAGAGAGTAGATATTATCCTAGGCTAATTAGAGAATCGATCGAGATAGCACAGACGGACAACTTCGACAGAGACAAAGGATACCATCTGGACGATACATGGCGGTGAATCCTGAAAAGGATCAATGAGAGAGCAGCACCAAAAATTGGCAGGAAATAGGTCCTATATTATGAGGGCTTAACTGCTGACCGTAGTGTCAGCGAAACTGTTTCGCTATCCAACAAAAGACGCGGTAGATCCCGAAAAATGAAGGAGATCATTGCGAGTACATACATGTCAACACTAGACTTTGGTCCGATTCGAGATTCTGGGCGTCGGGCAACGTCCTTCTGATCGTGATCTCTCTCCTTGAGCCCCATGCACTTTCATTCGCGATTACGGCCGGTCCCTCCAGGGTGGTCCCCCACGCCCTCTATTCGCCCCTTCCCGCCACCCTAATCTCTCTCCTCCTCCCCCCCCAACCCACACGTGCAGCCGAAGTGTGCGGCAGTACTGCCACCACCCTCCACCCCCAACTGTTCGCGGAATCCCGCCCACACGAGGAACGATCACAACGACAAACTCACACATAGCAAACGGGAGAGGCCGAGTATCCCATTTGTGTGTGTGTGTACGGGTGCAATGGGCGGGCGGTCCGCTTTTGCACTCGCCTCATCCTCTTCCCCTCGAACACGCATACACGCACACACACACACACAGTCTCTTATCGCCGCCCCTCTACCCTTTCCCACCCCTTGAAACTCCCTCTCCCCTACTTCCCATGCAAAGACACCTCCCCACACCATCTTTTCTCACTCACACACTCACTCCGGAGGGAAATCCCTTTCTCTCCCTCTCGCTGTCTTTCCTTCTCTCTGTATCTCTCTGTGCCGCTCCGTCGGGGGGGAGAGAGAGAGACTCGACCCAAGGCAACAGGTTGTTCTCTCCCTCCCTTGTATTTTTCCTCTCCCGACACCACCTCCTCCTCTTTCCTCCCTCACGACTCATCTCTCCAATCCCTCCTCCCTCACGTTCAACCTCCTCCCGCGCAGCGGCCTTCTCATTTCTGTTTTATCTCATCCCCACCTTCCTCTCTCTCTCTCTCTCTCTCTCTCTCTCTCTCTCTCTCTCTCTCTCTCCCACCCCCAATCTCTCTAAATTTCCCTTCCCGTTCCACATCTCTCTTTCTTCCGTTTCGCCTACGTATTAATCAACGCCCCCATTGTTTCTGCCGATGCAACCGCACAATCGCTCTCTGGCATGAGAGTTCGAGGGAGCGACTGTGTGGAGTCCTCTTGTGGTGATATCAACCTCCATTCCATTCCTTTCCTTTATATCTCTCTCTAATTTTGCCCGTTACCTTTTCCCTTGTCCCTCCGTTCCGTCGTGACACATTTTCGTCCCCCCTTGCGTCCCGCGGGGAATTAACGTCCTCCCAACCCTTATCGGCCTCTGGTTCCCGTAAAGGATTTTCTGTGGACGTTTGCGCTTAGAGGACCCATGCATGGCTGTGATATGAGTCCGGAGAATTTTATTCTGGCCTTGAGTCTCGGAAACTTCTCCATGACTGTGGGGGCAGATGCCATGTATAAGGACTTTGGATCACATCTTTAGGCCTTTCCTGGAGCCGAAGTTGAAGATGGCCCGACTGACAAATAGTTTCTTCTAATTTTGCCAAAAATATTTCCTCATGGTCACTTTCAAAAGTAAAATTTTTCTATTCCAATTCAGTCAGTACTTCTTTAAAATGATAAGAATGAGTGTAGCTAATTTATATGAACAGAAAATCTACCGTGAAAGGCCATAAGGAGACGAGAGAGATACCTGGATTCACTCACTTGGCAGTTTCAGTGAAGCTAAACCAACTGGGTATTGGGAGTCATAGTCATTGACGCATTTTCACTCCCTTATCAAATGGATACATGTAGCTAATCGTCGATCGCCTTTATTATGTGTCCCTGTTCCAATTTAAATTATTAGCGTATACATCTGCCGTCTTACGTGCTCTTCAAATCTCCCAATGTCATCTCTTTCGTTCCGAGGATAAAACTTCGCCGATGAACCGATGCAGAGCGAGTAATAAAACGCGTCAGCCTCGACGTTAAGTTCGGTGCCGGGGATTCAATCAGAAGAAGTCCGGCCGAGTAGTGATCGGTAAAGCGTCTCCTTCGAGGGAGACGCCGTGCAGCCGCGAATCTGGAATTCCGCGCACGTGACAGCGGGGAAAGAGAAGTGCGTGTGGGAGTCCTCCCATCGCATCGCCCAGCGCGGCATTCGGAATGCACTCCGCCCTCGCCGCAATCAGCCCTTCGGGATCTTTCCCGCTGGATTTGCGAGCGGCAAAGAGCCGCTCCCCCTCTCTTCTTCTTTAAAGTGGGTGCATTACCCCGCATCCAGCTCAGGGCTCGGTAAGATATTTCCTCCAATCCAACAAAAGACGCCCCTCTCTTTATAAGTCATGATTTCCGCAGCCAATTTCCGGTCCGTGCATGCAGAAACCCGGTTTGGTGTGCGATGCTTTCGCTCATCTCATCTACATCTAGGTATCACCCTGTGAGATGCCGTAATGGCGTGTGGCAGGGGGATTTATGACACCGGCTATGAAAAGGGAAGGGAAGAGGGAGAAGAAAAAGGAGAAAGACTAAGATGAATTGTAGATTAACGCAAGGTCACACTGCCTTGCTCTTATTTCTTTATTATTTTTATTCGTGCGTGGAAAGAAGGAATCTTTTTCTCGTCGAATCGGCTTTCTTTATATTCTTACTTAATTTGTATCTTCTATCAGTTGTAGAAATATAAGGCAGTTCTAAATTGTGTCTTTCATGACATCCTGAAACTCATCTGATCTAAATTTTTAATGCCCCTTAACCAAGTCCTTAGCCTCTCATTTCTCCCTACACACCTTATCGCTTTCCTTTACTCACTGAGTGATGGGGATCACTGCAATACTCACTGGCCTCGTTGACAGTAGGGTGAAGTCCTTCCACTCTATTCGTAGGATCGCAGATCTGAGTCCTTCCAAACTCGATTTTTCCTGCTCAGGACATGGAGGGCTAGGTATCCGGCCGTTTTTGTTCATTCAGTCACTCAGTCTAAACGGTTGGAAGGGCCTACTCGCGCGCCGCCTCAGAGTAGTGGCGTATGCTGGTGGAAGAACTATCATGGCCGTATCAAAAACCCTCTTTTAAAGTTAAACACCTGATGAAAATAGGTGATTTTCTATGCGTCGAATACTTACAAAAATCCGAGGAGTGGTCGCTCCGTGGAAAAGAGTCTGCTTCCTCGTTTCAGAATTTGGTGCTTCGCCCTCCCTGCTTGCGGATCCAACGATCCTCCACGAACTACGAAACTTTTCATTTGCATTTATTGACCGGGTTTTCAAGTTTATAGATAACTCGATTTCCGGTCGGTTCGGATGGGGAGGCGGAGAAGCGGTTCTCGTCGGGTTTAATAACGCGTGGAGAGCGCTATAAAGTGTCGTCCGGCAATTGGGACGGCCAGCGACCGAGGTGGGTGGCTGAAGTTAATGGGGAGAGGCAGATGACTTTGAGGGAAATAAAAAGCATCGGTAGATCATATTTTAACCCTCGTTGCGGGAATTGGCATGGGCAACTCAAAACGGAAAGCACGAGTCCCGGAGACGTTGAAGGTGCCCAGATCTTGCGCTCTCGGGACACTTTTCCGACTGCTCCCATACAACTTCATTTTGACCCGATATAATGACATGAGATAAAATATGACTCCTTTCTGAAAGATTTGCATTTTTACATTTCCTGTTTGAGAGACACAAGTCTTTTTTCAGAAATGATGGTGACAGTCAGTAGATAGATGAATTAATGCCGTTGGCCAAGGACATTGTCCTGGTAGAATCGAATATATACTTGGGCTTTCATGGATGATTCTTTTGGATACCTGCCCCATATCTCCACGTCCTCTTTATATTCCCCAGTCGCTTGAAAACTTTCCCTACCAGAGGGCGTGGAATGCTGCACTGATTTATGCGCTCAAGAGGAATACTTGTATAATTTATATTACATCACCTCGGTGTGTATTAATTGTATGGATATCTGGGTTTTTCGGCAGGAATTAATACTGTTAATGGATGATGTTCAATGGGACTTTTTTATAATCATGGGCGTTTTTCACACGGATAAATGCGCAAAATTTGAGTAGTATGTCGTATCGTGGAATCAGCTTTGGCTTTTCAACTAAAATAATAAAAATATCTCGCCCATGAACCGTTCTAGAATAGATCAATACCTAGCTACCTCATGGTGTGTGGGCTATTTCCTAATATTTGAGAAAACACTCCAACAGAAAATTGAGAAAACAGTCCAAATGGAAAGAGAGGTGGAAAGACTTCTCAGTACATCTACCGTCCGTATTCGTCGGGGTATTGGTTGGGTTTTCAGGATGGGTGAGAGCGGGAGTAATGTTGGAAAGATGAACTCTCTGAGTCGCCCTCCTACGTCTTGATCTCACCTACTCTGAAATTTCCGTCTCTTATCAACGCCTAGTCTCCGTTTTATCCGTTGCGGGCGGTGGATTTCCTCGCTAGTGGGGAAGGCGGTTGATTGAAATGCGGGAGGCTCTCGTATCTCGACGCGGCGAACGGTTCTTCTGAATGCTGATTGATTCCTTCCTCCACCGCCTCCCATTGCATTCGTTGTCATACAGTGGGGGTGGCCTTTCTGCCGGCGACGGAGGCATTCACTCAAACACATAAGGATTGAGCTTCCCCCACTCCTTCGCGATAATTACGTATGCAGGCAACCTCTTCTCTTCCGGGAAATGCCTCGAGTTCAAAAAGTTGATGGCCTGAGCCGAATTAAGGAATGCTCCCTTTGCTAGGAATTCTTGCCCCTAAAGGACCTCGATAAAAATGCCATTTCGGGTCGTGAGGTTTTTTTATACATATTTTTTTTAACTTCACGAGATGACATGCTTTGACGATTATTCTTCGACCGAAAATACTTGGCGCCTTAAACCGAATTGCTTTGAGCATTTCCTTCTCCTTCGTCATATTACCTCATGCATCCCCTTGTCACATTTATGAGATGTGTGAGAAAAGTTTATTTTACCACGGTTATGTTACCCAAGTTACCATTACGACGAGAAATTCCTCGCTGAAAACATCTATGGGTTCCAAATGCATCTGACATAATTTGTTATACAAAACACTCAATTGTTTCTTTAAATTTCAGCTTCTCTGCAGTTGATATTGTGCCAGTATTTAGAGATTAAGTTTCTCATGTGAGAGATCAAGGGAGAACTGTCGTGATAGATCTTTTTATCTTCCAGAGGTCTGATGAGACGTCAGTAAAAAGTTCAATCACTGATAGATTGATGAGAACGGAATCATGGACAGCTCTTGAAAGACTTCTGATGATCAGGTAAAGGTGAGAGTGATTGAAAACATAGTTTTATAGGCTGAACAATTTCAACTCAATCACCATGCTTGAAAACCCGCTTCCCAAAAATTACGTTGTGAGATTTTTTGTCCTTGCGTTCATTTCGGAGATTTAAAAAGCGCGAATCATTTCACTTAACGGACTTTGGAAAACATTTAATTCCCTCACGTCCACCACAAATAGTAAAAAGTGCTGATAAGAAAGTTCATGTCGTGAATTACCAGAATTGATAGCGTAATAATTTGACGTCTCCTGGTTTGGGTCGGTATTTACGGCGACTTTATTTCGTCCGCCGACTCCGCCAGAGCAGTCTTACGCGGGCAAATAAATTACATCGGAGGCCGCAGAGCGCGTGGCAGCTGGCGGCGCATTTGTGTACCTGCGCACTGGACAACCAACTACGTTGTGACGAGAGTGGAAACGGCGTATATGAGCATTTGATTTTCGCTCGTTTTCGTCGCGATCGCGGGAGCGCAGTCTCGAGCGCATATTGGGGAAGCGGCTGGAGTTGTTCGATTGCCACGATGAGGATGGGGGAAACACAATGAGAACTGTACAAATAGGGCGTTTTTTACTGGCAGGGCTTCGTTTCTCATTCCTCGCAGATTTCGCCCGCGTTGCGTCTAGTGCAAGCTGGTTCATGGGAGGATGCGTACCATATTTATTTTACGAAATGCGCTAATACAGAGCTCCATCGTATACTTGGATTGCTACGTTCGATGGCCGCTAATGTATGGAATATTTCCATGTCATCGCATATTAGTGGAAATATAGTACAAAATTACGATTTTTCCATCGAAATACTCTCGCCCCGCCGCTACCTGTACTCAGTCACTCATTCTTTTAATAACTTCTTTTGAAAATTCCCTTAACTGCGCCCTATCTTTCCAAAATTGAAATTAAGCGGCCAGCCGCCAAAATTCTCTTTCTGCCAGAACTGGTCATTGCTCGTCAACCGTTTCAGTGATGCGCTTATGTTGTAAAACTACTTATTTAGTGAATAAGTGATTCAGTTCACATCCCGCGGTTCAGAATGTTTAACCTAGTTGTTGGTTATAGCGTCCAACATAATGGACATGGGTTCGTAAAAGTAATCTTCGTTAGCCTTGTATTAGTATCAGTCAACACAATGGGCATGGGTTGGGACGTGGTTCGTAAAGGTTATTTTTTTTAGCTGTCCAGTACTCAGTGTCCAGGCCTTATTCACTTAATAAATAGACCTTTCGTCCGAAAATATTTATGCGGTGGGACGTGAATTCACCTCTTGTGGCATAGAAAGGGTTGAAGTGAATTTTTCTATGAAATTATCAATTTCAAGTGCAACAAAACTGTAATCGGAAGGTAGTCAACAATATGAAATGGAGATTTTAATTTTTTGCGTGGAATGCCAATTGGGAGAAATTAATAAATTTCGATTCAGTGGAGAATATCCTGCGTAGAGCACGTGTTCGCCAGATTTGAAGTGACGACATCGCGTGGGCAGTGGACGTTTTCCTCTTGGCGCTCAGAGAGCCAAGCAATGAGCACCGAGATGGAAAAAGAGACTGTGGTGGGTTGAGGGAGGGATTTGTGGGTGGCTAGGAGGGGGTTGGGTTTGGGGTGGAGGTTGCAGGGGCGCGTGCGAGAGAAAGAGAAATAAGAGTGGGAGAGAGAGGAGGAAGATAGCAAGGCGGGGCTTTTCGGAGCGTGGCTCGCATTTGTTTTCCTTCATTTTTTCCCCTCCGCCCTCTCCCTCTCTCCTATTAACCACTGCTGGTTTTTTTTCAACCCTGTCCGTTATGATCGTCCGCATGGAATGGGCCAGGGGGGAGGTGGTAGAGGGGGTAGGAAGGGCGGCCGTTGGTCCATTGCCTTTGTCGCTCGCATTGTTTGGCAGACGGTCTCGCGGAGTAGGTACGCGGTCCTCTTTTATTTTATATTTTTGTTTTTCCCTGATGAAAAAAATATTAAAATGGTGCATGCAGTCCTCCTCCTCCTCCACCTTTATCCTCTTCTGCCCAGCTCTCTTCCCAAACCATCTTTCTCCTTCTTCCTTTCTTGTTCTCTTTGTTTCCCTCTTTGTGCCGACATACGCCCGCGAAATAAACAAATGGCGGAGCTCGTCAAATGGTACGAGGGGGAGGAATGATGCAATGGGAGCGGGATGTCTAATGCGCCTTCCGTTCGAAAAAATTGAAGCCCATCTCGACGGCCGCAACCGAGCCCGCGCGCTGACTAACGCCCACGGCGTACCACCCTTTCGGTTTCATATCGTTTAGCTGTGGTTTTGACGCTGGCTGTGAGCAATCGCGGTTTCTGAAGTCCATCGTGGGTATGGAAAATGTCACTGAAATAATGATATCTATCACTTTCCAACCCGAGTGACGCAAATATCCCTTGGGAACGAATTGTATTAATGTTGTATATTCAAAGAAACAAATGAGCGCAAAATTGGGCATGGAATATTTCAAGAGACCTTGCAAACAGAGTTGAAGCGATAAAAATGTTTCCTTTGTTTGCTGCGGTACCTCATTCAGGGTGGGCAGTCGTAAGTGATTTGAATCCAAACCGTATTTAAACCATCAGCTTCCACACCTATCTTTTATCTTATCTCGCATGTAATTTTTCTTTTTTTGACAGAAATTGATTCTAATTTCAGAAGCCGAGTGCATAGTGAAGTGTCAATTGAGTTTGAAGTCGTTTTTCTCACTGTTTTAGTTGAAATTTAATCGCTGAACTACATCTGCTAATTCTAGAAACCGTCATATTTTTTCCTTCGTTATTCTTATATAATTTTCTAGGAGGTCTGCAAAAGGTCAGGCGTGTTATTCGAGCAGAAAATGTTAATTCCTTCGGCAGTGCTCACCTTGTCTTCGTCCTCGGTTTTCCTTTCGTTTCTCGTTCCCACACTAATGTTTTCATTATTTTCCACACAAATGCTATCCAACTACTTCCTCAGTTAGGGATCTCTGGTGCCAATTCCATTATGGCACAGGGTTGGTTTAACCATTTCGATTACCATCCCCTTGAGCCTCCGTCTCACAGTAATCCAATTGAGGGAGGTTCTTGAAAAATGGTGATGAGTTTTGTCAGTGGGGGAGTAAAGCATGTACTTTAAGATTGTTCGGCATCACTGAATTCAATTGAGAAAACAGTCGAGAGGTGTAACATTAGCGGCGCCAGGGGAGATAATCATGGCGCGGACGTTGTTTTGGTGGTTAAAAACTCGGGATTTTTTGCGTGTGGTCTGTGAATCCTTTTCTCTTGGTGTGAGGTAACCTCGAACTCAGTACGTGCCCAGTCAAGTGGAGAGGACTTTCGTTATCATTCGACCATTATTTTGCACAACTGCTTTGAGGTGTGGGTAGTTCTTTTATGCCTTTCGTAGAGATTGTTTTAGTTTATATTTGCTGGAGATTGGATATCCTATATATCGATTTTGTCAATATTCAGCAATATACTTCAGTAATATCTCTTCATACGGCGACTCAATGATATGTGTGACTTTTTTTAATCCTGGCGTTTGGTTTGGAATTTCTTCGAAGAAGGAGCAAAACGAGACAATGCCGATAACTGTCTTGGATTTGTATGTGACTTGAATTACAGATGGTTTATGTTTACTGGTGCATAATGAAGAGATTATTCCTTAATGTGGCTCGGGAAATTTAAATGCTAAACCATTATCATTTCAACGGAAAGATCTCAGCTGAAAATTCGACTCATCTGCTGCCACAGTAAAAAAAAAAATTAAATTTCGCGTCACGGAAAACTTACCGGCGGACATTTCCTTCCTTGCCGATTTCCTGTGGTAGAAAAGGGACTAAAAAATAAAGCACAGACTTACTTTTAGCTCTTTCTCCCTTTCCTATTCACTGTTGCAGAAGAGTTGTTCTCCTTTGCTATCCTTGCTAGAGACAAACTCCCTTCCTTGACCTCCCTTGCCTCGTCCTCCTCCTTATAAACCCTCTCATTACTTCTCCTCCCCCGCACCCCATTTGTCCTCCAGCGGCATAGAATTCAATGTGGTCACGCGCTCATCTTATAAAAGGGGCTATTCCTTAGTTTTTTACTGAACGTAGGGACGACAACGGAATTGCGGCGATGGCTCCCGCCGATACTTCTCTGCCGACAGTACTGCTAACAGTGCCATTACAATATGTTCACTTCCCCGTCATATTCTCTCTCTCTCTCTCTCACGCAACAATTTTTGCCTTTCCCACCCCTTCCTGCACAATCACGCACACTTATTCTACCCTCGCTGTCTTCCTTTGAACATCGTTTCCGCCGGAAGGGAACTAACACAACCTCCTCCTGCTTATTCCGACGTCGTACTCGTATCAATCCAGTGGAAGCACTGCGCGCTCCACCCCCGAGCGACCTCCCAGCACGACCTCCATGCAAATCCAACTCACGCAGAGGGGGGGAAGGACAGAGGGAAAAAATCATCGCATTCATTACATTTCGCACAAATATTATCTTGTCGCAGTTGTTATTGGAAGGTATTTCGTCCATTTTAAAACCGCAGTTAAGGTTTAGTAGACAATTCCATGTAGTGAGGAGCTTGTTTATTATGTTTGGAAAGCCAAGAACTAAAATATTCGTTCACTCTAGCATGCGTGGAAAAGTATCTCTGGCTGGATTGAAGCCAAGCCCATTACGGTGGTCTTGTGTTGAAGCAGTGAATACTTTTCTTTCGTGAAATTTATTTTTGATTGAACTTTGTGTTCAGGAGCTTCTTCCGCCTATATATGTTTATTCTTCAACATTTTTCAATCTCCAACTCATGATTATTGAATACAGTCACATTTTTGGCTCTGGTAAAAGGTTTTGCCTTGATAAAAAAATCTTGCATCGATGAATCGATTTGATCGTCGGTTCTAATCCCGCCAGTATGATCAACCCTCCTTTCTCAACCCCGCTCCTCGCCTCGCCTTGCCTTCAGCCCTTCGCCCCGTCGACAACTGGGGGACGTGGGCTTTCCGTCTCCCCACTTTTCAGCCGCCACCTTCCCCGGCTCGCCTCACCTCCTTCCTCAATCGGTCCAATTCTCGATCCTTCGCCGCACGGACGACTCCGGTGCTCGGTCGACGACGAAGGAGAGACGCCCCATCGGTCGCGCGTTCCCTCACCCCAAACCCCCCTCCCCCCAATGCCCGTTGGCCTGCATCCATGCCCCGCTCCTTCCCCGGGGCCAGAAACCCTTTTTTCCAGCGGCACCGGCAGCATCTTGACGGCGGCTGCAGTAGCCCTATTCTCCGCACTGCACCTCCTCCTCAGACGGTCGGCTGTTGCCGGTACAATTTAACACCGTCGCGGTCTGAGACTCCAGACTCCTCCCGCCCCGCGTGCAGCCAACCAACATCACTCCTTCCTCACCTCTTATCCGCGGCGTCCTTTTTTTCTGCGGAGCGCCATTTCCTCCCTTCTCGTTCCCCAAGTTTTCCATTTTATATTATTTCCGTCCGCTTCTCTTCCAGGGCTTATCGTTTTTTTTCTCCCCCTTATTCGTGGAGGTGGCGTAGGTGGGAGCTTTTTTGAACCTTTTCCACCGTTGCCTCGGGTTGTACGGGGGTTATCTATCTCCTCATGGGAGTGTGGAACCCGCTCCGTTTTCCACCGGAGGTTGAATCCCCTCTTTCCTCCTCCTTCTGCTCCCTTCTTCACCCTTCACCTCCTGGAAGACCGAAAAATGCCTCCTCGCTTGCCTTCCCATCCAATCTTTTCCGTCCCTAGCGGCAAGGAAGTCGAAACACCTGTCAGAAAAAAGAGAGAAAAACCTCGATTCGTTCGGTCCGCCTATCCGACGACAGAAATGGTTTTACCATCTCCCTGCGTGGTCCTTCGCGTTGATGCGGGTGTGACGAAGTAGATTGCGCTCCAATGGTGACATCATTCTTGTTATTCGATCATCAATCCCATCATTGAATGTGGATGTGGATTTTTATTTATTATATTTTGATCTTTTTACGCACTGTTTGTTTTTCATAAAATTTCATCACGTGCACGAACTGCTCCTTCTCAACCCTTGGACAAGCACAAAATTTGGTATAATTGCGAAATGTTTATTAAACATAAACCTTAAGTTTTCTAGGATTGCATAATTGGTTAGGCAGTTGGCGACCACGGGCATCGTTCCTGTTTTTCTCCGTCATTGTATGGTTCATACAGGGTACGTAAAACCTACTCGCGAAATTATCGTTCTTGATAAGTTAGAGCACGCGAGTCGACGCAATGATTTTGACCGTTCATCTCGCCGCTCAGGAAATCACGCAAGCCATTGGTCAAAGTGGAGCAAATATCCATCCACCGGTGACTTAATGGAGTTCGGTACACCGCTAAGCTGTCCATTGGTCGCCGGTTTATTTGGTGTAACTGGATTAGTTACGCCCGGATGCGACGATTCAGGGACATTTTACCGCCAGTCACTTGCTGCCGACGAATATGAGGGCTTAATCTGCCGGGAAGCAGTCGGGATGCTTCGCATCCACGGGGAACTTAATGCTAAAAACCATCATTACGAGGTAAAAGCTTGCTACCGCAGAAGCGAAGCTCTGCCTATTATGGTCGGGATATGATGCAGTCATCATTTCTCGAGTTTCGCTGTGGCGGCGGTGCTTTTCGGAATTCGCTGCCTTTTAGCAAAAGGGTTCTTTCCCGGGGAGTGGGGAAATCTCCTCAGAGCTCTCATGAGCGGGCGTCTTTCAAGAAGACCTGCGTCGCTCTGCCTTTGTGGCATTCGCCGGTGCGGCTGGGGTGGCGTGCAGGAAACGACTCATTAGATTTTCTGGTGTTATGGCAAGCGGTTGAAGTTTATGTGCCTCTCCTCTTCCCCATTTTATCCTTCCTCACTTTCTCTTTCTCCCTCTCGCTCTTACCACAGTTCTATTTCTTCTTCCAATTCCTTTACGAGAGTGGCCAAAAACCGTTCTCCTTTCATGGTTCCATTTCAGGCCGAGGCAGTTTTGGTCGATTCAAAGGTAGATTATTAGAATTCATTTCCGTAATCTGCACCCTCTTAATTGTGTGCGTTTTTAAGGTGTCCGAGTCTAAAATTAAAAGATGAATTGAACTTTCCACGCCAAGTTTGTGAGCGTTCCGAAAGTTGCGTGCCCTCGAGCTTTGGATAAGTTTCCAAGTCGGTTCCGCTGCGATCGATTTTTTTTAAATGAGTAAAATACCTGGTCGTGTTGAATTCGTCAATATTCCCCCTCAGAATTTTACTTCCCGTCTCTGTCCGGAATAGCAAGAATACATTAATTTTTAAGATAACTATAGGGATAGGAGCTTTCCTTTTGTTTGTGGTATATTCTATTACATTTTGACTTTTTGATTGCGAATACAGTAAACTCGACAAACCTGTTTTCTAATATTAATTGAAGAAATTACGACTACAGTAACCTTCCGACACTTGAATGAGATTTTTTTCTTTATTACTAGTGGTGATTTTAGCTGAGCGTTTGAATATTTCGCCTCGTCAATGGGTAGTGGCAGTTCCCCGTTGGACTTGGTGACAGCGAGAAAAAGTCCCCGCTTGATAAATCGCAGGTCGCGGTTTCGCGTGACGCCAGTTAGGATTCATACTACCCAGATCATAAGTGTTTTTGACTGAATGTATTGGTGTTACTCACCATTAGAATTAATTAAAATTCTCATAAATGAAAAGATGACTTTGTTTTCTTCCTCTGATTTATTTTCTTGGTACGACATGTTTCGACACGACGGTGTCATCATCAGGTACGTGATGATGACACCGTAGTGTCGAAAATAAATCTGCGGAAGAAAACGAAGTTATTTTTTTATTTGTAAAAATCAACTTCCTCAGCCTCAATCCATGGAACGAAAATTCTCGTACTTGGGTTTGCACCTTTGATTATAAATAAATTATTATTATGAATTACCATCACTCCCCTTCCGAAAGTTGAGTGCTATCGAGCTTTGGATGAGTTTCTAACGTCTTCTCGACCTTCTACATTGGTACAATCCATGACGTTTTTGTTTAATGCGATGAGCTTCGAGAACCTACGTGGTATCATATCCGTTATATCTTAGACTTGCATTGCAGTAGCACAGCCGCTGAACTTCAGAAAGCTCCCCAGCCGCCAATATGTCGGTTGCTGCTACTTGCAGTCCCCCGCACTATTGCGTCCCCTCGCATTCATACGAGGCATCCTTCCCCGCTCCCTTGAGGCGGTCCAAAGCTTATTTTTTGCCACTTCCTTCAGAGACACTGTCTTCCCTTCAACTCCCCCTTCGCTTCATCTCAGACCACTCACAGTGGACCGAAACCCTCTCATATATACGTCTCCCTTCAATTCCGCGTATGAGCCCCTGTTTGTGTTCCACCGACACGCCTCTTCCTTCTTTCCTTATTCTCCTTTGCTCCTCCCCTTGCTTCTTCCGTTTTCCCCTCTCTCGACTTCTCTTCTCTCCCTTCCGTGGACCCCAATCTTCTCACCACTTCCCTCTGCACCAACTTGCTCCTCCTCCTCTTCAAGTTCCTTGTAGAATTTCCTCCATCTCTTCCCCATGACATCCCTTCATCTTCCGACTTCCTCTCCCTTCCGAGTCGTCCTGTACCTGACACTGGTCCTCCTCCTTGGTACATTCTTGTTCTTTCTTCGCCCGTTTCTTTGTCCGCTGCGCGAGCCAGTCATCCTTTCTGAAATGAAGTGTATCCAAACTATTCCACACTCCGCTTCTTTTTTACATTGTTTCTACGGCAATTTTACCGTTACCAGAGTTTACTTTGCGATTTGTTATGTCCCATCTACACTTCTTAGCCTCCAGTCCGATCTTAAATGCCCTGTCGTCAACTATTTCGAGCTAAAGTGTAACTTACTTCTCAGGAGTGTGGACTTATTGCTGTCATTGCGCCTCAAAGTTGATGAAGCTTGGAGAAAGTTTGCATTTTTCAGTCAGCTGTTTACCCTTTGTAATGGTCTATTGTTTTTTCCCAACTAGATAAAAATATTTTTTTTGCATTTTTTTCAAGTTTCATTTACCGGCCATCTGCGTCCCATTTAGAGGAGACTTGCATTTACAAATAAAGCCGAATGACATTTTCCCTCTCTACTTTTCCATTCCTTTTCCATTTCTTTTGGACCTCTCCAACCTTGTCCCCACCTCTCTCTTGTTGCAATTCTTCAGCGCTCTGAAATTGCCACTCCCGTGATATAGTCAACCGTTCGTTCCCATTCGTGGAATGGTGTTGTGTGTGTGTGTCTCTCTCTCTCTTTTTTTCAATTACATTTTCATACGGCTTCTAATTTTCCTTCCTTCTCTTGAAAGATGGAGCGGGGAGTCAAAAGCGGTTAGCTCTCCCCGGCACGCCCAGACACCCCCCCGCATAATCCATATAAATGCACAGCAATAAGAATCGGGCAACTTGAATGCCTTTTCGGCTCCCCCATGCATATTATGATCCCTTCTTTTCCTTCCAGCTTCGGCCTTTTCGTCCCGAATCTGCATTCTTCGCCGTATTACACTCAGGATGTAGGAAGGTACATTAGCTCAGCGTCTGACACCTCACGGCACACGCCTGAAGTTGAATCTCCGAAGTTTATTGTCGAGTAGCCAGCATTCCGAGCTCGGTAAAGAGTTGAGAAAGGAGAGGTGGTGGAACGGAGATTTTGTCCTCCAGGTGATCGAGTTTCTCGTAGATATTTTAATTCCTAATTTTAACGAATCGCCGACTCAGACATAATCTTACTGTAATAGTTTAAACATTAGAGCGGAGATTCTTTGTTTTTTATTGCTATTTGACACAGTATCATGTGATAGAATTTCACTGCCAGTTATTCCCGGAAAATTGTTTTATTAAAGCGAATTTTCTTTCTTCTGAAAGCAAAGCATTATATCTATGCATGCATGGAGATAAAAATCGACCTCTCTTCTACTCTAGCAGGGATCTCACGACGGTAGTTTTGAAACCAACGTCTGCGAACTAAAGTAATAAAATTCATGAGCGAGGATTCATTGCCTTTGCGTAAGCTCTTCTACATTTAAAAGAAAAGGATCTTCCTTGAACACTGATTAATGCGAGAGAGAAAGTTTGTTGATTAAGAATAACTCGCGTTAAGTAATGGTACCGCTGGGCCTCTTGGATGTTAAATAGTTCGTGAGAAATGGCCGGCGCCGAGCAGAATAAATATATTAAACAATTCCATTTCCGAGCGAATCCTTACGGACTTCACATGCTTCGTCCATTGTGCTGTGGATACGAGTAAATGAGGTCGCGAGGCGGGCGGCGTGCGTCGGGCGATTATAATCTGGGTTTTTTTATTTATTCTCTCGGTTTATTTTTTCCTTTCTTTCCTCCCTCTCCGCGGGTGTACTTCCCCGCTACCTATTATTCTCCTCGCTTCCCCCTCTCTACCCGCTGTCGGTTAATTAAATTTACAAAAGGCTCATTTCACAACGCGCTGCCGCCCGCCCGCACGAGAAACGTACCTACCACTGCCGTCGAGAGGTTTTATGAAGTTTTTCGGCCGGACAACGCCGGCCTCTTGCGCGGGCGCTCGCTCGCTTGGGCATTGCGGGTGGGTCTGCGACGGAAGGGCGGTGACAAAAGAGAGCCTATCTGCCCCGAAATTAATTACGACACAGAGTCGCCGCGGAATCGTTCGCGGGCACGCGAAAAAAAAAACATCTCCCCTGGGCGACGCGAGACGGGGAATGCCTGAGGTCCCCCAATGCGTGAGTAGACTGCTTCCTTTTGCCTTGCCTCCGCCCTTCGAGCATCCTACTCGATCCCGACGGGCCCTGAGTCACTTTTCTTCACTCGTCATCGATAACACTGATAAACAAAAATAAACTTTTGGCAGATATCTAGGTATTCAACATTCTTACTTAGACAATTGATTCATGCCGATTCATAATTTGCAAACCGTTTGTCTCTATCACCTACCGTTCTCGAAATATTTGACATTAACCTTTTATCTATGTTTAGCATTGCATCGAGACAAACAACTCACTATCGGAAGTTTGACTAGAGCACTTATTTATTTTATGCAATGAAATACATATATAAACCACATACTTCCTTAATTTAAGGATTGTTGGGTTTAATTTTCTTGGCTTTCGACTTATGTTTGTACTGAGCATTTGGAATGTCGCATTGAAGCGACAAGCAGTAGTCAGCCGACATGGTTGCACTCCATCACTGGGATGTCCTGATGAAATCGTTCACCATGTTCGTTGCTGACTGAACCTAGGTTTTCAGGGGAGAAGTCTAGATGCGAGACTAGGAGATAAATTTTGAGGGACATTGTGTAACCCAGCAGTCTTTACGCACTAATGCACTTCTGTACAACATTCACATAGCCATAACATTTGTAATTTCCAAGAAAATTTACTACAACTCACTTGAATGCCAACCATGAATCTCTTTCAGTACCACCTAGTAAGTTTTGGAAATGGCTGTCAGCAATGATCTTTCTTCTTTTGGGAACTAAGAACACCCCTTCTTTCACTTTCCCATAGCTCAACTCTGGAAATATGTTGCACGGGTACAGAAAAGCATCTGAGTCGCTGTCCAGAGCCTTCATGAAATTCTTCATGATCCCCAGCTTAATATGAAGAGGTGACATGATAACTTGTCAAGGTCTGCCGACCGGCAAATTCCTCTTTATGTAGTGGTGCTTCCTGTCTCTGCTGTCTCTTTCACAGATTGCTCTAGCAGCTGAAGCAGCAGTACTATGTGTACCCTGTCTGCGTTCCCATGAGGATAGCGATTACTTTTAGATCACTGCAGATACGCCAATTGTACTCACGATAGCGTATTTTTTCATGGAGCAGCAACATGGTTTCGTAAGTCTCTTCCAGATGGCCAGAATATCCAATTGGTACTGACGCATGCTGATTTCCGTTGTACAATAATACTGCCTTCAAACTTGTCTTAGATTAATCTATAAACAATCGCTACGCTTTAGTGCTGTGTTAAACCCCAAGGCTAGACATAAGGCCACGAACATCCATGCAATGTGAGTTAAAATCGGTCACGTTTCCTCTTTAATAATCGAACACACTTGCTTCTGCCCCGGAAACTTGGTTATAGTCCGGAATCGATTGAGCGCGATTTTCAGCGTGGGAATTGCTGTTCTTGCTCGGGAAGTAAACCCGGGGTCGCTTTCGGGCCGATGAGACGCCATCTCTTGACGTCAATAGATGCGAGGGGAGAATCGGGTGCAACTTTTTAAAAATCATCTTGGACACTTCGCGGGGCGGTGTGTATCGGATGCCTTAGTGCGGAAGGCGGTTCCCAGCGATTCATTGGCCTCTCCTCCGCGGAATAGCGGCGGAATTCATCGGAAGGCCGGACGATTTCCTTCGCCGCTGGCGCGAGGCTCACGGAGAAGGCGGGCTTGCGAACCTCGCTCCGACGAGCGCTAGGCCGGCAACGTATGAACACTTCCCGGGAGCATGACCAAGGAGCATAAATTTCGTGCTTTCGTTGACCCCTCCCTTCCCCCTTGCCCCTCCCAGGCGCTGTATCTTCCGCCCATCTCTCCTCTCCACCCTCCACCCCTCTCCCCCCCCGTCCTCCGCCCCCGTCCTCCGCCCCCGACCCTCCCACCACTTCCCGCACGCAAACTAGTTTTTCCCGAGCCCACATGACCATCGCCTTCCTCTCTCCCTTCCTCCTCCACCCGACACTCCCATATTCCTCTCCTCCTATATTTTCGGTTGTCTCCGTGATGGGAATGAGGGGGTAACGCAAACAGAGAAAATATACATACATGTATGTATTTCTACAGCTTTCGGTTCTGTGCCTTTCCTCCAACCGTAGAAAGTATCTTCCTAGTGAAATCTCACAAATTTGTAACGATGCCGTTTCAGCGTCCTGCCTGAATGGTGTACTGGATGATTGAGGCGTATATTTCATTTTCTCGCCTTTCGGTAGGATTTACATTGGGCGGAGACTATGGAAATATATATTTCAAGAATGCCTTGGAAATATCGAACGTGATGGAAAAAAGCCGTATGAATTTCAGGAAAAGCTTGAATAGGAATGGAGAGATGAAGTAACCGAACATTCAAAAGAGACGAACATAGGACTTACATTGGGCGGAGACTAGGGAAATATATATTTCAAGAATGCCGTAGAAATATCGAAAGTGATGGGATAGAGCCGTATGAATTTCAGGAAAATTTTGGACAGGAATGGAGAAATAAAGTAACGGAACATTCAAAAGGGACGAATATAAGTTTAATTGGAGGTTTACGCTCGTGTAATGATTGAGATTACTTAAGAAAATAACCAAGGCCGCTATTGATATAACACGGAATCCCCTTCGAAGAAGAATTAGATTTCCTAAACTCTAGGATATGGCTCCATAATTAACTAGTAGTGATTTACAAGAAAACAGGAGGAGATCTAGTCCAGGAATTTTTGAAAGTAAATGCGAATAACTAAATCCCTACCGATTAGACTTTCCGCTTTATGTGCTCCATTTTGTTGTCCATTCGCGGGAGTTGGCACACTCATTTCCCGGCTGGCCGCTCCGTCGCTGGAATTCATTTATGAATCGAGTAAGAACCTCAAGTTAGGGATGATGGGGGAGTTAAAAGAAGGGGAGAAGGGCAAAGGCAGTGGAGACCTCGGGAACGACCCCAGGGGGTGTTTCTCGTCGTAGTTTTTATTTTGGCCGCGGCGCAATCCCCTTACGTTGGTCGCGGTGGTTCGCTTAGTGATTGAGCTTTATGTGACGGAAAATTTTCCAGGGTTCGACTTTCACCTCCGCCGCGCAAACCATCGTCTCCCACCGAAGGAAATAAAGTCCCGAAACGGTGACGTTTATGTGGTGAACCGGAAGAAAGCGGGTTCCACCTGGGGAGGTTTTCGGCGAAATACCGTCGCCCTTTTTATTTCGCCGGCCATTGGATTTGGCACGGCTCCGAGACCGGTAGGTAGGGACACCTTCGGTAATTTTCGATCACCCTGGGATACTTCTAGAGGTAATCATGCATGACTGAGTCAACCCTTTCGTAGCATTTCTTATGCTTCAATTCTGATTACCTGCTCTCACACTATTTTGAGGAATGGCCTAAATCCCTGGAAATTGAGGCGTTCGATTCTTCTATAGACGTTCCTGTCCTAGTAACGGTATCGTCTGAGGACGACCACATCTTCCTGCTATCTGGCCAATACAGCTTTTAATATTTTAGTTCCAAAAGAAACTCGTTGGAATATTTGCTCGAGAATCAACATATTTTGTATCAGTGCTCTCATAACTATGTAATTTTTAAATATTTGACTGCTTTGTCCATATTTGTGAGGAAATCTTTTAACTATAAATAAAAATAAAGTGAGCTTAATTTTTCGTAGAGCTGTCTTTTTGTCATTCGACCCAAATGATCAATCTTGCTTCAGCAATATTGTTTAGCATTCAGAAACTTATATTGCATTGGAACAGGTACTCGTATTACAGGATTTGAGTATTTTTCGTCTACAGCTTTCCGGACGTATGACGAGTTATTTTTTACCAGTGTCCCTTCAACTGTGGAAATAAGTTTCTATAGACTGGCTTAACTTCTAAGACTAAGTATTCAAAGACTGGATCTGTTTAAGTTATTAAAAAAGACTTGATATCCTCAATATGGCCATTTAAAGTTATGGTAAGATGTCGACGTTCATAATTGGTGAGCTGTAAGACATTTATCTTGACTCCTGGGAAGTTTGTACGATGCAGGTTCTTGCGAGTCGCCAACACAGCATTAGATAATACGTGGGAGTGCGTCGGAATGTTATACACTCGCAATAATTTCAACGGCTCGGGACGTTTTCTCTGGTGGGTTCATTTTCACTCGCGAGTGAGGCAAGTACCAAGTAATTTAAGACTTAACCCGCGGGCTCGACCCGCGCTTGGGATGTGTGAAAAAATGACCAAACGGTCGACAGGGAAGGCCCTCTTACCTGCGTGCTTGTGTCGAGGGGAGGGCATTCACATGCCACGGGCGAGTGAGAACGCAGCATATCTCCAGTTCATCACATAGCGTGCTCTTTTGATTGTGTGTTTGTGTGCGTGAAGGTTAGCCCACGCGGCATTCAAACCGGAAGTGCAAGCCAAAGCAGTTGAGGTTACCTGCGCTTGCACAGGTTGCATGTTTTTTTGCCGGTGCAGTGCCATGAAATGCCATCGCATGCGAAGAATGTACCTCCCAAGTTATTCATACTCACCAGAAAGTGCTCGCCACTGTTGCGCGTTGTCCACAGCTCTCGATTTGATGGAGTTGTAACATATTTATGTATAATCCTACATATGCGCAGGTATCTGGAATACCTTTTCCAAGACGCCAAAACAACTGGTGGAAATAGCGTACACCTAATTTTATGAAGTGATTCCAAAAGATTTGTCTTTTACCCCGTTCGATGAATTTTGACCGATGAATTCGTTCATATTTAAACGAAGTTTATGTAAGCAGTACTCGGTATCACCGTGAATTATATTTTCCATTCATGCAGTCAGCGTTTTGCACTCTAAGCCTATCCACGAAAAGGTCTCTTAACTTCTTTCTAAGCTTATCTTTATAATTGTGGTGATCAAATTAACTTGAACATTTGCGATTTTGCAATAAAAAAAAACAAAAGTACCAGTGAACATCCTGACAACGTATCTTTTCAGTCAACTGACTATAAAAACAATATAAAATTGGACCTTTGGAGTTATTTCAAAGAAAATATCTCATTCCCGCAGATGGTCCACCGTGCTTTCCAAACCAAGCGCACGCTATTTAGTTATCTGAGACCAATAGAATATTTTTGGAAAAAACCGCTAACAGCTTTAGTCACTTCCTTTTGAGCAAGTTTCTCATTCAAATTTTTCACTTTTTTCATGTGGCTATGGTTACATTGGCGAGACTATGTGATAAAACAATAATCTTCTGTTTCGAAATCCGTGAGAAAGGAATAATTTGAAGGAACAAGGTATTTCTACTGGTTCCGTCCCATCACGGTGTGCGTGACCGGACGGAAAAGGCCACGGAAGGCATACCTATGTGAATTAATATTCCGCGTAAAGGAGCAAAAGAAGGACTGTTCGCCCAACAATCTCACGATGGGATGTGCCCAGCGCTACGTGAGCGGGTTGACGGCATGGGCCCCGATTCCCCGGCTACTCGAACCCGGGATAGGGTCACCTCCGCCTCGATAAATTATCATTAATCCGGATTAAAGAGTTCAAGAACCAATTGGAAGCTTCACTGTTGCTATTTAATTTGAAAAGGTTGTTGGGAGACCCGTCACAAGTCACGGTCGCTGACGTATACATGAAATACACCTACTATTAAAAAATGTTGTCTAAAGAAGGGAATGGACTAGATATTTCGCATGCCCACTCTACTGCTTAGCCATGAATTCACTTCAAGGAATCAAACCGTTCTGCATAGCTATGAATTCCCGTTAGCGATATTGCGATGCATCTTCTACTACCTCCGCAGTTCAACTGTACAGCATGTAGGCAGTGGACTGGAAAACTTTTGCTTTCATAATCGATGCGAAAATTTTTAATAGCCAAGGAGTCGGTTACTCATGTTTTACCCTTTCATTCGGTCTCCATTAAATTTAGTGCTCTCCCAATTTCCTTTCATTATCCGTTATTGATTTCGACCTCTATTCATTTGTAATCCTTTCGATTTTCATCAACCCACCCTCGCGGTTCAAAGTCTTCATTTCTGAACGGTCGAGCAGTGGTCGTCGTAATTGGTCAGCTTGGGTCTTCTCCTCCAGCCTTCAAGCCCTACGCCTCGCCCTGATTTGCTTCCATCTCTACTCCCTCCAGCAAAATTCCAAATTTTTTCTCTTCCTACTCTTTATTTCCATCCCACGCGTCAGTACCGCGTGTAACCAAACGCCTTTCCTCCTTGAAGGTGGTCGTCACGGCACACACGTCGTCAGGTGGGCATACTCTGAGGATCATACAGAAGAGTACGGAGACGGCGTCGCCATCTGGGAGTGTGCCCGGGAACGAAAGGGGGAAGTTGCGCGTTTGATGTATAGGGACACTGTCGCCTTCGTTTGTGGTGGGTGGGTGGTTTGAGTCGGAGTGTGCGGACTGCAGGGGAGGGCAGTTTTTAAGGAAGAGGCGCATAAGAGGTGTGCCAAGTGAATCCAAGACAAACAATTGCCTTTCTTTGGGAAGGGAGAGGGGCAAGTTTGCCTTGTCAGTTGGAGAGAGGTCTTCCATTCTTTCTGTCTGCACGATCTTTTCCCGTGGGTGAAGCGAAGTAATGGCACGGATGGAATTAAAGAGGGTCATTCTCTCCTCGCTCGCAGGCAGTTTGTCCCCGCGTTTGGGCTCGGGAAGTTTTTCGGCGGCTTTACATCCGATGATAATGGTTCCTCATCGCCATCGCTCAACCGGCAAAATGTTTGCTCTGGTCTCGTTGGGCGACGTGGTTTGAAACTCAAAGGGAAAACCTCATTGTCTCATTTTCGGACAGCCGAGTGTCCGGCGGATCGCTTAGCGCCCCCTGCGGGCGAGCGCCAATGTTTTGATCAAATATTTGTGGGAGAAGGTTGGCTGAACCGGGAATTGGATGTTCTTAAAAGTTGTGAGCTCTTCGGAGGGTGATAACCTCCTTTTTAACTTTTTATCTCTGGGACGGTTGAGCTAGAAGAGTTGACGTGCCAGAGCTAGAGAGAGGGTCTCACATTGTCTAATAAAATACTGAAATAACTCAGTCATATCTCTATGCATAGCAATGAATTTTGAAAACTCATCGATAGCACATTTGCCTAGTTTGTGTGGGCATTGTCTACTGCGATTGTGTCGTAAAAAAATCTATGATTGCGTACAAGCAGACGCGAATAAGTCCCTCTCAGATATGACAGACGAACAAAACAGTTGACGTTATTCCACCACTACGTGTCTCAAGTTGAACTCAGTTTAATGTTAGAGATTTCTTTATACGAGTTTTTCTCCGACCTGACTGTTATATAACAGAACAACACATCGGTACTTGGCATGTCCCTGCTTCGCGAAGGATATCCTTGCATGGAGTTTATTGTGCAATATGGCCTTAAGTTTCCAATATCACTATCATGTTTAGTTTTCGAAATGAAAGTCATACTGCGGAATTGGCAGAATTCATAAACTTGAATGGAACTCGTCCTTCGTCGAGCGCTTTCATACTTAAAATTGTTGCCTCTTCCTTTGAAGTAAAAGATGTTTTATCGCATCCGTGAAACGCACTGCCGTCACGTTTTTCGATAAAGGAGCGGAAGTGGAGCTGTGGATGTACTGCGACGGAAGCTAGGCTTACCGCGCTCCACGCACACTAAAACGCTTTATCTTGAGGGATTCCATTCATGCCACGGCACAGCCCTGTTTCCTGTGCGTCTCCCGCTGCTGAAATAAGATCCTCGGTCACTGGCAGCCGTGTAGTGTTCAGTTTGGACGCATTTGCCGTATCATTGCCGGCCTTCGGGATTATCAAAACCATAACTCTTGGGCTAATGCCGCGGCGGGTTGAGAAATAGGCGGGGTAAGTTTCTGTGAAAATGAATGTGTTTGTTATACGCAGCTGAAAGCTTATATCTAAAGGGAAAACTGTTACCGGATATTGCTACCGGATATAATTCTTCTTCAAAGAGCAGAGGGGTTTGTTTTAAGATCTGAGGATGTCAACTATTGTTGATGTTTGACAAAATGCAACGTAAATCTTGTATGTTTTTCGGCGTTTCACTTTCAATGCTAAGTATGATGAGTGAATAGCCATCAGCGGTTTAGATTGTCTTCGTGTGAATTGCCCGTGTTTTTGCCTCCCCATGTGTCCAGCCGACTTGATATTCGGGCAAGCAATTCGAATTTTATGTTGCCTAATTGAAGATATTACGTGAAGGTCATGACGGCGTGTGCTTCTTTCGTCCATTTTTAAACAGCGCGGGCATATTTGCATGCAAAGCACAATCACCGTGCGCGCGCACAAAGGCCGTCATTTTTTTCTCCTTACAAATCCTCTTTCGACGAAGCCGACGCCATTTTTTCTTTCCCATTCGTTTCAAATTCACTCGTTCGATTTTCGGGTCCTCTTCATCATTTTTAGGCTTCCCACCAAATACGCATTAGCTCCGACGGACCCCGGGTTACGCGCGGAATTGCCTCCATCCAGCTTAATGATGATTGCGACTCGTGCCCCCCCTACCCCCCACGCTCCTCCCTTCCCCGCCCTTCCTTCTTTTTCCACCACTCCGCTTTCCCCTCCACAAGGAATCGTTCCCCCCCCCCCACACACACACACACACCACCCACCGACTTACTCAGCTTCCCTTGATCCTTTTGCTTCTTCTTCTGCCTCTTGATCCCGATTTCCCCCTTCTTCTCGCGGCGATCAGCAGCTTCTCCTCTTCCAGTACGTCTCCTTAACTTCCCCAGCGTCGTCAGAACACCATCTCCTTTGCATTTTGCAAGGGCTCTTTCGCCTGGGATATTCACCCAAACTGCTCGCTGTCTATGTCCCGTTCACGCCACAATCATGCGTACCGGCGTAAGTGATCGACATGCGTTCACACTACCTCTTGAGTTACCATCATTATTTCACACTGGCATCTGAAATAAAAGCAAGGCGCCAACCTGAAGCGTAGCCTATATGATGTTTCGAAATTTCGTTTGCGTTTTTGTAATCGAATGATGATTTGATTATGAAAAACCCCATTTGATGAAAAAGTACACTCTCTACCTTTCTATATTTTGTTTAAGATTATTATTTTGCCAAATTATTTCCTCAATGCCTAAATTTCCTCTCAATGCCTAAAAGCCTACCGTGCTAAATTGACGGGTCGGAACTAAAAGTTATATTAGCACGAATGAGGATTTAGTGAATGTTTTCTGCCAAATAAAGACACGTATGGCTTTGGGACAGGGGCATTTTTGCTCTCCCATGTTATGCCCTGAGTGACTCACTTAGGGGTTGGTAATTCGGCTGTCGCTGAGAGATCTCATTAACATAACTGCTGAGAGAGCGTTTCCTCGCTGTTCACGAGTTGATGATTTGGGTCTCCGAAGCCATAACTCCATCCGGCGATGCAATACCTTTACGGCGGGGTTTCATTCTAAATGCTAATTACTATGTTGCGTGTAAATGTTTGCCTGTGTCACTGCGTGATTGGCAGTAGCGTGCTGATGGCACCATTAAATATCTTTTGCGTTGAAAGAAACTTTGCATGTCGAAATATAATTTACAGAATAGGCAGAAAAAGCATGTTATAATAATGTAGACAGCACGATTTTGGTCTGGCAACTCAGGATAGTGATCTTGAGGCTTAATGTTTACTCCATTTCAGCAACATCAGTGGTATAGCCTCAAACCTTCGGCACTAATTGAATACATTATCCTGCTACCTCAGTTCTTCTCCGATTGCTTAACTGTAGAAATTGAGGATAAGATGGCTGTACCTACTTTTGTGCTTTGTGGCCTTGATATGAATATAACAGGGGAGGGAATTGTGACCCTCCGTGAAAGACGTCGATTGTAATACCTCTGTAAAACTTGCCTTAATTTGAACCCCTATCGAGTTCCAGGCAGGGCCCAGCGTGAAGTATGGTGAATCACAGGCCGGCCATCCGAGAGAAAAAAGTGCGCGTTACATTTTTTTCCTTAACTGTAGTAACTGCAGTCTACTGTAGATATAAAAAAGGTCACAGTCTATGAATTTACTTATCCGTCTGTTTTTATGATATTTCTCGAGGTGAGTGAGCAACTTATATGTAAGGAGAAACGACAGAGAAGCTGAAAAAAGTCGGTTCAAATGTCTGTTCATAGTTTTTGTCTAAAATATGCATTATTCCTGCTCTTTTATCTGAGATTCCATTTAGTTCCATTATTTTTTTATAATTTTCTAAGATTGTACATCCACTTCTCTTTGCCCTGACATTCTGTCTTATCTGCTTATCTCGATTAGCTGTGGTAAACGATTTCTGATCCTGGTTACTCGTCCGTCGATAACATTTCTAATGAAAAGCGATGTATCAGTATGAGTTTTCCAAAAATCAATATCACTTTTACGCGTTATCACTAGAGTGATGTCCCCAGCGTTTACTCCGCTTTCTTATTCTCGAGTCCTCTCCTTTCATCCCTCTCTATCCCGTTCCTCCTCCTCGCCCCGTCAGCAATCCCTCCCCCCATTCCCCCGCCCCCGCCCAACCCCTCCCCGCCCCGCCCGGGACGCATTTCAGCGTGAACGAAGAGTGAGTGACGTGCCATGGGCGGAGTGTGTGTTCCTTTTTTCCCTTTCTTCTCCTCCTCGGCCGCAGCAGACGCCTCGCAACCACCACGCGCCGTGCGTGCGTGTCGGAGGATTCCCCACCTCCTCCCCTCCAGTGAGTCCCAGCATGCACCGCGAGGCCTCTCGACCCCCACTCCCCGAAAAGGAGGGTTTAGAAAAGAGGGCTGTGCGCGGAAAAATGGGAAATAGGAGGAGGTTGGAGAGGGCGAGTAGGAGGCCATCGATTCCCAACCTTTTTACGATAATAAGAATTTCATTATGGATCACAGACTTCAGAAATGACAACCAAGTATTAGAATTAGGGTGTTATAATTCAATTAATAGAGCTATACATTTTGATAGAATGTGGAAGTCTTGGGCAAATTGTCCTTAAACATATTTGCGTGCGTTCTATAGTGTTTCTGCAATTGAACTTAGGGTAAAAAAGAATTAATCGGCAAGCCTGTAGAAAGCTAATCCGACAGCCTCGACAGTCTAGGACAAATTGTCCTTAAACATATTTGCGTGCGTTCTATAGTGTTTCTGCAATTGAACTTAAGGTAAAAAAGAATTAATCGGCAAGTCTGTAGAAAGCTAATCTGACAGCCTCGGTGGTATTGCCAACCCTGATATGCGGTGCTCACAGCTGTCGTTGCTCCTTACAAAAACTTCAACGTTGGCACTGCCACGGCGTTTTGCCGCATTAGCCCACCAATCGCCTGCTGATTGGTTCTTTGACCACGTGGTTTCAAGTTGAATTAGTAAAAAAGGAGCGAGGGAAGATAGAATTTTGTTATTCACTTAAAAAAGATGTTTTTTTTCTTTAAGCAGCCCGAACGTGAATTAAATGGCACCCAAATTATTTCACGGTTGAGCAATCCCTTCTCCCTTGTCGGAGGCAAATAGTCCAAGGAGTTTGGTCAGAGTCGAGGCATAGGGACTGAGTGGTCGGCAGGGGTGAGTGTCCAGGTGGATGCAGAAGGGGTGGTTTACCCGCGGGGCCCGAGTTGTAAAGAGGGGGTGGGAAAGAGGCTGAGGTGATGGGCAGGAATTGTATGTGTATGTGTGCGGAGAGAGAGAGGGAGGGGGATGAAAAGAGGCGGACATCCAGAGGGATTAAGTCATAGCGAGGTGATTGGGGACGGAGGATTTGTCGTGCGTGGAGGAAAATCCGAAGGATATGAAGTGGGAGGAAGAGGGCTAATCCGGTCTTCGTTTCTCTCATTCTTTTTATTGCATCGCTCATTCTTATCTCTCCCTCTCTCTCTGTCTCTTTTCTTTCTCGATCGTTTCCTCGCTCTCCAGGACTCTATCATTTGGAGTCTGTCTTATCCGATCACGCCCTCTCCTCACCACCGCCGTCTCTTTTTATTTCACTCCTCCCTCTCTCGCGCTTCCAAGCGGACCCGTAACGATTTCGAGGACTATTGAGACGTCTCTCTCTCTCTTGCTTGGATACTATCTTAATGGCGCTCTCCCTTTAATGCTTTTTACTTCGATGACGTCCCATCCCTCCCTCTTCCCCTTCGTATCGCTCTCTCCCTCCCCTCTCATGATTTCCCCAATGATTTCATGTCGTAGAAGAATTTCATGATTTGACCCTCGGTCGCCATTGGCTGTCGTGGTTATTTTTAGCCGATGGAGTATGATGCGGGTTCGATTTAGGAACTCAAAGGGGTTCATAAACCTCAAGGGGTTTTTGGTTTTTTAAAACATGAAATACGTAAGATATTCGTCGTGTGCTAATACTTATCAATTCCGTGCTTATCAATTCCGACTTCCTGTTATTCTAACAAGCACTTATCTGTCTGACTTATATGTTTATTTACCTCCTAAAGATACGTCTCAAAAATAAATAATGACATAATAAACGAATATCTCTGCCTTTGCCCCAAGGATACTATCCTTCTGATCCAGTCGCCTCACTTGTATTTCTCAAAATTGAATGTCAGGGGGATGATTGTACCTGTAGTGATGGCTGCTGCGTTGTAGTGCCTTGCGTTTAATTATTGAATCCATTCTAGACTATTTCTGATGAAAGTTTGGTGAATCAAAGACGGGATAGTGGGCATATTTCTTGGTAATCTATTTTACGTTCTTTGCTCATGATTACTGTTTTTCTTGGTCTGCTGTAAGACGTGAGAACGGTGATTTCTATATCGTACTGGGCGTAATTTTAAGACTGTTAATCGCGTCTTAGCTATTATCAGCGTTATGAATTTAAGAACGATGTACACATGTAAATTAACTGCGAAAGAATATTTTACCGAATGGAAGAAGAGGCCAGAACTGGGATTAAATAATGTTGTGCTTTTTTCCTATTCCTAACGATATCACTTGCGGGTGGATGAATAAACTTCCGCGATGGTTCCTTATTATTTCGTTTCTTGGAGTTTGTTTCCACGGAAATTCCTCCTTTGTTTCCATCGTCATGCGTTCAGTCTTACGTGCCAACGCTCTTCTGTTTCCCTTTTCCGGCTGATGCTCCTTCGAGTTCTCATTTTTACCTTATCTTCACGTCGGAGTATTTTATCTTCTCCCGTCATCGTCACCTGCCGTTTCGATGCATTCTCGGCCTGTCGATTCCCTCCCATCGCCCAATCCGTCTCCTCATTCCGTGGAACTGATAATTGGAGGAACGGTATATTTTCCAATTTCTCCGAGTTGCTGAGAATTACATTTCTCCATTGCTCCTCTCTATTCCCCCTTCTCTTTTTTTCACCTCACTTGGCACACCACGTAGTCGTCCGATTCCATCTCTTCTCCCCAATCGTCGTGTAGTCTCAGTACCTTCAGGTCTCGTCCCCGAACCCTTCCACCCCCACCCCCCCCACAGTTCTCTTCTCTCCCTCTCATTGTCGCCCGCGTCCTATTGCTCGGAATGCTCGGAGCGTCGTCGCGTCCAACTTACTTCTCGGAACTCTTGTCCCGCATCCGCTGGGCCGTGAAGTCGCCTCTTTTGTGTCCTCTCGGTCTGAAGTCTCCTCGGGATCGTGTGTGTCGAAAGAATGGCGGGGGATCCGTGGAGTATCCTCGGTCGGGTCACCGTTTCGGCGTCTCCGCGGTAACCGGAGGACGTTATACGTTTGAAATGTATACTGGAAGCAAAGCTTGCTGGCCGTTTTGCAGAAGGGCCTTTTACAATTGTAGAGTCCATTGCTCACGAATTGGCTCAATATGGGGGAAGTAAATCAGTCTTCAAATTGGATTACTAGGGTTCCCAAGGTCACAAACCCTCATTGGAAACTTCAAAATGCTCAATACGTTTTCCACGGTTCTTAATCGTATTGTTTGAATGCGCTTCTTCGATTTGTTTCGAGCAATATCAGTGTGTTTAGATCTAATTTTGCTTGGGTCGTAAACATTGCCACGAAACGCGCTGCTAACACTTTCCTATCTTCTTCTCCTCCTCAGTGAAATGCTGTTATGTTGGCAGTGTTTCCAACGACGAACTGTTTTCGCCCATTTGCTCTTTAGTCGATTCCTTTAGTTCAAGCTTTCTACTCGTCGACATCTTCCTTAGTGCAGGCAATAGTAACCATTATTCGCTACCACCATGGCGTACCCATCAAATTTTCGAAGAGGGACTGATGATTGTTTGCTCAATATAAATCCTCAAGTCAAGAAGTTACGGCGAAGACGCTCTCAAAATTTTGCACTCGGAAAATCTTAGTTGGGAAAATACTCTTCCAGCGCTTAACGGAGAGATCTTGGTGGTATGTTGTCGCTGAGGTACTAATTTATACTTTCTTGAGTTAAAATAGAGTTGAAAAAATATTTCGTCGAAAAAGTGTTTTTACTTTGTCTTACGATTGGGGTTCGATGTGTTACCTTTCGATGAAATATTCAGGAATCAATTGCTGATTAAGTTAGTATGCGGCTTCAAAAACTGTTTGTATGCACATTTAAATCACCTCCCTGCTTTTGTTAAAGAGTCCCAAATACACGCAAAGAAATACTTATTGCTTAGTACCTTTTAGTATTCTTTCATATTGGTTCTTCGGACGTTCCGTGATGCCTCAGTCCCGCGCTCTCGTTTCAATAGTCACCGCCGTCGAGATGCAGATTCTCTCGCCGACGGAGTGCGGAAATAGTAAACTGGTATTTTTTGAGAGCCAGACTGATTTCGAATCGCTCCTCCTCGCCGATCAGGGATTCCTTTCTCCCTGATAAATACATGGCGAGCGAGCAAGCAGTCCCATCTCTCCGCTCCACCGCGCTCAATCTCGCCGGATAATCTGGCCGTAATCGCGGCCTAAAAGTGGTCCTCTCTGGGGGCGGCATTTCCCACTGCACTCCAGCCGATGATTATGATGCACGATCGGCGGCGTTGCACAGAAGGGGTGCCGGGTTGGGTTGGAAGGATGCGGACGGGAAAGCGACGCTGTCCGCCACGTGTGCTGGATCACGCCCTCTTCGATCATTACTGGGGTTCAGTGGAGCCACCCCATTGGTTTTCTCAGAAAAATGATGCCTCGTCCCTTTTTTCAGCGTTCTGTCCAGCTTTGCTCTCCCGAGGGAAAACTTATCGAGAGATCAGTCGTGTATCTTGAAATAAATGCGTGTGGAAAAGACTTAACCAAATGCAGAAAGCTCAGGGAGTGGACGAAATATTTTTTCCCCTTAGTGAATCCGTCTCAATCGTTCATGTTTTCCAAAAATAACTCACGGTACATTTCAGCGATATAACTCAATTTCTTTTCGATATCAATTCCCACTGACTGCATTATTCAATGAGAAGAGTGCGGAAGGTTTACTAAAGTTTATTCATGAAATGTTCGTGACCACTTTTTTATGAAGTCCATAAAAATGGAAATTCGATCAAGACTTTAAAAAGAGTGTTATTTTGTCACCAAATAGCTTTCAAGAACTTCTTAATGGCACAGTCACTCTTACTTCAGCGTGAAATATATATAGCACTTCGCGTTGAGAAGGTGAGTTGTCGGGTTGGACACCGAACAAGTCTATACGAGGCGAAAATCAGTTCTCAACCTATGCCAGGGGCTGAGTAGTATCGTAATGGCCGGGCATTAATATATCTACGAGGGATTGAGGAACATCGAGATCCAAGGATGAAGGGGGGTGAACGTCGCGAGGTCTTCGGACTTGAGTGGAAAACTTGAGCGGGATTCTCAGGCAGGCATGTCCACGATCGCTGCGCAATAGGCTCGGCGTTCGGGCGGTCGAAACATCGTCATCAACGGTTATTGTTCGATGGGTGCCGGACCCCTCGAAGCACTCTGCAGGAAGGGTAATCCAATGGCAAGCACAGCGCGATATACGGCAGTCACATGCGCCGAGGGAAGTGAGGGAGTGTGGAGACTTTCAGCCATTATTCGTGGCTGTCGTTCGTAAAATAGTGTTCAACCAATTGATTGATATGCTCGAAATTCTCTCGGGTTTCACAATGGGTTAAATATTTGGCTGCTGCCAACGTTTCGATCGAATACTCTTCCGTCATCATCAGGGCAATGATGCACGGGCCTCATGTGTTCTCCTTTATATAGGTCCCTTACGTTTGAATGCCCATCGTTGTTAGTTCTTTTCGTAATTCTTTTAAAAATTTATTCTTTTCATCCTTGACTAACCTAGAGTCAGAGTATTTAACCTGAGAAAATTTCACACATTATTCGCCGTGAAATTATCAAATCTTTTATAATTGATCGGTAGGTTATTGAACAGTTTCCTCCACGACTTCACTGTTTTTAGAAATCATCAAACTGTCCTACGCATAAATATTTGCCAGCTCTCAAAGTCTAGAAGAATCATAGGCTTCCCAGTTTTTCTGTCTCCTCTTACGTCATCCTGGTGTGGAATCTTCTTTTGCATTTCTGTCATCGTTATCCAAAACGCTAACCGTTCTGTTCTTGTTGAAATGCTCTCTGTTACTGCATAGAGAGAATACATTCCACTGATTAAAACTATTGATTTAAAAGCACCTAGCAAAAATGGAATGATTATGATCACTTTTTCGCATTGACGATAACGCGAACACATGCGTTTTGGGAGAACCGTGATGGCGCTCCTGGATTTCTGTCATATCCCTGCCTCTTCCGCGCTTACGAAGAAGTTATCCCTTATTCACATCAGAAAGATAAAATATATGTAAATCTGGAGTGATGATAATGTCCACTGTTGGTTGAAATTGGTCGGCAATGCAAAAAGTCTAAGATTATTTTACAAAAAATACTTTTCATCTTTTCGTACATCGATTAGATTTCACAAAATTGAGGCAGATTCTTATAAATCCGTCGTCTCTTATCATCTAGATTCTTTCTTCAATGACTTCTGCCACATTCTCCGAATACTCTTCGCCGATGAAAATCGAAACCTACTTCTTCTTCCTCAACGCCAAGCTCAGCATATCCATTCGTCGCCTCGCCCACGCCTCTAGAGCCTCAGTTTCACGCACAAGCTCTTCCCGCTAAGGCCATACTCTCTGACCCCCGTAATGCCACCCTACACGTTAAGGAGAAGTGGAAATTATCCGAAGAAGAAAATGGGGCGGGGGATACGGGAGGTACCTTTTTCGTGTGGCGGCGGTCGTCCCTACGGGTATTTCGAGAGGTGCTCGTCGGCGGATGAAGCCATTTCACCCGAGAGATAAAAACACTACACCCCTCTCTCCACACTGCGCCACGAAACGGCTGCGCCCGCATCCTTGACGGGATTCGCGACTTTTGGTCCCACTTGCTGGTCTTGGCATCCAGAAACGACCGGGTCGGCAATTTTTTTCGACCGCCCGACAAATCCCCCGAGCTTTAAGCTTTTGAGTCGTTGAAAATAAGGTCGAAAAGTTGGACGTTTCTGAATCAGTGGTAAGGGTGAGCTACCTTCAACGAGACGCGAGTATATTACGTCGATTCCATTCTGCTGATTCCAACCGATTGCAGTGAATGCACTACCCTTCTCCCTGTCATGAACTTAATAAGTCATAGTGACTGTAAAATGACCAGGAGTCCTTAAGATAGGTAGCGGAGATATTATTATTTATTTATTTTTGAAGATTCACCGCCAAATTTCCTTCGAGAACTACGATGGCTTACGTGTTAAATAGCATTTAAGTCTTAGATACCATTCCCAACTGCTAAAACTCATTGTTGTGGCATTTGTACTTACGCCAATAGAATTTCAGCCTCTTAAGGTAACAGAATTTTCTTGAGAGAGTTAGCCGAGCTATCCCTTTGTTGTCCTCATACACAAGAGCATAAATTTTCTGAGGAGCGTGCATGTTCATTCGCCCTTGTGGGCATGAATGGATGAGTGCTCAAGATAAGAGAATGGACTGTGATAAATGCTCGCGAGCGTCTTTGGATGGCTTAACCCTAGCGCATACATGCAAAGGCATATCGAAATGGTGAAAGTATGCGGCATTGCGCACCGCCTGTCCGCAGATGAATGAAGGGGAAGCGCTCTTGTCGAACGCAATGCAGAAGTGGAAGGGTGGAGCGATTTGAGGGGGTGGTGTTTGTGGCGTGAAATTGAAACCTCTGCCGGAGGATGTTGTACATGTCGTTTCCTCTCGCTCGCCAGGGGCGGAAAATGGGCGAAAGATGAAAGGGCCGCGACGAAGATGCCGGCGAATAGTGAGCTCCGGCGGTGTAACCCAAGGAAGAGGGGGCGTGGGGTGTAGAAGGGGTGGTAGCCGAGTAATACGAAACTGTTTCCGTTCCCACCGTTTTTGTTCTGCCGCGTGTTTTTCTTTGCCCCCTTCTCCCACCACTTGAAGAATAAGAGGGCTATCAGAGTAAATTACGGGATTAGACAACCCCCACAACCCCTAAGATCCCAGATTGTCCTCTCCCAGGCTTTACATTCTCCATTTCTGTCTAATTATCCACAAAATACATTTATTACCCTCAAAAGAGAAGATGGTACGCGCAAGAGGCTGGTTCATCTCTAGTTTACCTGATGAGGAATCCTAAATAACTGTCATTACTTATTGATTTCGTTCGGACTAAAGTGCAGACATGAATATTTTTAAAATATGAAAGTGTTTTGTTGAAAATATTTTTCCCATGACGTAGCTAATTGTAGTATTTGTGTATTAATAGCACAAATACTTCCCAGGTATAAAAAGCCTCAAACAAAGATATTCTTAGTATGGCAGGAGAGGAGCGGTACTTCTGGACGAGATTAGGGTAAGGCTTGGTCTGTGGCAGGGAGAGGCAATGAGGGGCGACGGGTAGCTCAAGGCCGTGATATAGGTAAGCGGGCAAGCGGAAAAGGGAAAGAAGGAGAATCAAGGGAAGGAAAGAAGGTGAAGAAAAATGTATTGGAGAAAGATAGGGTCCTGCACATGTAAGGAAGGAGGGTTCTTTTCTGGATTAAATAGAAACCTTCATATGCGCGGTAAATTACTTTAATGAAATTTAAAAAGACTAGAATAAATCAAGATTTTTTCTGACCGTAACTTTCTGTGTCTAGTTGCCGATTAGGCAAACGTCTACGAGTAAGAACTTGGGAGGAAAGAGTCTGTGGAAACGCTTAGGTAGGACCTAACGCATTACACTGAAAAGACCTCAGAGAAATTTATAAAAATGCTGCGTGGAGTTTTTTATGCTCGACTAAATCTATAAAAAATAGAATCACTCTGTAGATCCATATATATTTTTTCATTTCCTGCCGTTCTCCGTTCCCTCGAGGTCGTTGATAATATTCATTGCGCGATAAGCGCCACATATTTGATGGTCGGTCTCTCTCGGGCCTTTTCGATTTCTTTATCACCCACTCTCGCTCGCCATCGTCATGAGGCCCACGCACCGCACAGCTCCCCCGCTGTCCCCCACCCCTTCCTCCTCCCACCGTCCCCAATCCCAGGCCGCTCCCTCCCATACAACACCCATCGCCATCTCTTCTCCGCGTCGAGGGAGACCTCTCCACTGCGATTGGCGGCCGAGATAGGCGCACTTGTGGGGCAGCGGGCCCCCTTTCATTCAGGGCCCGGCATGGCCGCTGGAGAAGGGTGTGGAGGGGAACACAGAGTCGGGAAGGGATGAGGGAGATAGGGCCCCGAGTTGGGTTCTGAAAAAATCCTCGAGTAAAAGAGGTCTCCGAGTGGAGAAAATGTGGGGAAGCTGCCTCGCTGAAGGGATTTATTGAGCATGAAGCAATTTCCCTCTTTGATCGACTCCAGGCCCTTCCCCTGGACGCTAATTGGATGGGTTGGCCCTTCTCCACCTTCACCTCTCTTCCATCCCCGATATCCGCCGCGTCCTCCCCGCGAGTCCCCCGTTGTCCTCACTCAGCCCTCTCCTCCTCTCACCCACGCCCCATGGACGAATATAGCTCGCGCAGAAGTTCCTGGGGACGAACGGTGCGGTTAGGAGGGGAGGTAAAAGTGGAAGTGGGAGGACGGGTAGCAGGCAAGCCAAACCAATTCGCGAAGAAAGCACAAAGCATACACGCACAAGAGTAATGGACAAATGGATGAAATCAGTCATCGCTCTTACTTCGCCGAAGATGCCATCTTGAGGTCTCATTGTGAGACGAGTAAAAACGGGACGCCAGGTGGTGGTGAGTCAATTCGCTTCTCGAAGCGCTTGTGTTGGCAGCTATTAGAAAAGTTTTTCTGATTGGCCGTTCATACTATCCGTCAACCTATCCTATTCCTAACCCCTTCGCAGGATTTTGAAAGTTCCATAGCCCATGCTTCAAAATGGTCCTGTGCGGAGTGCCAGAAACATTGCGAAAGCCCCTGCTTCATGCAAGCCCCTTGTGAAATACTGTCCATGTCACCCTGCACTGTCGATTTTTACCCCATCCCCTATTGCGTCATCCTCCTCTCTTTCCCCATTCTCCTCTTCCGGCCGGAAGTTCGGCATCTTTTGGGGCACAAATCGAAGATCTTTCTTTCATCGATCCCATTACTCTCGACTTCGATTATCGGTTTCCAAGTCTCGTCATTATCATCATCATTATTATGATTATGAATCCCGTCGCGGAGATGAAATAGCCCCATCTCCGATCTTTTTCAACTTTTGAGGATGGTATGCTTCTTTGGCTCGTCAAGGGAAATGAAAAGGGTTGTGACAGTCGAGCTTCTCCCCGGGAGACTCACCTCTTGCCATTGTTCATAACTCTGTGATGAAGGCTGGATGAAATTTTAGAAGCTGAGAAGAGCGCATTGAGGTCAATGAGGAGAGGTATCTTATTCTAGGAGCCTTATCTCCGGCAGTGAAGAAGGTGTAGCAAACTATTCTGTCGCGGGTGGATGTATCGCATTCGATATCATCCTATTCAGGTTATTTCGTACATCGCTTTCTGATATCACTCGGTACAAAGCAGTACACGCAATAGATTTCAACAGGATATGAGAGACGAGTTTTTCTTATAAAACTATATGCCATTGTTTGTGACAAAATGCGACATCAAAATATTAAAATGCCAATTGACACGATTCACTTTCAGAATTCGCTCTCGCGTAACGAATAGGTATACCGATTTTAACAAAATTCTGTCAATCGATTTTTGTATAACAGTGAATAGAGCCAAGAACAAAGTTATTAACTCGCAGATTATCTGATTTTTATTTCAGCGTTTCGTGGTAGTCTCCCAGTGTTTATATGCAATATAAATGCAACATCACCTCATAAATGTTATTATAGGGTGATATTGTTTTACGAATTTATTTTTCTCACATCTACGTATGAGAATTTAAAATCGTAATGCGATGTGTATGACCATTTTTCTACTAGCTCAAGATGTGCGCCACTGTTCCCGAGATTTCCATTGCGGTAGATGCTTGCTTCGGTCCTGCAATCCCGCGGTTAGTGAGAGGATTTTTTATTATTCAAGCCGTTCATTAGGAGAAATGACGAAAGGGAATGGATCCACTTATTGGAAGCAGGGGATCTCATTAAAACAGAAATCGAGCCCCTTAGTGTGTGTATAAGGGCTCGCAAAAGGTCGCGTTTGATGGTCACATCGCATTTATAGTGCCCGCTCGTCTCTCTTCCCCGCGGGGGTAAGCAGAAGGAAAGAACGCTTTCCCTCTCATTACGATGCCGTTTCGCGAGGAGGCATCCGAATTGCCCTTCTGGAGGCGGAATAGGTGCGTTTAAGGGCCCACCGACGGATTCATTGCATTCGCCGAGGTCAGCCGCTGGTTATCCGAAAACGCTTTCCATTTTATGTTTCATCCATTTCTTCTCAGTGGAATGATTTCTTAATCGTATTTGATCTTTCTGCTGGCGTTAAAATATATCGCCAGCGCGTGCAAAAATTTATCCGCTTATCATCTCCGAGGATATCGCTGACGGAGACAAACCCAGAGTAGTATATTTTAATGCAGTCGAAGATTACCTGGGTATATCCGTCTCTTTTATCCGGGATTTAGGCTTATCTTTACGAGTACTTCTTAATAGCCTCGTTTCCATGGAAACCCAAGACTCCCATCGGACTAATTATCTGCTAAAGAAGTTAAATACACAAGAATGAATTACTGTTTATGAGAAATTCAATCCAAGGATTCTCATTGGTTGTACAGGCGCGGCACTCGTTATTTTCATGCTGGGAATATATTTTCCAGTGGCAAATGTTTTATACGAATGACTTGAACATAGTAATTTTATTAATTTATACACCATTTGTGTTCAGTATGTTGGAACATAAGGCTGTTATACATGAAACCACTGCTTATGCTTACCCCATGGATAAAGTTAAAATATTGTATTCTCGAGCGATCCCTCCACTTACGACAAGATATATTTATTCCATTTCCATTATCATTTCAAATTTCGTCTCTAACCTTTTATTAGATTGTTAGCATATCAAAGGTGCCACAATTATAAATTTCCCCTGGCTAGTTGGCCATTTTATGTCTCTTGTCCGAGGCTCGTGCTTTTCTCTCCTTTTGAGTGCAGTACCGGCATTGGATGAGCGAGTTATGATATCAATTGGATGTTTCGCAATTTATGTTAGAAATCACAAATGGTGTCGTCTTTCGTATTCAGTGATTCCTTCAACGATCCTGCGGCGTTGCCTGGACTTACTCTTGGAAATTTCTGCGTCCGCGCTTTTAGTCGCGTTCGATCAATTCGAATCTCTCTGTGAATCCCTTCTCGCTGATACGGGAATCCATCTCCTTTAAGCAGAGACACGCTCAAAGGGGGGATGGGAAAAGAGGGCCTTGCCCACGCTCGGCCAGCCCAAACATCCAAAATCGTTCCGGAGCGTGTCTCCTTCAACTATCTTACGCGTGCGTCTCCTTAACGCCCACGAAGAGCAAAAAGTTCGTTCGGCGCATAAACTACTGGGGCGACTCCTTGAAAGCGGCGTTTTAAATTCGGCGCAACGAACTGAACTTACATCAGTTGCCCACCGACGCCCTCTTTGCCCTCCTTAACTCTCACATCCCGCCCCCCGCGCCATCCAAGGATGTAGGAAAGGAGAAATAGGGACGTTTCATATCCCGTGAAAGTCGAGAGTTAAATTTTTGCCAAGTAGGCGAAACTTGTATTATTACCCGGTCTCCCTCCCCTTTACTCTTCTGTCTGTCCCTTCTCATCTTTCATATTTCTAATTCTCCTCCAAAAGAGTTCGAATTCGCGCCACGCGCTCCCCTTTGACCTCCCCTTAACCCTCTTCCCGTCATGCCTCTTTTCCCGCGTCTCTCTCTTTCCTTTTGTCGCGCTCGCGCATGACGTAATAATTGAGTGCCTCCCTTATTGTGCGCCCTATATTGGAGCGAATGTTCTTCCCCTCTCTGTGAAATCTTGAATCCCGAAAATGAAAAATCGTTCATCTTGTGCGCGCACGTGTGTCTGAAGCCTTCCTTCTCTTTTCATTCCCTTTCATTTCCTCGGTCTCAACGATTTTGGGTCCTGGAAACCTGTGTACTACCGTTTCCATCACGTCTCTAAGCGAATATCCGAAATTTTCCTCGGGTCAACCATTATGGAAATACATATTGCATTGCGTTTCTGGGGTTTTCTCAACGATAAAAAAATTCAGAAAATAGCACGAATATAAACCCTATTTGAACTAAAACTACATTAGCTTAGAAAACTGTGGAAGGAGAATTATAATAAACATAACTCTTCTGTACGGTGAAACACATGATGACGAAAGGAATGTTTTTTAATACTACAGATTTGAAATCCCTTAAATTAAATACTTTTATTTAGATATTAGTTGTGAAATGTGCTGCTACTAATGGCACAGTTACGAATTTTACTAATGAAGTTTATATACTAAAATTTTAAGCAGCTGTCATGACAAAGATATTTGACTTGACTATTATTCGTGACAAGTCTTATTCAAAACTATTCCTACGAATAGATACTTTCCAGCCAAATATTTTCAAAGCATATCATACTCCTACATTGGTGCAGACTCAGCCAACGATCTGTATTATTTTTTTTTGTATGTATACCTTTGAAACCTGGCGTATGCTTTTTTAGTTGAATGACTTGTATGCACTTGCACGAATAAATTTACATTGCTGATGGTATAACGCAATTGTCTAACCGGCTTCTTTTTTCCTTTCCCTGTCTTTGTAGGCGGCGGGTTCGCGGGTGCTAGCGGCGCCTCGGCCACCGCCTTCGTAGCCATGCTGGGCAGTTCGCTGCAGCCGCCGCCGCCGGCGCCCATCCCGCCTCCCCTGCCGGCGGCCTCCGCGGCCTCCCCCGCCCCATCCTCATCCTCGTGCCTCTCCGTCTCCTCGCCGTCCTCGGTGGCCTCGTCGTCGGCCGCCACCGCCGCCGGGGGCGGCGCCTCCTCGTCCGTCCCCTCGCCATCCGGATCCCCCTTCCACCACTCCCACCACCACCACGCCCACCTCCCGTCGCCGCACCACGGCCCCCCGCACCCCGCACACACCCACCACGCCTCGCCGCACCACTACGGGGGCGCCGCTGGGCACAGGGCGCCAGGAGGACTGAGGGTGCCGTGGCCACCGCCCGCATCCAACCACCCGCCCGAAGGTGAGTGAACTCAGTGCATCACAAAAGTAGGTGCTCATTTGGTCTCTCTTAACTTTTGTTCCCTTTGGGAGGCGCCTCCGTGGTCCGTTCTCACCGCTACATGACGTAGCTGGGTTTGTTTTCGTGGAGAAGAGTTTGGTGGTATCTCTCAGCCATAGTAAAATTGTGGGAGAAAAATGTGGTGGAAATTGTGCAGAAAACCATTGACAATGTAAGGGTCCATTACCTTCAAATAAGCTCCACACAAGAAGTAATAAAGTATCTGTTTTGTTTTCTGCGTGCCCAAAATCGTAAATAATTGTTGACCACTTCAAAGATATTATTTGCATGATATAAATTGCCTCGAGCACTGAAAAAAATCACCCAGACCGGGGATCGAACCAGGGACGTCTGATAATACACGCATAAAATTTGTTTTAAAGCACTAAAATTCAAAATAACCAAATATCATATATATACAGCAATGTGTAAGGTATTAACTTGTATTTACTGCGGAAAAATCCTTCACAACCGAAGACTTTTTGCAGCTCTGTAGAAGTGTTGCATTGATTATTGGATTTATTTTTAAATAGTATTTGAAAAAGTATACATTCTACACAGAGAGAAAATATTTACCAGGTTTGTGCGAAGGAGTTTCCTCAGTTTTTAAATAAAGTCTCTCTTGGGTGCATTCTCTTACAATTTCCCATGCAAAATGGCTGGTATTTATGGCGAAAATGTCAAATGATATGACGGTAAATGGATACTATTTTTTATCGTTAGAAGGTTGAGATGTTTTTCATTATTATGATGGAAATCCATCGAAATTTTTTCGATGGGAATTTTTGCCTCAAACTACTATAAGGGCTCCTCGCTTCCTCCTCGACCGGCGAGCGAGTGCGTCGGAGGCCGAGGGCGGGCGAAGCGAATGTCCCTCGCCATCACGCAGGGCCTCAGCTCCCTGACAAAGTCCGCTTGCCCTCTCCACCCCTACCTTCAGATGAAATTTTGACACTTCCTCCTCAGCACTCCCCCCCCTCTCCCCTCCTTTCCCCCTCCGCCCTCCTCGCTCTACCGCGCTCTTTCTTCAATTGGTGTTGCGGTAAACGTGTCACGACCATCTCCCCCAATTCTTCTCCCCTTACGAGCAGCCTCCCCCTCTCCATTCTTCTTCCTCTATCCTTCTATTCCCCTAAGGAAACTCTCATATCCCTTTCTTTGCCCTTTTTTCCCTGAAATCGACGACTGTGGGGTTGGTGGAGCCATTGGCTGATCCTAGGGTGAGAGGAGGTGGGGAAATCCACGAGTTTATGACCCCTTACCCGCAAAATTTTGGAAAATTTAGGATAAGAATACATTCAAGGATAGATTTAATTGTGGGTATGATAATAAGAAGAAATGTGGATTTAATTAATGGTTAATTATTAACACATCTGTTTAAATAACCAAATAGTGTAATTTGTAGATAAAAAAAACTGTACGTATCGTATCCTTTCAGAAACTCGTGCGAAAAAAGTACTTGAAAATCTTGATTAACTGCAGTCGCAATTGTACTAAATGCACTTTTCGGCTCCTGATTTTACAGAAATGTTTCCCTGGATTCGTTACCATGTCTCTGGAACTGATAGAAGCGAAAAAAAGCGGAGTGAGGGAGAGAGGCTGCTTCACAGGTTGGCACGAAAATTCCTTCTCTCCATGCACTTTAAGTAACTTTAACAAAAATAGGACGAGGCACTGAGACACTTAGTTAAAATGCATCTTCCCTTTGTTCTATCCCTATTCCTTTCCTCTATTCCATTCCCCTTCATCGATGGTGACCTCACACCCTGCCACACGCCCTCGCGGAGGATCGTAGGGTAGAATGTAGATGTAGATAAGAACGACGGTCCACTGTCGCGGGGAATAGGGGAGACAAAGTCGAGAGACGAAAGAGAGATGGGAAGGAGAGCAAAAAAAACCAAGAGGTGTTGGACGGGAGCCAATATTTATGCGTGTATTAATACCAGCGGCTCCTCCCCCCCATTCCCCCACCACGCCCCCTTCCCACACTCTCCTCCTTCGGGTACTCTTTTTCCCGCCCTTCCAACCCCTGCTACTTTTCTCCCTCCCCTCGTCCTTTGTCTCTCACCCACATTTCCCTCTCGTCATCTCTTGGAAGGGGAGCGGGGGAGGGGGCGCAGTGGCTGCGGGAGTTCCTTTCCTCTTTCCCATCCCTCTCCTTCTCCCGTGCAACCTAAAATTCCCACGCGGGGTGTAAGTATGGTAGCCGAAGGGTAAAACAGTTCAACGATTCGCCTATTAGTTTTATATTGTTAGTTATTCAGTCCCCTGTCGCCAATCGAGGAACAGGGATGAACACACCCACCATAATTCCTCGCGGTCCGCGATGAAAAATCGTCAAAAATGGGGAAAATAACATTGAGTGGAATTTGCTGTCCTCTCAATCTGGGAGCTAGATCGCTTGGATATCTACATGGCGTATTAGTGAGAGACAGCGGTTGAATTATTTAAGGACGCCCTTGTTTTGCTGAAGTTACTGTTGGCCGACTTCAAAATATGAGCTCTAATATTTTTCGTCACTTGTGCTACAAACCTTTGATGCATGTGAGGTCGTAACCTTGTTTTCTTGAAAAATATGATATTCTTAGCATTTATGAATTTGTAGGATGTGGTCCAAGGATGTCCTAAGGGAATTCCCTCTCATTTGGCTCCTGTAAAAATAGTATTCAGAATGTCGCTCAACTACGTTCGCCCATGCAGCATAAGTTACAAGAAAGGTTGACCTATAATGTGGTGTTTAATGAAAAAGGTTTAAATTCGTGGAATATATGAATACCTACTTTCAATCTCACTCGAATCATTACGTAGACCAGCGCTGCAAGCAACAAACTGTAATGGTGGGAAAAACCTTAAATTTTTGCTTGAAGTTATAACATAGCTCTCAATTTTTGACATCAATGAAAAAATCCCTAGCTCTTTGTCCCTCTCATGTCAGGATTGTAACCTAAATCCTCTACGTTGGTTTGAAGCATGTTAGAATATATAGGCGCAACCGCTGATTTATGTTCCGAAAAAGGATCCGCAATAGTGCAAAATATGGTGGTAAACTTTCCTTTGACGATCCTCTTGTGCTGTAAGTTTATTCGTTATAGTTTCTTTTTAGCTATCTTTCGACTGCTTCATTTTTGCTCTCCCTCCTGTTCAAACCTGCTAGGCAGATATACGCCTCTTGCTGTACTAAACCTCAAGTTTTACGTGACAGCGGGTTGGAAGCAAAAAAAATGGGCTTGGTAGTACCCCCAATCAAAGCGATTGTTACCATTCTCGATCGCTATAGTTCGTTCCACGCAGCACCAGAACATACTGTGAGATCTCAATTCGGTCATGCTCTTGTGTACAGAAGTTAATCCCCCGTGGAAGCGAGGTAAGATCTAAAACCAAATAACATAAAGAAAACGTTTTTGTGTGCACTCACGAAGTAGGCGCTCGGATTTAGCCTTGTGGGAAAGCCGGCCGATCGACGGAAAACCGCGGAATCGACTTCGTATTTTTTCTGTTGACCGAGGCGTTTTACCTTTTCCCTCCCAATCACATTGCAACGACCTTTTGTGTGATAGATAGCGTGAATAGACCGCGAAGTGACCATGCCGAAGCCAGTCTTCAGTCTTTCTCGTAAGATAGGAATCGCTCGCGAACCGCAGGCCCCAGCGCCGTGCAGAAAAGGAATTATAGCTATCTCAGCCATGAACAGGAAGAAAAGAATAGTAGAGGTAGATAGGGCTCTGAAAATGTAAAAAAAAACTGGAGGATGTTTAAGTGACTTCTATGAGAACTAAGACCTACCTTTGCTAGATTTAACCTTCAGATTGCTTTAATAATTGATAAATAATCATCCTGAGAAAACTGACAGTTCATTCACATTTTTGTATGATTTTGTTTAAATTAGAATCAGTGGTTAGGTACCGATGCCTCTCACCATATAGTTGAGATGAGACAGGAATCATTGACAATTTATATTTGAAGAAATTTGTTCTTGATTCCAACCATTGTCCACAGTTATTCGTCTCGTAAAACGTTCTTTACCACTTTCTTCTTTGTGGCCTTGAGTAAAAATATTTTATAAGTGAGACATTCACTGATGTTACTGTGATGAACGAGGTCATTGCTACAAGGAACGAGATACCCTTATTCTGCGCTGTTGTGAGACCGGGTACAAGGGAGAGTTTTTCGAACGCGCCTTGTACGGGGCGTGCCTTTCGAATCTGTACACCGTATCTGCTTCTGCGGATTACGTTTTGACTAATGGCCGAAGTGTTCTAGTCTGACAAGATGCGTGGGGGAAGGGTTGGTGAAGGAGAATGTCAATTTCAGAAAATTATCCCTTATGGTCCTTTAGTAAGGCCAGAGTACTGGTGATTCCTGACAGTAATATACCGTGTCCTTTATTTATAAAAAGAAAATTTCATCTCCGCCTAGAAAACCTTGCTGTTATTAAATTCAACGATGTGTCCATTTGCACATTATGTTAATGATAATTAATTTAAAATGGGACATGATGAAGTAACTGAGATGGCTCATGGAGATTAGTATCTTGCGTAGGAGCGTCGTGCGTACTAATGGTATGTCATTTGTCTATCAGCTATGAGTGCTGAGAATGAGAGACGTGGTGTTGATTTTAACAAAGTAAAAGCACAAAGCATATTTTTATATTTGTTCATGCCTGGTATAGTGCTTATGGACGCAATGCTGTATTTCTAATGTTGTCAGTAGATACACTCAAATGTAGTTATGTGGACCTGTCTGTTTATCTGTTTCATGACATTCAGAGCCCCAGGTTTCCACTGAAGAACGTTCAGCTGCTCGGTGTGTCAATTGCTTCGTAACTAGGCCTTGCTTCGAAATTGAATAAAAAATTGAAAAAAAATGATACTTGTTCCTTGTGGTTTTCCCCGTATAATTTAATATTTCTTCGAAACTTCCTGATGTGCAGTAATCATGTTTGCAGTAATCATTAATTGAATTTATTATTGGTTACGGATATACGCAGTTGAGAGAATGATCGGCACTCTACATAATGCTTCCCCTGAGAGAATTCATTAACCATACTTTTTTTCCTACCATATTGATGGCTGTAAAGAACTGTCAACTTATTAGTAAATAAAGCAACAGAAAAATCGAGTTAGAGAGCTTACACCCAAAATATTGATGAAAGTTTAACCAGCTTTTACAAAATCTGGGAAGCATGTTTTTCCGTCCGTTTGTGTTTCTCCAGTGAAAAGCAATACTTGAAATTATTGTCTAATAGTTTCACGGATGCACAATTTTCCTCGTTGAACATTTGGAAGAGACAAAAGGCGATTTTCATTTCCCGGAAGTTTAAACGAACGACTCACCAACTCGAAGTCCTCCCCCACGCGTTCGATACATCTAAGTTTATATTTGCACGATATTGCCTCTATCTCATTAAATATTAGTATTAGCGTTTCCTCCTCGCACCATTCTCGGAAACGGTGCACGCTTGCGCGCGTCGAACGATGAGCGCCGATGGGGCCGTTCGATTCTGCGGCACAAAATCAAGAGAGGCAGTTGATAGCGGCTCATCTTCTTAAGAACAGCGCGGCTTTAACGCCTCGCACTAAAGAGCGCTGCTCTCTTGTTTTTTTTAAAGAGGTGAATCGATGGACTCAGACGTGTATGGTCGCAAGGGAGAGAGAGAGATGCGGAAATACACTCGGAGGGAGGAGTCGTCCTTTTTTATTTTCCTTTTTTATTTTTAGCATTTGATAATCCGATATCAACGGAACGGCCGGTGTTCACCGACAATTGGCTTTAAGTTTCAAGTGGATAGCTTCGCTTGAATTTGCAAGCGTACGCACTTATGTGTGTGTTTTTATATTTTGGGATCACTACTGATCGAAGATACGTCGTCAGTATCAATGTTGTCGCAGATAAAAGAGGAGAAATATCCCATTCCTGTACCGTGCCTTTGAAAAACCAGCCTAAGTGAGTCGGGAACGGCCTTCCTCCGCTTACAGTAATGGGTGACACATTTTATCCAGGTAGGAAGGTGACAAAAAGATTTCAAAATGAAATAGAAGTAATCGAGGGTTATAGACTTTTCAAGTTTTTTTTGATGGATTTTTTTGTGACACACCACAATGTTTACTTTTCAGATTATGTCCAAAAATGTTAAATATGGGAAGGAATACTGTTCATTATGTAGTTGACGGTTACATAAGTTATTTGTCAATGCGTCTCTCCGACTTTTGGGTTTAAGGTTTGGGGGAACTAATCGGCACACTATGTGTGCGAGTAAATTTCACCAAGTAAATTAAATAGTTTAAGTGCATTTTTCCATCAAATCGGTTTCATGGTATTAAAGGGATTCTTTTCTCTATGTTTTCCTCTGAGTTCCAAATACCAATGAAGTATCTTCAGTTCTTTGTTAATACTCGATAGATGTGAGAAATGGAATTTCATATGGGCGCTGGAGTGGTTCTGCTCCTTGGTTCACCAAAAATACCCCAAACTCTTCTATCATATGCGTGAAATGTTAATAAGAAAACTTTTAACCTTTACATCGACAATATGCAAATCTGTTATCTTTTTTTATCATTTCTCTATGCCAGCAGCATTCGGCCGGTTCGGCGGCGGCCTCTACTCCCTGTTCCCGGCGCCCGCGGCCGCCGTTTCCAACTCCCCCGCCGCCGAGGCAGCCGTCTACTCGCCTTCGCCTTCCCCGTCGTCGCCGGCCAACTCGCCAGCCGGCACGCCCTTCGCATCGGCCGACCACTACCACAGCTTCATCGCCGCACAGAAAGGTGGGTTGGATCTCTAGACGCACGGGAGGAGGCATTAGTGCATTCTACGGCGTTGTGGCTCGTTTTCGGAACCACGATGTAACCGAACGGATGCCGATGAATTTCCCACCGTCACCCTGAATATAGACAAGGAAGCGACGTATTGTAAACTCCAAAACCTTGGAAATGCTTATGAAATATGGCATTTCTGTGTGTTATTCTCGCTTATTGTACGCGAGCCGTGTGGCTGAGTTGGTGCACTGCGCAGTCATTTGTGTTTTTTGTGAGTAAATTGAAATATTAATTCCAAAGAAATGCGGTGAAAGTTGTTTAATAAATTTAGCCTTTCAAATTTAATTCGCTGTGCAAAAGATAGACCTGCATAATTGAGTTTTGATCTCGCAAATCATGGGCAAAGTAATTACAAGTTAAGCTGTAATGCTTGAATTTGGAGACGCAATTATGGTCAATTAATTTAATTGCTATTTAAACCAACTGATTTCCATCAAGTTAATGTATTCCGGACGAAACTACTGCTGATCATCTACCAATAATGAAAATTTCTTTTAATTTTGTTCCGACGTCATTACATTTGTTAATAACAACATTGCACATTTTTCACGAGTGATATATAACATTTCATCGGTCGATCGGCAATAAAAGTTCCACACGAAGATTTTATCGGGAGTGATAGCGATAAAGTAAGGAAGGTTCTCATTTTATTAACATCAATTTCGTATTTCTTTATCGGCCGCCATAAAGTGGCCTCTTTGTTAGCTTCCAATACATCCTGGGTATATTGAAGCCAAATGCGCCCCCGGCTTACATTTTGCATAAATTTGAAATTTGTGTGCTTTAAAGTCGGATGCAATCGATTACGAATGAGTTCCCTTTTATCTTTCAGAGTCCCTCTTTTCGTCGACGTTCTCTTTTAATGGCGGCGCTGGGAGTTTGGTGGGAGCGGGCCTCCAGGCCCACTTCTCGAGTCCACACGTGGGCCTCCTGGCCCCAGCCACGAGCCTCGATAGGGGCATCACGAACCTCGAGATGTTGGCCAAGAAACGATACGCCGTTGACAAACCCCCCTCGTCCACGGACGCCAATCTAGCGAGCAACTCGGACGGCAAGATGGCGTTGGCACGGGACGCGAAGGACCACAATCACCAGCGGCAACATCAACAACAGCAGCAACAGCAACAGCAGCGCCGTAGCGGGACGTCCGCGCAGCAACACTGGCCGGAAGTGAGGTTCATCATGCCGAAGAGCGAGAGTGGTCCCCACGCCCAACAGCAGAGCCCTTGCGGTCACGAAGCCTTACCCTCCCCAGTAGACCACCACGGCAGCGGCGCGAACAGCCGGAGGCGAGGTTCGAAGCGAAGGTGGCCGGAGGCGGACGTGCCCGAGGTCAACTCCGCAAAGCTGGAGGCCCGCTCGTCCTGCGCCTGCCACCGGGCGACGGCTGCCACGACGACCACCACGACATCATCCACCACCTCCACGCCCTCCTCTTCCTCCGCGACCATTCTAACCATCCCGACCTCCATCCCGGCATCGCAGGGTTACCAGCAGAGGATGGTAGGCGCCCCGTTGCTGAACTACCACGTCCCCAAGCTGGACCTGCCCTGCAAACGAAACGGGGCGGAACCCAGTCCGAACAGCGAATTAAGGCTAAGCGGTCGGGAAGAGAGCAGGAAGCTTTCGGGTAGCTTCGAAGGTGACGATGAGCAGAGGAAGTCTTCTGGGGGTGGCTGCAGCCGGACGACCCCGGTGTCCCTCAGGTGTCCTAGGGACAGCTCTACCCCTACGGCGCACGGCGGAGGAGGAAGACCCGGTTCGTCTGGTACCCCGCAGTCGCCCTTGACTCTGCACCACACCCACCACGGCAACCCGCAGCAGCTGCCGCTAGCCCAGGGGTCGTCGTCCGGGCTTAACGGCCAGATGGACCCATGGAACGGGGCGGGTCTTCTCCAGCTCCAGGTCACGGTGAAGAAGGAGAGCGGTTCGGAAGGCTCGGGGTCGGCTGGGACGACCCCTTGCCAGGTCGCCGAGGTTACCACGAGCAGGAACTCGGCGGAGGGGGCTACGCCGGCGTCGGCCTTCAGCGAGGTGCCTTCCTCGGAACCCAACCCCATCGCGGCGCTCAGCCAGATGCCATTGCTCTGCATGTCCCCGAACGCCGTTCTCCTCAAGAGCATCAAGGTGGAAGAGGGTCCAATGCCGCCGTCTCCGGGCGTCGTGTCGCCCACGACGACGTCAACGACTCCATTAGGCTGTGCGTCGTCCAAGGAGTGCAACGGGAGGCAGTCCCCTCACAAGCGGCAACAGCACCCGCCCAAGTCAAAGAAGGAGACGATGCCTCCTTACCCCGAAGTTCCTCTATCCTCCGCGTCGAGTTCGGGTAAGTGCTCTCTTCTTTTTTTCTTGTGGACACACGTGTATCAGGCGTTCTATTTGTTGTCTGTCGGACATAACATGTGGTAAAGTGCATGTTCAGTTACAACCCGTGACTGATAGCTGAATGCCACTAAGAATCTGATTCATAATTTTTTGTTAGCTCTAACTGAAAGATGAAGAAGAGTTGGCTTTCATAGGATGTTAACTAATAGTTTGGATGTTGTGTATAGACTGACAGACTGGTGGTTAGTTGAGGTGATCGAGTCACTTTTCCTTTCCGTCCGAAGTCACCTTTCCATCCCCGTTCTCTTTCTACAAATACGTAACTGTGTTCTGTCCATACAAAGTTTTATAAGAACGCAATTGTGAATTTTCAGAACGCGTCTCCGGCCAGGAATGAAACGATGAAAGAACGCATTAACTACATGAGGAGCAAATATTTAACCTGATAAAACTATTGTTGGTTTGATATTGTACAAGCTTTCATTATCCATAAGTACTATTCATGAGTACACCCATATTCAACAACCGGTAAATGTGACTCTTTCTCTCACCGGCGACATTGATGGATGGGCCTTTTAGTGACGCCATAGTACGATTTTAAAGTCTAGTTCTTCGTGAAGATCCATGTTCCGACTTTTGAAACGGATTTAGCATCATCGTTTTGCGTGCCTGGGATATAAATTATATTCAACTAGTCATCTCTTTCTCCAAAAGATGTCACGCTTGCCAGAGTCATCGTTTTGCGTTTATGGTGACGAAGGTTGTCTGTGAACACTTTTTTCACGAAGACATGTCTCGCACACTCCTGAAACGCTTGCATGTCATTGGGTATTTAATTAGAACAAACATAAATTATTGGTCGCCAAGAATGGGTGATACTATATCTCCGGTCCCATCAGTAATTCAATTAAGTTTGCGCGCACAAATAATGTATTATCAAAATTATCGCTGACTAGGGATGTGTTAAAACTTAAATAACACTTAAAGACCTTGAAAATTAGTAAAAAAACCTCACAGCTAATTTTAATCATACTCGCACCATGCATTATTGACTGAAGCTGAAAAACTGACATCTCTCTTGATTTTCTCATAACAAGTACCTCCGATTGGGACAATTTACTTGATAGTAATAATGGTTTATAGTCCGTAAAAGAACTCGTAGGGCTTGTTTTAATACAGTCATCGATTTACCACGTTTATTTGTCTAAAATCAAAGCATTAATCATAATTTCTGCTAGTCTTTACAAAGCAATCTTCGTTCATTAGGTACTGATTTCCAGTCGATGGCGACAGAAATCACGATGGTTGCTTTATCCATTATAAGTAATGGTCATAGAGATGCTACCATCTTCAACCTAACGAAAATCGCTCTTGTTTCGCGTGCCTTGCAGTTCCGCAAGCGACGATAGGAGGCGTCGTGTCCAGGCAGCGGGTTGACGCCCCCCGGTTGGCGCCCCTCCCGCCTCTGGCGCCCGTGTCCCTACCGCAGCTGGATAAGAGGGCGGAGGCTGCGCAGGCGGCGGCCGCCGGCGGCCTCCTCTTGGTCCGCGGGCCACCGGATCACCAGAAGAGTCGGCTCAAAGGGGCGACGGACGTGTCCCAGACGCCCTCCACGCCGACCCTAACCGTCTCGGCCCCCTCGGCCATGGTGGCGCCCGTCCCGGCGTGCAACGCGGCAACGGCCAACCAGCTCGCGGCCACATCCATATCCGCCTCCGCCATCGGTGAGTTTTGTCGATATGAGCACATCTTCAATTTTTAAATTAGGTTAATTTTACCAAATCCGTGGTGATAAATTCAGCCCTTGTCGTCTGAATACGAAATAGGAAGTTACACATGATTCAATTTATATCGGAATATGATTCCACAATATTTCTCAAGCGATGTTAACCTAAAGAATCGCACTGATGCTAAAACGTAACCATGGATTGTGTGCTCCAGGTAGATAGATTTTGAACTAGACGGAGAGTTTGATCCAACCACATTTAACACAGTAAGCAGCGGATGGGGTTCGTCCTCTCTCCAGAAATCACGCGTTTACTTTAGTTGGCGCCGTCGTGTTTCTTTTCCTGCTGAAAAGAAGAAACTTAATGCATTAAAATAGGATATGTGAGAACTTTTGGCTCGACGCAAAATACACCGATAGAGAACTCTCTTTTTCGGAGATATATTTAGTTGGTTCAATTTTTGGGGTTATTTCATTTTGCTCCTCCCTGAGCGAGAATTCATTCCCTGGATAGAATCAACTGGTTCGACTTCGTGGACTAGAGTGAGTCACCACGGTCTTTCACCTTACATTAACTATTTGGTCACTCAAGGTTTTCGCATAAACGAAACGTTAATATCAAAACAATCAAGTGCATGGCAATACGTTTGCCTTTTAATTTTTGAACTTCTCTGCTCCTGTTTCGAGGGCGGTGATCCAGCTTCCTTTTCAGCACGCCCTATGCAGCGGTTTCGTTGGGCAATAAGTGCGAGTCAGGATCATGGTAGCTCCCTTTTCTCGTAATTTCTTTCTACAACTTTTGTATTGTCGTTTCGGACCGATCAAAACGCCCTCGTGCCTCCACCCTTCACGATTGGAAATCCCTTAAGCTAATTAGGAATTTAATGAAAGTCGGTTGATTTTCATGAAACGCATTGTTCATCGTCACGTTTGTTTAAAGCTCGAGTACTCTCAGATTCTTTTCAAGTGCGAGAGAACTAATATATTTTTTCTATGACGAGAATATTACGTTCCCGTTATAAAACTATCGCCCCCGCGATTGCGTGTTTTTTCCCACTCTCTTCTCGCTTGAAGGACGTGAGGCTGTGTTATTGGCCGCATGATTGAATCTAGTATTGGATAATCTCGCGCGATGAGTTTTCCGTCGCCGGCTAATTTTCGAAGCTATCTAAATTCGATTGTGGTTCGCCATTAATTAGCGTTTCGGCGAGGAGATGGTGATTTTTTTGCATTGATTGGGTCCATCTAAAACTCGTCACTCTTACCCTTTCGGCCTGAACTCGTAGTCGGCACCTCCCAACAGACTTCATATCTTTTCCCACGATTAGCCGAATGCGCCCATTCTTGCTCACTTGTTTCTTTATATTTTCATTGTATCGACTCTAGGTCGATCCCGAAAAATTAACCCTCTCAAAGGGGGAGCGGATCAAAATCCTACGCCTGCGCCGTCTCCGTGCTCATTTTCGAATGCCGGTTTATTAAAAGGCCGGTATATATGCCGGGAATTCTTTACACCGATTCCTGAACTTTTTACGCTTTCTGACACCGTAACAAACCCCGCCCCACACCCGATTTGTATCTTCCATTTTCCCGAAATCTCGCAAACTCTGCTTAAGAACCGTTGGAACGTTGCAACTTCAATTGTTTTTGTTTTCGCCCCAGCGTTGCCCACGATCCCGTCGATATTAAATGTCGGGAGTGTAGTGGGGGCTGCTGGAACTCCGGAAGCTCATTAATAAAAGCGAATAACGCACGCGGCGCTCGGTATGGGGAGGGGGAGGCACTTTGGGAAAAAAAACAGACTCATTTTCGCCAATCTATTTTTGGAGGCGGTACTTTGTAGACACGCTGGGCGGAAATTACGTAGAGGGTCATCAACTTTCGTCATTAATAATTCAATTTTGATTGTTTTTCATAATTAATAAATTATAAACCAGATCGAGATTAAGGTAATTGCGTAATGCATGATGTTTTTCTCTCAAGGGTGTCGTCGGAATTCTGTGTTGCTATTATGATGGTGAGGAAAATTTGAATTATGTGGGTAACAGCGAAGGACGCGAGTTTAGCAGCTGTGCCGACGACTCATTGCAACGAGAGTATTGAAAAGCGACGCGGTTTGGCAATAGTTGCCGGCACACACTGTGTAGAGTTCTGTCATTGTGAATTTAGTGAAAAAATAATGCCGATCTGTTCGTCGTAAGTGTTTCTATGCTTCAAATTTTTAGATATCGGTAGTATTGGAGGCAATTTGTGCGTGAAATGAGATCGATAAAATATTCCCAATGGCATGTTATTCATTGTCTAAGCTACCCACGTGTAACCGACTGAGTACCCACGTTGAGTACCCACGTTCAGCGGTTAATTTTCCCCACCTATCGAGAAAATTTTAAACAATCTCCTAAGCAATTAACAAGTGCCATCAATTGTTCCAGATTGAACTTTTTTTAAATTTAGTGCCTGTTTAGGGGAATCCCTCTCAAGGGATAGAACATAGAAGAATGTAATCGGGGCCCTATCGAAGGTATTTTGTTTCATTGCCCTACGATGTACAGAGATAATTTTCGAGTGGTGTAACTCGGCCTTACGTCGTACTAAGAGGAATGTTTACATTGAGTGTTATTAAAGTTGTTAGTGATTGTTTTGTGTTTATGTTTTGTTTAATCGCATGTGTCAATGTTGATGTTACGTCGCCATTTTCCATAAATGGGCATGTATCTTGTTTCAGTGTGGGTGAATGACTTCACTGATCTATTCTTTCCCCCTTTCACTCTCTACCCGTCTGCTCTCGTGGATGTAGCAGCCGCGCCGCCGGGTGCCGCCGCCGTCCTGCAGCCCGCGCCCTGCGAAGAGGCCGCGTCCGCCGGCGACGTGGCGGCCGCCGTGGCCGCAGCCGTCGCTAACGGCATGCACTCGTGGGCGGGACCCGCGCCGCTGCACCACAGCCCCGCGCTAACCCCTCCGCACCACCTGCACCACCACCACACCCTCTGGCTGGGACAAGGGCAGACTTTCCCAGGTGAGAATCGCCACCTTCCCCTTTTCCATTCGAATGCTCAAAAGGGTGTTTTCGCTGTTCGGCGTGGCTTCACAACGTCACAAATAGCAAGCCGATGAATTGTAGGAAGTGTAAAACACGCGAACGGGCTCTGTCATTGGCTAGTCACCCTTGGCGTCTAGGGTGGCGTTTACTCAACGCAAATTGGTGAAACTCTCACTAAGCGTTACAAGGTAGAACATATTCAAGCAATTAAACATATCTAAGAATCAACTCTTTGTGACTTAAAATTCTGCTGAATCGACACGTTTTAATCCTGTATAATGTAGTGTGTGGTCTTCTAACGTTGCCTTTTGCTGTCTCCCTTGGCAGAAGCTTAATTTCAGTCTTTGGATACGCTTGCCGCTAACATTCTACCTAACCTGATTTAAATTTGGTGCACGGCATTGGAATCTTTTTGTCAGCCAAAAAAATTGCACAATTCCTACCCAAAGAATAGCTATCCCCATAAAAGTACCCGATAACACCTGTGAATGAAGGTTTTTTTCATCTCAACGCTATGTTATTACCCCTCTTCATTGGAATAACCCCAACACTCTCGAGTGTTCCACTAAATTTTTTAAATTTGAAAACTACTTAAAAGCCTACTCATGTTTTTCAACATCTCAAAAATTTAGTATAAAAGAGGCGGTTTTAGGTATAACAGACCATGCCCACGACTGTTGCCATTGACCACTATCATAAAATTTCCACATTCTCAAAAAGCCCGCAGTTTATTTCAGTGGTCAACAAAGATCCTGCATTCCTCTCGATATTGTATCCCAAGTCCGTAAAATTTCAACGCAAATCCTGGGAAGTAAAGTATTTGACGTCACCATTAAAGCGTTAATAATATTACGAGGCTGCTCTATGATCTGTTTCTGTAAAAGCAACACCCCGAACTTCCCTCCCGGTACATGTGGGGTCGAGATCGGTTGTTTCCGGTGTGTTATCAGAAAGCCACTTGATCTTTTTCCTTGAAAATAAGTTTAAAGCTATTTAATTTGTTAAATAAAGGCAGATAACAACACAATATCAGTATAGTTGCTGTATAAACGTGATATCCCGGCTGCTGTGACAACGACCGTATCAGAACTGAGCAACGGGGACTGCGAGGGAACTGTGCCCTGGTTCCAACGGATTAGCAGCTCTCTTAGGATCGCTCCGCACTCAGAATGCTTTGCACGCTCTTCGATAGCGAAAAAAAGCGACTGCCGGGGTGCGCCGGCGCCAATTCCCATCATCGCTTCGCTTGGAAACTCTTGGAGAGCGGAGAGTGAATTTCGGTCCTCGCTCAGCTTTGACCTTCAAAGCTTTTGGTGGAGGAGATCTTCCCCGCCGGATTCATTTTGCCCGGGTCCAACGAGGGCCGACGGAGTGAGAGTTGGCTCCGGTGCCGATAAGAGCTGATGTGCCGTCGCTCATCGAGTACCCCTCTGATTCGACAAACGCTCTGCGAAGGGGGCCGAGGAAAGTAGTCCGTAGATAATGCGGCCTTGTTCGGACGGAAGAAAATTGACGAGCTTCAAAAGATGACAATACGCTGACGTCACGGTCTCCCGACCGTGGCCCATGACACCGGCAGAAGAATACAATAAATTAGTGCCATGGGTGCGAGCGCAAACATTGACCCAGAGATGTGCAGTGGATTTGTACAAAAGTAAACTACAAGCGCTTTGATGCGCAGCGCTCAGTATCCGAAAATGTCTCAAATTACCTCTTCATGTTATCGTAAGAGCCGCCACAACTGTTTGCGAAAAGGGGTGATTCCAATCGGAAATACGTCATTGATTTCATCCATGGGTTTCGGAAATGTTCATGATATTATGACTAGGGAAAAAACGCTAGAAATTCTTATTTGTTTGTTATTAATTTAGAAAAGTCCCCAAGGGAATGAAACTTGTTGTTCGATCTCTTCACTTAAAAAAAGAACTTGTAATGATGATGATAGAAACTATACACGCCAAATTGCTTAGCGTCGAGGCATTTTTCCTTGAGTTATCAGGTACATTTTGAAATTAAAACATGGTATATTAGCTCGTTCCCAAGACTGCAGCTGGCCTGTTATTTTAATTCGAAGTTTTTTAAAGGTTTTTACTTAACAATGATGAGACTTTTTATGCCATTATATGTTGCAAAATGCGTGCCGTTTCAAGAACTGCGCATTTTGTATCACGTTCTATCGACTTTGAATGGCGAATCGCCTCATATTTTCAAATCTTTTCGACCGCGCTGTGGTCGCACATTACCTAAAAAACAATGCTTGATCTACTTAAGGAGATAATCTAAAGGATTTTCGACCGTATTTTCTCACCACGACGATATTTTCGTCTCCCTCCGCGGGCTTTGGATTCCAACCCCATCGCTAGACGCGACACCGCCGTACGAACGAACATATCCTCGGCTTTAGCTGCTTACTCTGCCGCCGAGGTGGTTGTGTGGACGGGTGGAGGCGGTGGGCTCGGAGGGGTTGGAAGGAGGAGTGTATTGCTTGCGGGAGAGAGGTGGAGGGAAGACGACGCGTGGGGCCAAGTGGATTATGGGAAGGGGATGGCGCGGGGGAGAAGGGAGGAGAGGGTTGGGAAGAGGGAGGGAGGGGATGTCGTGGGTCGAAAAAGCTCTTCGAAGAATTCCTTGGCAACGAGTGGCCGTGATGTTTCTTCCTTACTGCGGCATCCCCTTATAGTTAATGTTCTCTAACTCCCCTCTTCCCATGGAGACAGGCAGCGCCGCCGCGTCCCTTGCATCATTAGGCCAAATCTATTCCTGGAAACTCGGCTCGCTTTCTAGATGAGGAGTACACACTCACACTACTATTTTTTGTGTTCAGTATTAAGTCAGGACGAGCGCCCTTCGCGAAAAGTATTGCCAATGCTCTCCCTCAGGCACAGCCGTCCCATCATGGACCGTATAGTTTTTAAGGCTGCAGTAAAATCTGAGGGGAATCGTCATAAAATCTTACCAATTTACGGGGGTGATGCGTGAGTAATGTGACCCGGAAATGAATCCTGAGACGTTTGTAATTAAAATGCCAGTGTCTCCGTCTGCAAAAAAATACAATTAAAAATATTGCAATAAAAATTTGCCATTGAATTGGTTGTATTTATGTATGAAAGTTGATCTTGGGTGATTTTCTGAGAATCCTCGTGCTATTCCGTTACTCATTCCTGTTGAAATTACAACTACGCCCTCATAGACTTCGTAGTCTTTCATGGATCCGGATCACGCTTCCCACCTCCGCTCAAGAACTCTTCCGCTAGTCACGCCAATGCCACGCGTGATATTTACAGCGTACGCAATTATGTGTTGCCCTGTGACTCAAACACAGTGACGCGGGCGGCTAGGAGGGATCAGATTATTGCCGTTTTTGATTTCTTCCCTTCCTAGCCGGCTTATCATATCTCTACGGCTTTCAGCGCGGAGATAAGTTCCTCCCGATGTGGGCGTGTCTCACGATGACTCTGGTCTCTCTTTCTCTCTTCCCGATCCCCTCTGTGCAGCGCCGGTGCCTTTGCAACTTGGGGCCTCGCAAGCGCAGGCAACGGACACGCAGCACGTCCCACTGCCGCCCGTTGGGTACCAGTTGGTGCGGGACCCCCTCACGGGGCAGCTTCTACTCATTCCGACCACGAATTTGGGTGAGTATCAAACGCCGTTTCTTCAATGTCATGAGTTCTTCTTCCCACGTGCGTATTGACTCAGCTTTTCAACTTAGTATCATGTGGTACCTTGCGTCGCTTCTTGACACTTATTTTGAATCATATAGGGAACATAACATTGTAATGTCGCATTTTATTCAGATTTGACTGGGGAGAACATTCAGACCCCAAGTATATCAGAGCGTCTAGGCTCTCTGCGTTGTTTCATCATTCTTCATCCTCACAAAAAATCCTCATTTTAATATTCTGCTATCGTTAGTTATATGTCCATTGGTTTGTATTTTTTCGAACCATTCACACAGTAATATTATTTTCTTTGCGTCCCATGAAAGTTTGAAACACCCATGCTGATTTAATCCAAACGATAGCCTTAAGTCTTGTTGACATTTTTGCGGTAAATTGGTGCCCTCAAATTATTGCCGTGGTTGCATTGTTTTTATTTCTTCATACCTAATATATTTTCCATTTATTTGTTTGATAACTGGGTGGTCATCCCTTTTTACGCAATTGGTGCGAAATTAATCCATTATCTATTCTGCATTATGTGTGGAACGACATCAAGTTTGACGCCATATGTTTTCGTTGGCGCCGCCTCTACTTACATGCTCACTCACCCACTGGTTTCCCAACACGCGTCCGGTTCTCGCCGAGTCGTTAGCACGGAGCTCACGCCTCCCTTATCTCTCAATTTCTCCAGCGGAGCACCTCCAGAGGGCAGCAGCCGCCGCGGCCGTCGTTTGGCCCTCCTTCCCGTCCGCCCTACCCCCGCACGCGAGCGCCACCTCGCCGCACCTCCACCAGTTGATGCTGCAGACCCAGCCGCAGCAGCCCCAGCAGCCGCAGCAGCACATACTCTTCCCCAGCTCGCAGCAGCAGGCGCACGCGGCGCAAGCGGCTGAGCACCACCAGGCTGAGACGGAATACAGGATCCTCTTTCAGCACCAGATACATCAGCAGCAACAGCAACAGCAGCAGCAACAACACCACCAGCACCACCAGCAGGCTCACCAACATCCCCAGTCGCACCAGTTGCAGCAGCCAACGCAGCAGCCGGAACAACAGCCGGCGCAAGGGCAGCCTACGCTCGTGATCCCAGGCGCCGTCCACGACTTCGTAAAGAAGAAAGAGGAGAGTGAAGGGGGGGCAGCTGCCGCCGCAGCCGCCGCGGCCGCTGCCCTCGCCCCTGCTGGGATCCTCATAGCCGTCCCCAAGGTGGAGGTGGTGGAGCCGGAAGATGACGAGACGAGGCCCGCGGCCATCGCCGTGGACGACGTGAAGCCCGGAATCGGCGTGGCTACCACGGGCTTCCTGCACCCGCACCAGCAGCACCTTGCACACTCCCGTCGCGGGGGAGCGGAGCTGTTGGTTCCGGGAGTGGCAGTCGTGTCGCCCGCGACGACGGCGACCTCTGGGGTCGCCACCTCGGCTTCCTTTCCACCTTATGTTTTCCCGGCCGCCGCGGCGGTCACGGCCACCCAGGTGGCCGCTGCATCAGCCGTTAACTCGACCCCCGCTGTTCAGTATTTCTACGAACACTCTGGGATGGTCCGGATGACTCAAGCTCAGCCAGCGGTGCAGACTGAGAGCGGGAGGAGGTCCCAGGTAGGCAGTTGTTCTCCATATTGCGCGCTGCATATCGACATTTTTATGGTAGCTGGAATTTTTTCTCGAGTCCGTATAATTTGATGCGGCATTGTATGATTGTCTAGATAATATTTTAAAAATTGATTACAACCGGTTGATCTAGTAGAAAGAGTTTTCTTTCCTATTTAGCGTATTCCTCTAGATGCTGAACGCAGATTTTGAAAACAATCATTATTTCAGCAGCAGGGCTCTCAGTTCTCAATCCTTTATAAATTGCTCATTACAATTGAGTTGCCATTCACGGCGTTAAATGGATTTAAAACTGATTCCAAAAAACCATTACGGCTGTATAAATGCTTTGTATTTTTCACTAAGCCTCTTACGTAATGGTAACTAATAACCTTCAAATTCACGCAGAGAGTTACTTTTGCATTAAAGTGGAAACTTTTCTTAGGCGAATACTATCATTAAAAATCAATTTATGGACGATTGAAATCAATCTTTTACTATTTATGATATAGTCTTTTGTATGATATTTGTATACATGTATGAGAGAAATGATCATTTAAATGTTGTTAACGGAGTAATCGGATCCATGATCCTGATTTTCGGTCGCATTCATGATTATTTCCATTCACTTGGCTTGATCACAATTCGTTGTCTTTTTTCCCCCTCAGGGTACCTCACCCGTGAACCCAGCTGACACGTGCCTCACCCCTCCCCCGGAAGCGCCTTGCTTGACAACTGAAGTTCCGGAAGACACTGTCATTCCGGTGGCTTCCAGGGGAACTAACATCAACAACAGTGCGACGGGAGTGGACAGTGCCGCTCCGGAAGCGACGGAGTCGAAGACCTCCCAGTCACTGCCAACTTGTGCGGCAGGGCCGAACAACACTTCGGAGCAGCAATCTGACGCTCCACCGGGAAGACCAGAGATGCGAGAGGAGACTGTTGAAGCAGAGCCGTCCTCCGGGGCGACTCCCTCGGCTGCTGGCACCCAGGAGATGGACGAAGCCCCAAGCGCCCCTCCCGTGCAGGTGCAGGACGCCGGCAACCAGACGGAGATGACGATGGGCAGCGACGATGACTCTACCGCCATGCTGATGAACGCCTCATCGGACGAGGCGACGAGCGAGTCTACGCAACACGTCTCGACTTTCGTCGCTACCTCCGCCGACGCCATGACGTCCACAGACTCCCAGGACGTGCAGTGCGTCCCCGCGACGCCCCCAAAACCTGCGCCGAGGCTGGTGGTGATACAACCTCCATTGCAGAGTCCCGTGCCCCCACCGGTCGAAACGGAAGACACCAAAAAGCCTAGCGCCAAAGCGTGTGAAACGTCCGCGAAACCGTGCACGAGTTCGAACGAAGGCCCCTCGGTGGACCTTAGTGGACTGGAGCTTTTGTCGAACAGTATTGAGCAATTTGAGAGCAACAGAACTCTAGACATGCCGCTCTTGGAGAAAAACGAAGTGACTAGAACTCCAGCGGAGCAGGATACATCGGAAACAAAAGACGAGCCTCTGAGCGACGAGCTGAAAGTGGAAGACGACTCTCAAGAGGCGGCTCCCCGGTTAGACAAAGAAGCTTCTTTAGACAGTATTAGTGAGGACAAACCCAAAGTCGAAGACTCAGTAGAGGAACCGGCTAAGCAGGAACAAAATGGTGGTGACGCCTCGAACAGTTTCACGGGCGGACTTGGTTTACTATGTGCGCTTGCCGAGCAGAGGTTTATGGAAGAAGTGGCGATGACCGAACCGGACTCAAATCAAGACAGTTCGTGGCCCAAAGAAGACTCGAAGACTTCACCGTCAACACCCCCTGCGTCATCCTCTTCGACGACGCGGAACAGCGTCGACATCCACCGAAATTATAAGAGTCCAAAGTCGGAGCGAGAAATTAAGGCTTTTATCGCCAGTAAAGTATCGCAATACCAAGGACAGAACAGCACCACGACCTCACCTCTGCAGCCCTTTCAATATTCTCAGGTGCAGCAGAACCTGTTTCAGAGCATACTCAGCGCCAACGCTTCCGGAGGCCTGGGCAGCAAGGGTTTCGGCTCTTCGCCTTTTTCCTCCTTGGCCGTGAACGGTGGTGGCTCCACATCTGCGGGATCCTCCGGATCCTGCTCCGGCAGCTTCGGTGGCAGCTCAGATGTCATGGACGCCATGGAGCTGGATATGAGGATGCGCCTGGCGGAGTTGCAGAGGAAGTACCGGGAGAAGCAGAGGGAACTCTCCCGGTTACAACACTCGAGGACAAAGGCGACGGGAGACGAAGCGACTACCGCTTCTGGAGCAGAGTCCTGCGCGGTGGCCTCATCGGACAACCCCAGTCCCACGAAGAGGGGCCCTGGTAGGCCAAGGAAGCAGGTCGGTAAAAAGTTGGCTACCCCGTCGCAGCTCAACTCCGCTCTGTCCGCCTCCCGAAGGGGCAGCAGCAGCAGTAGTGGCAGTAGCTCTTGCGGCGGTGCCAGTCCCCAGAAAGAACTCTCCCCTCCGGTCCTGGAGAAGGTAACGGAGGTTATGGCGCTGAGGAAGCGCAGGCGAAGGAGGCAGAGGAAGACCCTCCGAAGGCACCACAAGCAGAAGTGCGGCTACTCGGAGGACGAGGACGATGACGATGAGTCCGGTGACGAGGAGGACGGAGGCGCGGACAAGGGCCCAGCGGACGCGGCTCCTAGATTGAGGCTGGCATCTAAGGACATCCTCAAGCCTCCCACGCTGACGGCGAACAGAATCATCAACTGCGCCAGGTTCAAGCCGGAGGAGGCGAGCGACGGTCTCTCGTCGGAGTCGACCGCGAAAGCCTTCAAGTTGCCCCAGTGCAACGTGAACCTCGTCAAGCTGAAGGCGTCCACGATCAGCGGGAAGGTGAAGCCGAGCGAACTGTCTCCCGTCCTGTCCAAGGCGGGAACGTCGTGCGACGCTAAAGCTAAACTAGGAGCTGGCGTCGAAAAACTACCGAACGGATCAAGTAAGTGGGTGAACGCGTCGCTCCAAAGTGTCGTTGTTGTCGTACTGTCCCGGGTATGGTTAGGATGGAAGGTCGCGAAGTGTGTGGCGAGGGAGGTGTTTTGTTTCTACGTGGGTGTCTGAGAAAGAAATATACCTTGCTTTCCTTCAGTCCCAAAACTCATCCTCAATTTTACATTCGTTCCATTTCTTATTCTCGCTCTGAGGTTAAGGGTTATCTTTCATTTCAAGTGTGAATGGGGGTATGCTTTATGGACGAGCGCTTGAAACTTCTCTGGCTGCAACTGTCTCCATATTAATGGAATTCATTTGTGGAAAAAAGTCTTTTCAATCCTCTTTTCATTTCTCCCGGACTAAATTTTCATTGTACTGCATGCAACTGGGTTTCCTACATGGCCTCTTCCAGAAAAAGAGGATGGTTACGGTCTTGAATTCAAAAATTAACTTCCTACTTTAATTAGGTATAACATTAGTTTTATTTTTTTCTTCAACTTTTCCGGATTAAATTAAAACCTTGTGGTGATATGGAGTAAAAAAACCAAGCCCAAGTAGTTTCCACCGCCGTTTCCGTTTCTGCCTTTGGTATGGATTTACTTCATAAGGACATTTGATTCATTCGACGCATGAAAAATTTTCCTCTTTGAAAGGAAATTATCAAGAATTATTTTCTGGGAAAATAATTGTGACAAAACATGAAAATGAATGCCTTAAATACCTATTTTTCATGTTAAAGCATTTCAGCGTAAATTACAAATTTTTTACTCTGTAAAATTTCATTGTAATTTTGTGTGAATGAGTTGATTAGTATCTCCTAGATGAGTGAAGCATTAATATAATAAATGATGTTAATCTATTTCCCATGGGATATTTCTTGCATGCTTTGGCTTTTACCTTAGAGCAGTGGCAAAATGTCTCTGTAAATAATTGCTTGCTTAATATTCTTGCTGTCATATGTCTTTACTCACAGTGTGACTCTCATGTGGGCATTTGTTAGCGTAACTCATTCCTAACAAATGCCTTCAGAGTTTTAGATTAACATGTTTGTGCCTCTATGTTCTCCTTGATGAACCCTCCTTTCTCTTTAACCTTTACACGCTGTTTTCTCTGTGGAGGGCTTGTTCACATCAACTGTCTGAGAGTGATGATGCATAGAATATTGTTCAAATGAACTCGCAAGACTGGATCACAATCCTTGTCTTCTCATACTCACCATTAACTTTGTTGGAAGTTATCATTAATCAGTAAATAAAATCCTTTTCTATCGCTTCACGCATTAATATAAAAAAAGAAACTGCTGCTCACCTTTTCTTTCGCAATTAGTTTTTTTCCTTTATTACCAGTTAGTACTTTTTCTTTTCTTTCCTTTGTTTGCTCTTCTCCAATAGGCCTGCTAGTGTCCGCTTCTTCCGCTTCCGGTGCCTCCTGGCTTGCCCGCAACACGCAAAACAACAGCTACATCACTACTACTACTTCTCCTCCTCCTACTACTTCTACGACCAACACCAGCGATCACAACAACAAGAACAAGGGCGGCTACATCAGTAACAATGACAGCTCGTCGTCGCCCTCCCCGTTCCACTACCGAAACAGTCTCCTCAACCCTTCGTCGACGCCGCGCACGGGCAAGGCGGCGCCCGCCCTCACGCCCCCCCTCCTCGCCCCCTCCTCCCTTCGAATACCCCCACCCTCCGCCGTCCCCGCGGTCAGGAAGCAGTCACTCTCGTGCTATACTTTCGGATCGAAGCTGTTGACTCCTTCCCTTTTGTCCAGCGGTGAGTTCCTCTTTGAAGGTGGAGAGGTGTCATGTAATTAGGTGTGAATGAAAAGAAAATGATAAACGGAGAATCATTTGATGTGTATTCATTCCCATGTCCACCCGCGTTTTATGGTCCAGTCGGGGGAGAGGTTATTTTTGTTTTAGGCCAAAGGGCTTAAAACTGTGACGCTGAATAGATAACCAGTGGCTAGCAAATTGACGCTTATGCATTTAAAAGTTTTTAAATGGAAAGTTTAAAAATGACCCCCATACGGAGTGGCCATGTAAAAAGCTGTCCAAAAACTTTCTCGTCAAATGTTTTAACACCCAATCGTGTGAATAAATGTGCATTATGATAGCGGAGGGTGTCAAAACGTGACAACCGGTCAAGATCGATGAGAATGATAATGACTGATAAGGCGCGTATAGGTCGCCGCTACAATCATCGCCGATAGACGAATTTACTTTTTGTTTCATCTCCTTTTCAAATATTGGATAGTGTGAACTCATAATGAAAGTAACTGAGAAAATGCATGACGAGAAAAAGCGCTCGCAGCTTCACGAGGAGCGATTTCTTTGCAAAACGGATGAGGAGCACAGAGAACAGCCGTTTCATACGAGCAAATATGGTGCTATTTTTTTATGCAAGGCGGTGTAGAGTGCATTACATTTTTCTTTCCTGTCTACGTCAAATTATAAACCGAACTCCTTAAGTGTTAGTGCTAGTTTATGGTTTAACGTGTTTTAGCTTTACTAGTTGTTTTTCTTTTTCGCCTTTTAACTCCTCTTTAGTTAATCTTATGAATTTACACAACAATTAGAGCTCCGACCAAAAAATTATCAGAACTTCATTCGTACATTGCTTGCAGTATAAAAGATGTGCATTTCGATGGCGACCAACGTAAAAAAGATACAAAATGTTTTGAACTGTTTCTGTTCTGCTTAAATGTGCTAAAATATTCGAACAGTCGTTCATACGTTCACAATTACCGAGATAACCGAAGCTTTAGCCGAAGGCTTGGAAACCTCAGTTTTTTCCTATGCAGTAAAATGAAAGTGTGTACTATTTACGTGCATATCAGCAATCCACAGTGCGGCAGGGAACAAAATGGTAGTATAATATCGCAAGGTGACTGCCATGAATGTTTTGCTAAAGATAAAAAAAATGTGCCAAAACGACAGATTTCGTTTCCATAACAAGATTATTGGATTGCCGTAAGATATTGTAGGTATAAGACATGCGCCGATAATTGTGTATTAGTCTTTTATGCTGTGCTTTGAATCTGTTACCTCCTACGTTGGGGGATGGGACCTATAGAACGACACAATATCAGCGTTATAAATATATTTTATCCAGTCTCCAATATTATATTATTAATTCCAGTAGAAAAAGCCTAAATCTATGTATTTTTTACTAAATTAGCAGTAACTTAAATAAAGCGATTGTAAAACTAATTAACTCTTTGATGTAGACTACAAATAAGGACCACATTACAAAGAGTGCTTGGGATCTGAAATTCACTGTAGTACCTATATGGAATCATTAAGCATATTGTCATTAACTGCTATTTGACTTTCGCCAAAATCGTCCCTTGTCTGATTAACCATGTGTTTCGTGAATAAGTACCTACATGTGTTTTGTCTTGCATCGTGATCACTAATGATGTCGCTTTAGCTATCTACTTGACGTGCGCAAACGCTCCCGCAGTCGCTTCCCCTTCCCACACTGATGCTCATTTCTCCAATCTCTTTCTCCCTCTGAATGAAGGCGAGAAGCAGAGGCTAGAGTCTCTCACGTCCGACTCGTCGATGCTGTGGTTCCTCAAGCCCGACTCGGACGCAAGCAAGGAACCCGCCGTCGGCGTCGGCGGATTCTCGCCGAGTCAGAAGGCGGAGGAAAAGAGGGCGCCTCCGAGCAGCGCCGCGACGCCGGCCGCGACCACCACTGCGGTCTCCGAGGTAACGTTTCCTTTCCTTCATCACCTGCCTCTCGGCACTAATCCATTCTCCGGATTCTCATCGGTTGTAATTACGTAACGTAATGTTGGCCGTAAAAATTTCAACTCTTATCAATTCATTCCGTTGATGTTGAACGCTACATAATTTGTAAATTTCAAAGTATCGTGGCGTTGGAAAAGTTTTACGCCGAGGGATACGAGCGAGAGTATACGAATATCACGGAGTAAAAAATGCTCTACGTTATTTTCACGTGGTCAAATTCGCAAATTTTGTCTCATGTGTCGTTATATGTCCACATTTAACTATTATCACTGTCGCAGTAAGGATATCATGACGGGTCGGAATCAGCACTATTAAATATGTAAATTGAAATATTACATATTGTTCGCAATAATACGGGAGAGTTCGAGATATGACGACAAAGTGTTGAAATTTACTATAAAGAACCTCAGGACTTATTTCCGATCATTCAAATTATTTTTTCCATGTTGGATTTCCACACCTTGTTACTTGATGAGAATCGATGGAAACTTTATCCTAGGCAATAAGGAAGTCGTAAAAGTCACTTGAGTGACTGTCGCAAAAGTGTTCGATGGATTATATTTCGAATAAAAATGAACCAATAAGTAAGCATATCGTGAGTATTTATGTAGCATCAGTAATGTGACAGGACAATAGTAAGAAAATGCTCCGTGCAGTTTTAATAAAAATGTAGTATTTAGTAGTATTTTTGCCCTTACAAATATTTTGCATCAAAAGTGGTTGTCTCACAATTCGAGCCAAAACACTTTTTCCCCTTAAAGTGAAAATGTGATTTAAACTATAAGGCGTCAATTGCTATTTTCGAGATACAAGTCCTCCATTTCTGTCGACGTTCTAGTCGACAGATAGCTTGTAAGGGTGTAAATACTGTGTGTGTTTCATTATCCAATTGCACATCCTCAAAAGCACACGCCACTCAATACTCGTCGTTTTTTATAAAGTCTTTGAATTCCATTAGCTTCAAGACGGCAGGATCTCCATATTTTTCACTGACCAGTTTCCTTCTTTGAAAGCAGACCAACGTGGGCAATGGCAGCAACTTGGTGAACGGACGCAAGAGGAAAGCCATATCCAGCGCCTCGCAGCTGACGGAGAAGCAGCCGCCGCAGCAACAGCAGCAGGGCACGTCCCCGCCGTCCGTTCGCTCCTCGCCCTCCTCCGTCTCCTCGTCCTCTTCCTCCTCGTCCTCCTCGTCCTCCGCCAACTCCTCGCCTTCATCCTCACCCGCGTTCAAGAAGCGGAAGCCCGGCCGACCCAAGAAGCACTCGACCCGCGCCAAGACGACCGCTACCGAGACCATCGTCGCCAAGAAGCTGAAGAAGAAGAGCGTCGTGGGCTTCATCGTGGGCCCGATGGATACTTCGGAGCCAGCGGCAGATTCAGCCTCGAGGGCCCCCTTAGCGGCCCCAACACCGTCCACCATCACCTCACCGGCATCGCCCGCCACAGCATCAACGGCGCCGCCTGCACCCTGCCCATCACCTCACAAGCCCAAGATCAAGCCGAAGCTTAAAGCCGAGGCGAAGGTTAAGAGCAGCCTCTCGTGCGACGACGAAGACGACTGGATCCAGCTCCAGCCGAGCATCCCGTCGCCGGTCAAGGGAAGGCGAAGGGTTTTCGAGGACTCTCCGGCAGGTGCTTCGCCGGCCGCCGCTTCCCCCGCGGGCTTCCCCTCGGCGACCACCGTCGCCGCGGCCGCCGCATCGTCAAGGCCCAACTGGTCCGGAGACGGCTGTCCCCCATCGCTCGCGTGGGGGGCCAACTCCTCCGGCACGGCCAGCACGCCGGGCGCCGGAGGCTCGACGGAGACGTCGCCGACCCCTCCCGCGGCGGGCGCCGCACCCCAAGCGACCATTCCTCGCAAGAAGAAGCTGACGTCCAAGGGGAAGCTGGCCCTGGCGAAGAAGAAGGCGGCGGCCCTGCTCTCAGCACGGGCCGCCTTGTCCAACGCCACCGCCCAGGCGGCCGCCACCTCCGTGACCTCCGGCACACTGCCCGCCCCCGCGGTTGGAGCGCCGGAGCAGTCGACGGCGGTCGAGCAAGAGGCGGCCGAAGGATCGACGGTGGGTGCCGAGAAGAGGAGGAGGAGTGGAGAGAGAGCGGCAACCACCCAAGACCTTTTAAGGTCGCTGAAGAAGCGGCAGACGAGAATCCAGAGCGCCGGTGGATCTGTCGGAGGAGGGAGTGCGGTGGCGACGGGAGCCAATTCGAGTCTCACGGGAGCCGCCGCTGCTGCCAAAGTCACCGTCCGCTCCCGGTCCTTTGCGGACAACCACGAGAGTAGCAGCTACAGCGAGGGGGAAAATGTGCCTTTGATCGCCTTGAAAGAGAGGCCAGCAACTCCTGGTAAGTTCCGAATCTTCGACATGTAAGTGTTTTTGTTTATTTAAACAATTCCCTTACGAGTATGTCGAAATATCACTTCAAAACGATTGTTTTTAAACCATAATTAGATGTTCCCTATTGGGTAAAACTATGTGCCAGTATTATGAACATTTTATTGAAAGAAAGATTTAACTAAGAAACATCAAAGTGTTGAAAGTATTTTCTGTACATGGAGGTGGCATTGCCTAACATGAGATTCACTTATGATTGATGACATAGTTTTGAAGATCATGCTGGATTCCCATTCATATATTGTAATTTCGGCACAGTGCTTTCATCTGTAGGCTTAAACTTAAACATTTATTTAATATCCTTTACTTGATGGCTTAATCCTTCTTCACTCCTTCCATAGTTCCACGATCATGCAAGATTACCCAGGAGGATCTTCATGATGGGCTGAGGGCTCTGACCAGCCCAGATGGTGGGGGCCTTCTGTATGCTGGACAAATAAATGCCATTCAAGCACCAGATGTTTATGGCATCACATTGGATGGAGAAAGGGGACACCGCCCACATATTTATTCAAGAGAGGAAATCCTGAAAGAAGCTGTAAGTGTTTCCATAAATTACCATTGCATTACATCCATATATCATACTGTGTAGTGATTTATGACCTTTGCAATTTTTAGAAGCCTTAGCCTGGCTACACTCATGTTTCTCTATGATATGGTTCAATCAGCCATTGTCAAAACCTGTAAAACTTGTATTTAAATCTCTGATAGTGAATAAATGTCCCCAAGCACATTGATATAAAGTATTCTGATGTTCTAAATTTACAATGAAGAAATCATTTACAAGGGCCAAAATGATGTTTGCATTGTTAATTTTGTGCATGCATGTATGAATATACTCAGCAGTGGATGCCTGCAAAGCCATTTTGGTCCTAAAGTATTTTGAAATTAAGTTCTTTTTTCATCAGAAACAAAGTGATATCATATTTTGTTGTGTTAATCGCTATTGCCCATTCACTTAAGACATTTTCATAATAAAATCTAACTAAGAGACATAAAAAATACACCCAAAATAGGATGTGACCCGTGCAAATTAAATTGAACACCTTGTTATCAAGGTTAAAAGCTAATGGAACCATAAAAAATTCAAAGAGATGCATCCTGTGATATCATAATTTTTCCTTTGTTTTGCAGATTGCTGAGGTAAGACCTGGTTCTGTGAAGCATTTGCAGCCTGGGACACGTGTGTGTGCCTATTGGAGCCAGCAGTATCGTTGTCTATATCCTGGAATGGTTTCTGCTCCATCTTCTCCTGACCCAGAATTAGATCGACGATTTGTTGGTGTAGAATTTGATGATGGAGACAGTGGTCGCATTAATATTAATGACATTCGTCTATTACCACAGGATTTCCCTATTGTTGGTAAGTTTGTGAATAACAGAAATGTGAAATCATAATTTTACCCATTGATGGATAAATATTTTGGGAGGGTATCTCTGGTAACTTAATGACAGGAGGCTTTAGCGGTAGTTCTGTATTTTATTGAAATAAATACTATGGTCATGAAAAAATTAGATCTCGAAAGATAAAGGGCAAATATTTGGCACTAAAATTATTCTTATCATTGAGTGCATGATTAGTTTTATTTTTTGATGGAAATAAATCAAAATTTTGTGGTATGTTTCACGACTTCTGTCAAACTGTCAAATAAATCCTAGCATTGTCCTTTAATTCTTCTTTTAACTTCTCAGATTATGACCCAAATCCTCTGATGTCACTGGCAAGACGACGAAGAAGAGCCTCGGGGGCATCAACTAGTGGAGGTCCAACTGATGGAGTTATCTCCAAAGAGAAGAAAGATGCTCCCATCCCTGGCAACCCAATTCCATCTGATGAAGCAACAGCATCAGCAACTCCAGCAACCTGTGATTCCTCGTTGGCAGTGTCCAAGCCAAAGAAACGGAAGAAGGAGATTGAGAAGGACGGTGATTCCACAGGGGATCAAGAGCTCAGGAAGAAGAGTTCCTATTGGAAGGAAATGGTGCGTAAATGTGCTGTGGCAGATCAGATTCTATTTATATTTATATTTATATATATTTGTTGACTAAAAATATGTACATGCATAAATTGAATAGTAATTATTTTTAAACTGTCTTCTAGTCACTCCTGTATCTTAGCAAAACTTACAGAATATATGTGATATACTTCAAATATAAAATGCATTATTTGGCTGGGAGACCATTTTTTAATATATGCCAGAATATTTGTGAAATTCAATTGAAGTAATACCTCTAAATGTGCCTTTGTAGATGTAAAATTGCCAGAATTAATAAGATTTAATAAAACTAAGTAACTCATCACTTTCTCACATTCATTATTGTTCGTAGCACTAAATGTTATGAATGCATTCCTTTTCCAGGAGAAAAACATGTCTGCTTCATCAACTCCTGCATCAAACTCAGGCAGTGGGGCAGGAACTTCATTGGCTGAGGCAGATTCCAGTGGACTCCCTATGCCAGGTAGCAAAATGCTGAGCGTGACAAAGAAGCTCACAGCAGCGGAGAAGGAAAAGCGCAGGATGAGGAAACGAGAGAAAGCTAGGAAGAGGGACAAACTCAGGCGGCAACAGTTGCTGGCTGCTAAGATAGCAGCCACGGCAATGAATTGTGAAGAGCTGAGTGGAAGCAGTGGCATGGCATCCAGCCAACTTACCCCAGATATCTCGGCCATCCTCAAGAAGAAGCACAAGAAGCACAGGAGCAACAAATGCGATGAGAAGTGTACAATGGTTGGGAAGAAGCATCGGCACCACCACCACCATAGGAAGCGCCATAGGCATCACCACCACAAGCACCGACACCATAGACATTCCAAGCACTGTGGTCTAGCATCTGGCACCAGTGGACTGCCCACCAGTGGAGACAACATCTCATCAGAACCGAGTGCGGAGTCTTTGGTAGCAGAATCCAAGGTGGCAGTATCTTCCCCCGCCAAGGCCCTGCATGCCAAACGGAAGAAAAAGAAGAAGAAGGCTGAGAGCAAAGTGAAGGAAGAAGCACCAAACACAGTAATGGAGGTCACATCAGTTACGGACAGCATGCAGGCAAGCACTTCAGACACAAATGAGGCTCCCACTTCAGTGGTCGAGCCTGAAGAGACCACCACCCCAGCTCCTGATGTGGTGGAGGAAAGCAGTAACACATGCCCCTCGACCAAAGAAGAGACCAATGCAGTTCCTCAGACTGAGGCTTCTGGGGAGACAGTGGCTAAAAAGACTGCACAAAAGACTTCAAAGGTATGAAATATCACCTTTAATTCAAAACTTTTGTATGTCCATTTCCCATGACAGGAATATTACATAAGTGGGTTGGTCTGAAATCAAGTGAAGTCTTAAAAAATAATTTTTGCTGTTTCAGAAGGATGGTGCTGGTGGATCAGCCCCCACCAAAATAAATTCTGCTGCTCCTGCCAGGAAACAACGTGACAGGCAACCTAGTGTGGAAAGTCGCAGTAAGATGGCTGCTTTCCTTCCAGCTCGACAGCTGTGGAGGTGGTCTGGAAGAGGATTCAAAAGGCCTGGAGCAAAGGGCAGAGGAAAGAAAGAATTCTATAAGTCAATTCAGCGTGGCAAGGAAACGATTAAGGTACTTTTCAATTTCAAGACTGTTTCCATTGAGAGCAAACTGAAATCAGTTATGTATTTGTCACATATCAATTGATTTATTTATTTGTAGGTGGGAGATTGTGCAGTATTCTTATCAACGGGAAGGCCTGATCGTCCTTACATTGGAAGTATTGAGTCAATGTGGGAATCCTGGGGAGGGAATATGGTGGTTAGAGTGAAGTGGTTCTATCACCCTGAAGAAACCAAAGGGGGCCCTTCTCTGGAGGCTCTTAAGTTCCCAGTAAGTAATATTTTGTATCATAAATGTATTTACACACCAATTGACATGTAGGGGCAGATTTTTCTGTCTCAAATTCCTGAGCAGCTCCTTTGAGTACTGAGAGTCTCACTTAACATTCATTAGAAATTTCTATTTTCATCATCAGAATTTCTATTTTTTTCTTCTTTAATAATTATTCATTGGAGTGTAAATGATATATTTATGAGAATAAAAAATTAATTTTCTTAATATAGTCTGACATATGATCATAGTGCCCAGTATGATTGATTTATGCTAATCATACCGTTAAAAATAAAAACATCTTTTTTCAAGAAAATAATCTGTTCTCTTTGAAATTTACATGAGAGTTGCATGTAATATAGTTGTTACTAGCTGGTATTTATCCTTTCTATCAATCTCACCCTTTTAAATTTTACCTTTTAGGGTGCACTATTCCAATCCCCACATATTGATGAGAATGATGTCCAGACCATATCACACAAATGTGAAGTCTTAGCTTTTGGGGATTATCGCAAGAGAATGGGTGACGGAGGTACTGGAGATGAAATGGAGCCATCACGCTATGCATCAGTGTATGACAACAATGATGTCTATTATCTTGCTGGTCATTATGACCCAACCAATGCTGTATTAACCATGGAAGCAGATATTGCTAAAAGTTAATCATTATTAAGTGATGATATATGTTCCTTCTCATAGTAAAACTATTTTAAGCTAGTGCGTCAAATATTATGCAAAGGAGCATGCCTACACACTTGACCAGGAGGCTCTTCAAAGAATAGGAGAGGAAAAACTATGTCCAAAGTCATAACTCAATTTGCTTGTTTGATGTTTGAATCCTTTGGGTTGAATCAGTCATAGCAAATCACTTAGGAAGCCAAAGGCTTTAAAACACAAGTACAAATCAGCCCAAAAAATATGATTATCCTCAGATTTGTTTCTATTCTGTATGTTGCCTCCACTTCAACTGCTCTCATTGTGGTGAGCATTGTTAAAAAAATGAAACCATTCCTTAAGTTTCATGAAAGTACTTACTCTACCTGTGCAGGCAAGTGTTTGCAGTGAAAATACACTATATGAGTTAATTTTATAAATTGGTGACTGTGCTATTGGGAAAAGATAACTATTTTCAAAGTGTTCATAGAATATTTGAGTGATAGGTTCAACCATTTTGCTAGTAGTGCAGACTTTGTGCAATCAAGATGAAAATGTCCATCTAAAAAGTGGTGTGGCTGTGATTGCTAGTGATTACTGACAGACTATGTTTTGCTGTATTTTACCTAATATGAACTCCCTGTGGAGCAATGTATAATGTGTCATTCTTCAGATTATGACAAAATTATATTTGGATGCATTCGATGAATTATGCATTCATAGAAGCATATCCCAAGGTATTTGGTATATCATCTCACTATGTTTGTGTCTAGTGTTTTGCATGAATCTCTTCCAATGCATTAATTGGATAAAATTCTCTCTTATTGCTATACTAAAACACCTTTATAGTGATTTGACCATCTGATTGTGAGCCTAGATTAAGTCGTGAAATCATTATTTGGGTCCATAATCAAATAGGTTGCTATTAAAAAAGATACCTTGGAGCCCTAATCTGTGACAGGGTTTAGCAGAAATGAGAGGTGACTATGAGCTCAACTCTGCTATTATGTCAAGAACTTTGAAATACAGAAATGTGTTTGAATTACTCAAACCTGCATCTGCCTCATAAAGAAGTTATTTGACTTAGTCTTTCACATTTGATCAATAACAGTGACCCTGTTTTCAGAAATACTAAACAGAAACCTCAAACCAGTTGTGTGTGCTGTACATGAAAAGTTTCTTTTTACACAAACTCAGATTGGTACAGTGACATTCTCATAAAGACATATGCACAGCTGAATCTACAATAGAAAAATGTGATATAACAAATACATCTTTAATTATTAGGTGTTGATTGACAAATTCCATTATTTTCTATACAGAAATGAACAATCTGTAGATGTCACAGTGTAAACCTATTAATGTATATATTTATACTTTTTGTTTATTTTTGCATTTTCTTTTTGATGTGTGTTAAAAGTACTATACCCAGAAGCATTTAACCTACCCTAGACATTATTTGTAATTTTTCATACTTTATTCAAGATACGCTTATATGATTAAGAGCTGCTGCAGAAAGTAGAGGTGCCGTTATTTCTATAAATGTTTGTAAGACATATGCTTACACTGCAACAATGTGTGAAAAAATTATGATTTTTTGTTGAATGAGGGTGCTATAGTATGCTCAAGAAAGATCATACATAGTTTTTTTATGTTAAAAGATACAACTCTAGGAAAAGAGAGGTGTGAGATATATGAATACATATGTGTGAATGTTGATATTGATGCATTGCTAATACAAAACATTGTAAAGCTCAAACTGCTCTATTTATTTTCCAGAAAAAGTGAAAATTATCTCAAGTGTTTGTGCATCAGATAAGACTCTGATTTTATGTTTTGTACATATGGTCTGTACATAGATATGGTACAAAATTGCAAAAGTAAAATGATTTATGGCAAGTTTTTTTTTAATCTGACCTATCCCCTTAGCCTTTCAGTGGGTGTGTTGGCAGAAATTTTTCTGTCATTGCAAAAAAAACCCTCACCCCACCATTGTCGAAGCTCACGGTCTGATAGGACTTCTAGGTAACCTAACAACCGTAATTGATTTAAGACTGTCTTGTCATCAGAATCATAAATGACTAGCACTAGTCAGTATCAAAGCTGACAAGTCCAAGAAAACCGTGCCTGCTTGATGGTAAAAGAAATTATCTTTCATGGCTGGAAAACAATATCCAAATCAATATTGTTTTTAACATGATTGATAACATTATCAAATGAAATATCATGATAATACAAACAAACTGCAGTGATATGAGAAGACTTAGAAAATTATTTCTTCCATATATGTACGTTGTGATGCATTGTAGTGAACCAAATTTAATTTAAGAGCATAATTCACTCAGCAATTATTGAAGCAAATTTCAATGAGCCACAAATGGGATCACGACATAGTTGCAATCAATGATTTTAAAAATTAACAATTAATATTAATCATTAAAAATGTAGTTAGTTATTTAACTTATCCATTGCTTTTTGAAGAGTTAACTTTAAGTAGTTACATTTTACAGAGATTATCTTTACCTTTAATCAGTTAATATTTTTTTGGTAACTTTCCCAACTATGGAGCACGAATATATATTTTTGAACTTTCAATTATGAGACTAAGTTAATCAGGAAGTCCACCTTTTGTGAGTAAATAATCGGTCAATTATCACAATGTATCTAAAAAGTTTAAAATATTTGTGAGTAAATAATCGGTCAATTGTCACTATGTATCCTCATATTTTCCAGACTCATGCATGGTGGACTTGAAACATTTTACTCGCACAACTACAAAAATTGTATTCTCTAGCCTCAATTCTGAGTGACATTATAATCAATTCAACCCTGAATGACTTAGAGGAAGCTCGCACTGTGTTCATTATGAACCCCACGGCCATCAAACGACTTTACTCAAGGTCACCCATATGCTGCTAAAGCATGCTTTGTCTCTGCAAAGCACGAATTTTGGCCATGGCCACACTTGCTACATTTAGTCTTGGCATATCTTGAAGCCCTATCCATTGGAAAATTTACTTTAAAATTTCATTGCTGAAATTGGACTGATTAACTAAAAACTTTATCAAAAGATAGCAAACTAACTAATGACTTTTTATGAAGTAAAAGGGTAACTAAAATATTTGAAGTCATTGTAAGATTATTGGGTCATATAAATTTTTACCTCAAGCTTTTCCAGAGTTAAAAAATGAACTGAAAAGTTTGAAAAGGATTAACTAGCAAACTATGTCTTTTCTAAAGCAACTTCAAAATTTAGTGACCTTGTTGAACATTTACACAATGTGAAATATTATGCTTCCTTCAGTTTTTCAAATATAAGAGTACAATAAGTTTTTATGAAAGATCAATTATTTAGTCAAGATATGGAAAATGTGCTGTAAAACTGATTAGCCTTTCTTAATTTCCTTAGCTATGCTATTTTTTTGCCATTGTCAACAATTGAACATTACCAGTTGATTTTACAGGTATTCGTTATAAAATGTTGAACTAATGGCCATAAATATTTGAATAGCCTCTAGCAAGGGATAATCTTAACTTTTGGTTTTAGATCATGGAAATTTACCGTGCTTTTTATTACGACTATTTACTTTTTCATTTGTGTAGTAGATCGTAGAATACCTACTCAGAGCAGTGGGGTGTGGCCTGGCACGGCATGGCAAGCTATGCTGTTTGAGATAATAATAATAATTCTTTATTCCCTGCAAGCAAAATTTTTGCATAGTTTCATCAACAATAGATACATTAAAAAACAGGTTAACAAGATAAAAAAAGAAGATATACGTGAAGTCATAGGTCACTTGCAAGTAACATGTAGATATAAAACATGAGTAAGCGGATAAATGAAGACAAAAAATTTATGATAGTCTAATAATAAGTTTGGCACTTCATTATAAGGAGGAAAAAAAAGTATTATATAAGTTTAAGGGACTTCCTAGCATAAAGTATAGAAATAATTCACTGTGTATAAAGGTTTAATTAAAAGGAAACTTTTAAGTTTACGCTTGAACTCCTTAGAAGGCGATACTTTTAAGTAGGGAGGGAGCAAGTTAAAAAATTTGACACCCTGGTGGTATCGTCCCTCACTGCATAATTTTAAAGATCCAGCCTCAATATGTATGTCACACATAGAGCGTGTATTATGTTGATGGACATCATAGTTTTACTCATAAATATGCATATTTTCTTTAACAAATATAACTAAATTGTAAACATAAAGAGCAACTAAGGAGAATAATTTTCAGCTCGTGAAAATGAAGCCTGCAGGACTCTCTAAAAGATAGGTTAAGGATAGCTCTTATGACCGGCTTCTGAATTTGAAACACTTTCTGGCTGAAGTGTGAGCCTCCCCAGAAAATAATGCCATATGAAAGATAAGAGTGAAAGTTTGAGAAGAATAGGGATTTTAAGATTTTTATACTTGTACTAAAACGCAAATATCTTAGCTGAAAGAGAGTTTTATTCAGTTTAGATCTTAATTTGTCTATATAAGAGGTCCATTTTAAGGAGGATTCAATCTGAACACCCAGGAAATTGACTTTATCACCAAAATTAAGAGCCTTATGAGTTTGACAGATGATGATGGATCTCTACCAAAGTTTAGGCATACAGTTTTCTGGTAGATTTATTGATAACAGGTTGTTTGTAAACCAATTTTGCAGATGTAAGGTTGTTGAGTCCACTCTTTGATGTAGCTCAGAACAGGTTTTGGCATTTATCAGAATGGTAGTATCACCAGCAAATAGAATGATTTTTGTATCAAGTAAGCAGTCTGGCATATCATTTACGTAAAGTAGAAAAAATAAAGGACCCAAGATTGAGGGACACCTGATTTTACTTCATATTCAGCTGAGTGGTATTTCGCTTTGAACTTATTAAATTCATTTAGATGGGATATTTCAACTACTTGATATCTACCCTGAAAGTATGATCTAAACCATTCATTGGCAATGCCCAAGATACCATATCTTTTGAATTTCTCCAACAAAATCTCATGGTTTACTATATTAAAAGCCTTAGCTAGATCAAGGCACATTCCTAATGACAGATACCGTATTTCCGACTATAAGACTCATCGGCGTATAAGACGTGCTGTGATTTATCAGATTAGAATTTACGAAAAATACTCCTATAAGAAGCACTGTGATTCATCAGGTTGGAATTTACGAAAAATACTTCGATCAGACCAAAGACGATCAAATTATTTTAATGATAATACTTTGACGCGTTTATTCATCGAAGAATTCCAAAAATTCGTCATTACTACTGCTAAAATCACATTCGCAGTTATTTCGAGTTGTCACTTTCCTCATACACAAAGTCATCTTCACTTCCATCTAGCGCATTGCTAATTCCACACTTTTTAAAAGACTTTATGATTGTCTCCATTTTTAATTTCTGCGTACGAATTATTTAGGATTTTTTAACACGTTCGCGGCGGCATGACCCACCGGTGGGTCACCTATTTTCTGCAGGCAAATCAGAATAACTTATATTTACTATCTTAAACGTACACACATCATCATCCTGGGCGGCATGACCCACCGGTGGGTCATGGGTTTCCAAGCCTCCTGGCCCGCCATAAGAAGAAAGGGATCTACTATCCCCGTACGCTCATGAGGGAGGAATACAACTTCTGTTTTCGCCCACGAAGATGTTTTATTGATGTAATGGCGATGTTTTTACGTGAAGAAAGTTCGTAAGTAAAACAATGGGCTGTGGATTAATAGATTCAGTTTATCGTGAGATTTATCTGTATTTCTACGTAAAATATTACGATAACTTATATTTACTATCTTAGAATTCGAAATTCAGCAAAAATCGGGAATCAACTATAATGACGATCTTTTAGAAATACGTAATCTGTGTAATGCAAATTGCCTATCCTTCATTCACAGGGGTCGGAAACATTTTTTGCGACGCGTTTCGCATTAGCTGGTCCTAAAAATATTTAGCCCGTCAGTATTTTGATAAATTTCATCAAACAAAAAAGTTTTTATAGAAAATTAACACTACGATAATGTATTTCTTCGCGAGAAACATGTATATGACCATTGAGCTGTAGCCGTTATTGTCTATGATGCTGCAATAACACGAAGCAAAATTTTACAAATTTTTTCTATTCAGTCGGTAAAAACATATCATAATGTACACAAAGTGTGCACTAGTTTCCACAATTTCAATATAGAATGTCTCACTGTTGACTTTCCCCTAATATCGTACACACATCATATGAAATGGCATTGGTTTTCAACACAAATACGGACCTCAACGTGAGCATACGGGTAGGAAGTTCCCCTCCATGTATAAAATATTGAAACACTACCCTAGTCACATACCATTTGCAACCGAACAGTTTCTATATCCAAATCCTAACACTTTCATATTTGTTTAGGTGATTATCAACCTTTTCTTCTTCGAAGGTGGAGCACCACCATCACTAGTGGCCTCACTGCCATCTAACTCGCCCTTCAAAAGGCCATCAATGACCTTTTCCCCCTTTTTCAATTTTTTGGCAAATATCTTGTGGGTTACCATTCCGATTCGATCGAAGTGAGCCGCAAAAATACGTTTTCCTCCTCAGAAGTTCTTCAGCAAGTCCAACCCTGGTATAAAAATTATCTATACACAATGTCATGCCTGCATCTAAAAGTCCTTCGGTCAACTGCAGTACAACTTGTTGACTGTGCCCAACATTCTCACGCAGCACAGGCGTTTCATTTTTACCTACGTAAACCTGGAGATTATGTGTATAGTACTCAGGAGTGCGCCGCTTACAACACTTGATTTCGTATTTATGAGCCTTTCCCGGTCAGTACTGCCTAACATGTAATCGACCTCTCTAAGGTACCACGGATTCATCTATCACAACATTTTTGCCTGTAGTGAGAGTAGAACGAAATATCCCGCAGACCAGGTCAAAGAGGGGCCTCACTTTGGCTAATCTATCTGTACTGGCAGTCAAATCAGCATTGTTACTGACAAGAAATCATTTCAATAGTAGCTCGAACCTGTCCCGATTCATTGCATTCCGAATGAAATCATTCCGGTATAGTTGTTTCTGTGACCAATATAGCCGCATTTTGGGTAAGTGGCTTTGACCCATCGCAATCAGGATGGCAATGAAAATGCGTATCTCGAACTTCGAACTGTCTTTCCACTTCTGCATCCTGGATCGTCGGGTAATAACTTCCGATTCCATGTTTCCCTGTAGCTTGTTTTTAAAAGTTAGTTTTAAAGTTTAAAAGTTTTTAACTTGCGTATTTATTAGGCTACTCAACTAGATTTTGTACTTCATTGTTCAGGAAATGTAAACACTAACCGTATCTGAAAGGTCCACTTGTACACTTAAACCAGCACCACCATTAAAGGTCAATTTTCGGGCAGAATTTGTGCAATCTCCCCATGCACTCGAACTTGACGAAGATGTAACACGCTCTTCCTCTTCCAATGACGAATCTTCCCCGCTTCCCTCTTCTGAATACGGAGAGTCACTATCATCTTTGATATCGGACGGGATATACGAATCATTAGCGTCGGAGAAGCTAAAGAGTGATGTATCTGAATCTCCCAAGACTTCTACTGCCGCTTCAATGAAAAAATCACTTTCCAAGAAGAAAAATAAAAATCGTGCATCTCGCAGGTCACTCGTGTTTCAGCCCACACTGAGAATTGTCCACATTTTTCGAGAGTAATATTTGGCGAGTTAGTGGCAGGGGGAGAAAAAAATTGTCCTACAACAAGGAAGTTAGAAAATTGCTAAAGAGCTGTTGGTAGAGACTGGTAGGAATGAACAAGGCACGTACAGCTGCACAGTCGGAAATCATCTATAGAATTCCGAAGAAGCTATTATTCAGAGTAGCACAAAGTGGAAGATCGATAGCCTGGCCCACCCACGGCCAATACAAGTAAAATGATTATGTTCTGTAACTGTACAAGGCCTCCCAGCAATAAAACTTAAAGCATCGTCTTCGCTTACGTAGAAGAAAATATTCCAGAAGCTGGGGTTCTCACGCGCTGAGAAAGAAAAATATAGATTCAAACGTACTGGCTAGGCTAGGCTAGAAAACGTACCGAGAGGCTGGTCACCAACCTCTAGATAAGGAAATCCCAAGAAATCGCCTGGGTAAGAGGGGCAGTATCTGAAATTATTTCATAAATAACTCTGTGTTGTTGATGGCTCACCCTCTCTTACGTGATGGCGTACACCACAACTCTGAGAAAATACCTGTTTTTGCTGCATTTACCTAATTGTTCAATATTATACTTCATGAAATGGCAAAAAACTAAAGTTGTCATTGAGTTATCTCACAATTAGGTTTATAAAATAATTATTCATTTATTTAATCAATAAATAGAATGAAACATAGCAATAAGTTAAAAAATAAAGTTTTAGTGCCACCAATGCCCAGACGTATCTTTAGATACGTCAAAACTTTACTGATCAGTTTTGGCATGAGGTTGAAAGAAAAATGAATTTGTTTAAAAAAATAATATTCCTTATATATTTAAAATAAAACAGGAAAAAACTGGATTCAGACAACTCAATGTTTAATAAGAAAATTAAATTTTCACATGACCATAGCGTGGCGATTTCTGAGTAGTTCATGACCAGCCATGTGTAAGTGAGCACAACAATTGCAAATATAAGCTAAAATCATCTAAATCTCTTGTATACCATTTAAAGGCTTCCTTTGTCATATTTGGTAAAGAAATTGCATAACCAACAAACTAAAGAGTATTTATGAATATTTAAAGTATGACGTATCTAGAGATACGTCTGGGCATTAATGGGTTAAGAGTGGTGGTCAACCTACTAATAGCTGTTTTTTGATGATCTACGGTAAGAGATGGATTACAGAAAGTTATTCCTTTACAAAAACGATAGGAGATTTTTCTAAAATCTTTGCTATGACACGTTTTAGAATACTGACACAATCCTCTCCAAGTTCCTTAATTTGGTCTAGTGACACTTTCACCCTACCAAGTTCAGCTTTGACAGCATGTACCAAGTTCACATATTTTGAGGCTTCACAATTAGGCATTTTTTTTAAATAGTAAACTTCTAGTTTAACCTTTTTTGACTCAGCATATGACCTACCCTTCTTCATCCTGTCCATGAACCCTGTTCTCTATCTTCCTCTTACCTGCTAGCCCAACATCCTTCCCTCTATCACATTCTTGAGCAACGCATCACCCCTAATTACATCCTCCAGCTGCCTACTCTGCCAATCTCCAATTTCATTAAAAGTTTACAATTAGGCATAAATGAGATAAAAGAGCAGAAAAGTCCATGAGAAGGAAGGGTTTATTAGTTTGGCAGATCGTTAGAAATGAGTCCAAAAAGTTCTAAACATATGAGAAAAGGGCCAGCTTTGGTCGCATGAGCCTGTCTCTATTTAAGTATAGTTTTGGAGCTAAGTGATTCAATCTTAATATTTTTCAATGGTGACTGTGAAAAAGTTACACAAATAAAGTCAGTTTTGGACTCTTTCCATTTCAAGGCAACTGTAAATGAACCTACTAGGGTAAATAGTACAAGCAAAACAATAATAGATCAAGTAATTACAAATATTTACGTACAGTGATAAATACAGTCTAAACATATTTGACACTGGTTTTTCAGACCACAAGGGCATTTCATTCCATTTTAATGATACAATGATGTAAATTACAAACCATATTATATTTACAAAAGATGTTTCCATGATAGTCAGATGCAATTATTAGCTTTAGAGCTAAAAAATGAGTCTTGGAAAGAATTTTGCACTATGAACTTCTTTGAAGAAAAATTTTATGCTTTTATAGATAGATTCTTATACTACTTCGAAATCAATTTTCCTTTAAAAAATGTAAAATTTCAGGTACGCATACAAATAAATTATGGATACCTAGTGAAACCTGAACTTACAAGGGGAGTGTCAGATAGCCGGGTCTCAGATTGTATTCAAACTTAGTAGTTGTACAGAACATTGTATGTGGTTTATGAATCACCCCACATATAGGGTTATATAACCAACAGTTTAAACGAAAATGGCCTTTAAAAATTCCCTTTATACGGGCCACCCACATAACTGACAAGCTACGAAAAAATTTAACATTATTAAGAATTATGCTTGAATTGTAAAAATATGAAGACAATATTATAAAATAATTATAGAAAATGGAAATCATGTGCATGAAGGAATAATGGAAGTACGTCGTGAAAGGATAAGGAAGTGACATAATTAGAAGGCTGCCTTCGACCGAAAAAAGAGACTAAGCCTGACGTCGTGTATGCAAATGAAAAATTTGCTTCGCGCAAAAATAATATTTCGAGTAAAAATAAAAAATCTTGAGCGCATTGTAGGATGCTGTAAAAGAAAAACTATAAAAAACAGCGGAAGAAACATACCCCGTATTGGAATCGAACCCGTGTCTCTAGACCGGAGACGAGCACGTCAGTCACCCGTGCAGCTTGTCAGTTATGTGAGTGGCCCGTGTAAAGGGAATTTTGAAATTTTTAAAGGCCTTTTTTGTTTAAACTATTGGTTATATAACCCTATATGTGGGGTGATTCATGAACCACATAGCGGTCTGTACAACTACTAAGTTTGAATAAAATCTGAGACCCGGCTATCTGACACTCCCCTTGTTAGTAATAAAAAAAAGGGATTTAAATCAGATTGCCAAAACAACTGGTAATGTCTCTCATAAACTTGAATATAAATAAGCAAGTAAATACCTCAAGGAAATGGTAGAAAAAGAACTTATAATGATATCTTAATTGCTAAAAGAAGTGGTAGTAAAGCTCACGAAGAACTCTGAAGAAGTGGGAGCAAAGCTCACGAGCAGATAACATTTTCAGGAGAGCGTTCAGAAGCTGGTTGCAGCAGAAATTAAAACTCCCATTAGATTTATATAAATATCTTCCCAGAAAATCCAGTGAGTACCGATTATTATTATGATTGCTCAATTAACGAGTATGTGCTCATATCAGTAATTAATCGTTATTTAATTCTTCTATTGCCGTCAGAGCATGCTGAAATAGGACGACCGAAAATAATATTTGAAGAGTCCAGCGATAGAGCAAAGAGAAGAAAAACGGAACAACAGATCCATCGCGTCGCCAGCTGAATTATCTGCATGAATGAGCTACCGTATCATACCAGAGGCCATGAGGCGGCTGCAAAGCTAACCAAGGAAGTGATGACGACCAAACCTGCCAGGGGAAAACGCGTTTTAATAAGACGGAGAGGGAAGGAGGTCCACCAAACCGAATTAACTCCGGAAGAAGCAGTGTCCATGATTGTGTCCGGAAATTTTACAAAAAACAGTATTTGCTGCTCCACAAGACGTTATTAAACATGGTTACACCATATATCCTAGGTACCAGGCAGTACTGAAAGCAAAATATACAGCTTACCCAGAAGGTATTTGTGTTACTGAGAAGCGCGAGGTCAATCTGCAAGCTCTCCTCACGCACACAGCGAATCGTATTGTTTGCTGTGTGTCAACGCTGTAGGATATGGAGGAAGAACTTCAGTGTACTTTATTCCGCAATGATGGCTTCGATGGGAGTTCTGGAGTCTGGGAGTAAAGCAGATGTGGGAGCAAAAAGATAGGACGGATGGAAGTGTTTTCGCAAGTTTCTTGATACCTCTGCGAATGACAGATAATGACTCAGGTAAGAATTGACATTTACAAATTACATTCGAAGTAAACTTAAATACATTCTGGTAAGTTACTTATTTATTACCTATAATTGCAGAAAAAAGTTTTGTGGTCGAACCCTCGGCCTTCATCGACCCGTTTTTGCCGGCCGATTCGTATCCAGTGGTTACAAGAGACCAAATCTATTGCAAAAAACGAAGCAAGGCTTTTGTCGGAGGAAAACAACAGACTTCAGCCAGTTGACATTGCAAATCTCGCAGTGAAATTTCATATGATGCTCACAATGGTTAATGGATAGGTGGGTGACTACTTATTTTTAAAAGACATTTTTACTACTCCTAATTCCTTCTATTTCACTTCTTATATTATGCAATATATCTTACAGATGTGCAACGCTTTAACATAAACCAGCACCATGATGTGCTACGTTTGTGGGGCTAAAATATCGTTAATGAATAATTTGGAGAGCTTAATAAGGAGGCCAGTGGATGAATCCACGTATTCTTTCGGCATACCCTCTTCATTGCTACATCAAATGTTTTGAGTGTCTTTTGCACATTAGTTACTGTTTAGAAATTTATGATCCGTGCATTTCCATTGGATGGATGGACCAGTGGATGAATCCACGTATTCTTTCGGCATACCCCCTTCATTGCTACATCAAGTGTTTCGACTGTCTTTTGCACATTAGTTACTGTTTAGAACTTTATGATCCGTGCATTTTCATTTATCAGGGGTACCGAAAAAAAAGAAGTCAGCGTATCAGGTGAACTTCAAATCGTCTCGAAGTAAATGATTCGCAGAGCGGCAATGAGTCCGATGCAGTGACTTCGGACGATGATTTTAGTTGAATAGGATTTTTTTAAGGAAAAATAAAAGTAATAACTTTAAAATTTACGCATTTTTTTCTCTTTATTACCCGTTAATTTCAGTAAATATCAATAAAATGCAACTCATTAAGTACTAGGAAGCAAAATTGCAGTGAGTTTATGGTGCTTTCCGATATGGGTAGCTCGCCGGCTATGCTAGTGGTCGCGGGTTCGAATCCCGTTAATTACATGTCCATATCAGTATCCTGGTTTATTTAAGCACAATTTATTAATCTGTTTTGTAAAATTATGGTTTATAGTTTCCAAATATATTTCTGCCAATCCTGATAACTTCTACTGTCAGATTTTCAAAAATTGTTTAAATAATGATAGTTCTTTTAATGTTAAAATGCAGAGATACTACAAAACTAACTTCAAAATGAGATTTAGCTGATCAAAAACATGAGAAAACCACCGTTGTACTTACTAAGTAGGGTGAAATAACGGCGCTATTAATTTTGGCCAGTTTTTTCGATTTGGGACCACTGTGCGCCGTCTCTATCTTGCTTTTCTTTGACTTCTTCCAGCCTTCTGTCTGTCATTGGGAGAGCTTTTATTACTTCTTTCACCATCGATTCATCCTCTTCCGCCAAAATTATATCCTTACCCACAGGTCTCCCTGCCAGTGGTACTCTGGAAAGCATATTTGGGGTATAAAACAATTTTCCTTGAACGTGTCCTATGGTATACTAGTAGCCTAGCAGTCTCATAAAAAATCTTTGTAATCTCTAGGATAAATCACTTCATGGTTTGGCACTAATGGTTTACGGTATGTCCTTAAAATGAAATGAGACCCTTGGGTATACGTGGTGAATTCCTCACACGCCCAAGTCAAAGCTAATGCTTCTTTTTCTATTTGCGCATACCTCTGTTCGGTGTCCGTCAGGGATCGGGATGCATAGTTGACTATTTTCCTCTCCCCGTTGTTTTGCTTCTGCTCCAAAACTTCCCCCCATTCCATAGGATGACGAATCTGCTGATACTATATTTTCTGTTCTGGTCAAAAATCGCTAAGGCGGGCGCTTCGGTGAGCTTCCTTATCTCGGCGAACGCTTTTTCGTGAACTTCAGCCCAAGGCAGTTCTCCGTTGCATGATAATAACTCTCGTAAGGGTTGAGTCACGTCAGCCAGGCGATCCAAAAATTTTAAGTGGTAATGAACTATACCCAATAATCGCCGTACCGCTTCTGTTGTCCTGGGTCTCTCCATCTCGCGGATGGCTTCTATCTTCTCCGGATCCGGAAGCAACCCTTAATGGTTTGGTACTCAGTAACGGCACTAATGGTTCTGCCGAGATTATGTGTCCTAAAAATCGGCATTTCTTCACTCTCCATTTGCATTTCTTTTCATTTAGCGTGATTCCCGCCGTCTGCAGCCTCCTTGACACGGTTTCAAGGCCCTCGTCGTGCTGCTCCCGGTACCTGAAAATTACGTCGAACGTCGAAAATGAAGATATGTGAAATAGCAAAGTTAAGTGTTATCATTATAACTCATGAAGTTATCAGGGGGCAAATAGGGATCCAAACTTAAATACAACTTAAATACAATAAACTAAAATACAATAAACTGTAATGATAGATTCAAATGGATTAGTGTAAGTAAGAGGAAAAGGTATTAAGTGGAAACATTGAAAGTGTTGTAAAGGAGGGCCACTGTAACTACTGGCAAAGGACATAGGTGAAACAAAGTGAATGCAAACAATTGTGGGCAGATGGGATATTATAATACTGGAACAGTAAGAGTGGCAGAGAAAGGAGTAGGATCAGTGGAAAGAAGTGGGGCAATGAAACAGTGAATTAAAGAAGAAATGAGTCGGAAAATGTGAGGAATAGGCGTTAAAAATGGGTCGAAAAATGTATACACCAATCTGGGTAAGAGAAAGTGCAAAGAATTACATAATTAGCTCTGGCTTGTAACCAATTGGGCGACGGGAAACAGGAGAAAAGAGCAATGGTGAAACGGAAGAGCTACGGAGGAAGGGGAAAGGGAAACTATATTCTATAGTTGTTTATTTATGCTATTTGAATGCCAGCTGATAAAGGCATGTGAGCATGCATTGGTTAGTTGATCATTGAAAGGCTCGCAAGGTCCAGTACATACATTTAAAAGAGTAGAAAATATGAAATGAAGGTAAACCTTAACAAAACAAAGGTAATGAAATTTAATTGGACGAAGAAAGCTAGTCTGGTCGTAATAGTAGGAGGGCACTAACTGGGGCAAGGAGAGCAATTTTATTGCTCTGGTAAAATGCTTTGGTTGTTAAAACATAAGGAGGAGATTGCATTAGCAAAGGAATCGTACAGTTAAAGAATGGAGCTAATGACTTAAACCTAGGGTAAGTGTACGAAGAAGAGGCTGAAGTAAAGCTTGCTAGAGAGCATTGAGCTGTAAGGAGCAGAAATGTGGACTTTGAGAACAGACAATAAGAATTGACTACAGGCTTTTGAGATGTGGGTGTGGAGGAGGATTGAGCAGGCATGGTTGATGGGAAGGAAGACAAATGAGGAAGATCTAGGTATGGTGAGTGAGGAAAAGAAGCTTTTGGATGAGATTAGGAAGAAATAAGGCAGGCTACTGGAATGGCTGATGAGTTTTTCAAAAGCCATAATTGTGGGAGTAACGTCGGGTGAGTGGGAAAGGGGAAAAAAGAATATGCTTTATGGATGGGATGATGAAGGGTAGGGCATGCTTGAAGAGGAGAAAGAAATAATAGGGGGTGATAAGGCACTTCACATGAGAAAAACTGGAGGATTCCCTCTGACTTTCAATAAAATATATCTTTACCCCTGCAGTGGTCACTTTCTCACATGAGTGGTTGCTTTTTCTCACATGAGTGGTCGGGCTGGGTCTCACAGACCCATAGATCAAATTTTACAAATAAATATAAACAATCCATATTTTAAGGTAATTATCTTCCTACCATTTTGCCATTGCTATTATTTCATTTTTAACTAAACACTCAGAGAGAATTATAATAAATACAGATGAAAATCTACAATAAACAATATGCATACCCAAAATCAGATAATTTTGCTAGTTCTATTTTCCTTAGAGGCAGAGTAATATCCAGAATGTATATTATTAATAGGACTATTTTTTTAACTAACAAAACACTCAAATGTAAGTGAAAATCAGGCAAATTTATATCATTAAAAGGAAACATATAGTGTCAACACTCTTCCTCCTTTGTTTTGAAACAGGATTCGCACAAAATTGGAGCATGCTCTAAACAAACACTAATCCTACATTTTTTTTTACAATAATAATGGCTTTTTCTATTGTTCCCTGTACACATTTCACATCATCTTCTCTTACCAGGTATTGGTGGAGTTATATTTGGGTTTTGACCTTCAGTTATCATTAGTTTTGCACCAAGTTCTTTTGGTAGGTTAAATGTTGATGATCACTGTGCCATATGATCTTTGACTAACTCCTTAGCAAGTACAGTAAAAAATTTCCTTCTCTCTAAAACATTGTTTTTGTTTCACAGGTACACAACATATGAATTGATTGCTGCTATATTTAGTATGGAGTAAGAGATGACCATTGGCCATCGTCAGGTGTTGCGGGCAACATTATGTGTTGCGCACATTTCGTCAACTGTGTCGACCCCAACTTTTGTGCAGTTGTGAAAAGTGATAATTTCCGGTTTCAGCATTTAGCCAAAATTGGAGTCAATCTTACTGTCATTATGTGAAGTTGATAGCAATAGTTTCTTTCTCCCTTTCTTTGGAATGTATGAAACAAGGGTGCAATTTGCGCGGAAAGCAAACAAACTAGAATGGATTTGCCATCCATTACAAAATACCAGATACCAGAACTGGAAGAAGCTCCTTTTTGTTTTTTCTAATCAATCCAACAGTAGTGAGTTTATATTTTTCTGACAATTAATCTACCGATGGAAAACTGGAGAACCAATTGTCTGTTGTGATATTTCTCCTGATACCTGCATGTTTGAGCACAAACGTTCAACAACGTCCTGCTGGGAATCATTCAATTAAAAAAACCCAGGTGGTTGTCGGCCAGCACAGACTTCTAGATTTGAAGTATAAAAAGTGCGAGCATCCATTAATGCAAATATTTTAATTCCATATCTGCAGGGTTTGCTTCAGATGCACTGTCGGAAAGAGAACCTACCCCTGAAACTTTCCAATGTTTCATCTATTGTGGAATATTCCAATATAATATATGATTTTTGACAGTTCCAAACAAAAAGCTCAAAAATTTGAGAAAAATATTGAGAAAACCTCCTTGGATATTGGCTCACTCAAAAGCCACATAATTGTTTTAGAGTCAAAAGGGTCTATTCTCTCCTTTTCACAAGCTGCAAAAATATTCGAAAGGCAATAAACTGTGTCCTAATAGCAATGCAGGTAACAAACCCCATTCCTACCTCAAATACATCCTTTGAACTGCAAAAATGTTGTCCTCTAAATTTTTCCAAAGAGTGACGCCAGTGTCAGTATCAGACCCCAGCATAAGAAAAAGGTGCGATTGCAAAGAACCTCAAAGGAAGTCGAGTTTTAACTGAACAACAAACAATAAGGGGCAATGTGATAGGAAGGTAGACCAATGCATATACATTGTTGCAGCCTTGAAGAAAATACAAATAAATTCTTTTTCGCTGGGTCCCATAGACCCAGTATGACCACTGCTGGGTTAACTGGTAGATTACTTTGATGACAATGAATCATGTTGAAAGCACAAAGCAAAGTAAGAACTTCTCAAAGCCTTATGGAATCACCATGTATCCTATTGATAAAGTTGGAAAAAATTAATTGATCGAGGTACTATAATTACTGCACTTTTCTCTCATAGTTATTCAACATCATAACACAGGCAATTAAAATTGTCTATGCCTTAATAAGATACTTCTTCCTTGTAGCATTTCCCCCACCCCCAAAGAAAGAAGCTGATGGCAATGATTTTCCATGCTGGTTCTGGTTGGTTATAGTGTAAATTTGAAAGAAGATTCTGAAATGGATTTCTGAATTAATGTAAGTTTGAGCCCCTACCTGAAGTCTTGCTGAAAGTACACTTCTGTGCGACCAAGTAGGCACCTTTGAATTGCCAATATTTGAATCAGAGGACCTTCCTTTGCAATACAGCACCTTTTCTAAGAAATATTGGCATCACCATTTCCAGGCAATAAAGTTGGTTTGCCTATAAGCAGCATTACAGTTGAAATTCCAGCAATAATGGAAGATTCACGCCAGTAAGATAAGGCACCAATGGAAGGATGCCTTCTGTTGTCAATATCAGAATATTTAAGTGTATTATCACACCCATTGATGCTATTTTTGATAAAATTCACTGTTTCAGGTTGATAGGTTTTGCTGGGTGTCTTAACCTACACTGAGTTTTATTCCCCAGTTACAGATTTAGATATCAAGTTCATATCAAGTTTACATTGTTTCTTAAAAAGCTACTAGCACATTTTATATTTTGTAACCAGCACTTTAATAATCTAATAGAATACATTTTAATTTTAAATGCTTCCTTACTTCATAAATGTACAGCCACCACATAATATTATGTATTTATTGGCAATTTTGGCTATTTTACACATACTCAAACTTCCTTTGTCCAGATAGTTGAGCTCAATGTCCAAAAAACTTTGTGACTCCAATGCAACATTTATTGCCTATTGATTTTCCATCTAATTTTCTTTCGATCAGCTGCTATATGTCCTCATTTTACCTTATTTTATCCTGGGTTGTACAAAAGACTGTATATTCTATGGAGAGTCCATCTCTCAAGGATGTTATGCATTATGATGCAATATGATTACAATGGATGAATGGGTAAAATATTACCGAAATATGTTCTTAGAGGACAGAACAGAATTTATGGATATACAAACTGAAAAAATTTTAGGAAGCCTAGAAATACCTGAAATAAAGATACAAGAAGTTAATCACTTTATCACTTTAAATCACTTTAAAAAATGAAAAATGGTAAATCCCCAGTTCTGGGAGGTATTCCAGTAGTTATTAAAAAATGCTCCTGAAATAGTATTAGAAATATTGACGAAAATCTTCAATGGTGTTTAATTCATGGAGAGGACCCACCAAATGAGTGGAAGTTGGCTTACTTGACATCAAATACATAAAAAAGGTTCCAAAAAGGAATGCAAAATTATAGGGGCATTAGTATGATGACCACTTGTGGAAGACTGTATGGACAAATTATTAAAGAGAGGTTGGAGCATGAAGTAACTGTCAGGGAAGAGCAAAGTGAATTCACATCAGGATGATCCTGTGTAGATAACATAGTTACATTAAAACAACTCACAGGAAAAAATAGGAATAAGAAACGGAGAAACGCATCTGGTATTCATAGATTTAGAGAAGGCCTATGACACAGTTCCCATCAAAAATCTTTACCGCATTCTAGATGAAATTAATATAAATGGAGAATACATTATAACAATAAAAAAATCTTTATAAAAACCTAGAAAAAAAAATAAAAATAGGAAGCAAACTATCTCCATCAATTAAACTTAATAAAGGACTAAGATAAGGGAGTTGCCTATCACCCACTCTTTTTAAAATGTATATTAATGAAGCTCTGGAGGATCAGAAGAACAAATGTGCTGAAATGGTAGTAAAAATAGATGGAGACTCACTGTATACATTACTTTTTGCTGAAGATCAAGTAGTAAGGGTAGAAGATAAGTAAGATGTGGAATATATGATGAGGAAATGGATAGAAACATACAATAAGGTTGGCCTGAAAGTAAATTTCAACAAAACAAAATATATGGTAATAAATGAGAAGGCATGTAATCTGGAAGTATAAGGAAATGCCATCGAATTCTGCAATGAGTATAAATACTTAAGTGTAAAAATTGGAAAAGAAGGAACTAGTAAAAAAGAGATAACAAACAGAATACATCAGTCAAAACTAGCAATAAATAAAATGAATAGTGTATTATGGTCAAAAGACATAAGTAGGAAAACAAAATTGCAAATATATAAAACAGTTATTCAGAATATACTCCTTTGTGGAGAAGAGACATGGTAAATGACCAAAAGGGATTAGGCAGAGACTGGAGGTCGTAGAGATGGATTTTCTAAGAAGAAGCTGCAGAAAATCAAAACTACTAAAAATAAGAATTTAAAATATAAGAAAAATGATGATGATGAGGAGTAAACATCATACAAGAAATAGAGAAAAGATGGCTAAAATGGTATGGACATGTAAAAAGAATGGAGGAGAAACATTGGCCAAAATAATATTGAATTGGCAACCACCAGGGAGAAAGACGAGAGGACGACCACCAGAAGACTGGACATAGCAAGTCACCCAATATATGAAAAGGAAACAATTAGAGGATGAAGACTGGGGTTTCTCAATTCTAATACATACCCTCCCACTTCATATCCATCTCTCCCTACCCCCACTACTGTGTTCCAGTCACCCATTACTATGTACATATTATGTTTTTCTTGCCCGGTTGCTTCTGATTATCTCCTCTAGCTGTTCATACACCTCTTCCTCCCTATGATTGCTTGTAGGCATGTACACCTGGACCAATATGAAATTTGTAGGGAGTGCAGGACAGAATGACTCTCCAACCCACCACTGTAGATTACCCAGTAACTATCACTCTAGAAGTCCCTACTGTCCTTCCATATCACCTCCCACAGCCCCAAGGCATCTATGTTCTCTCTTTCTACTTCCCGTTTAATATTTTACAGCTTCCCTGCCCTCATCATGGTACCACCAGTTTTGCTAGGTCATCTGGCCACCAATAATCCAGAGACTTTCTGGTCCTAGCCTCTTTTTCGCTAAGTAATTCAAAAGCTGCTTCATGAATGGCTGTTGTCAAGAATCTGTACATCTCCTTGACGTTTCCTTCTATATTTCCATCTATGTTTTAGCCTAGTTTATTTGCTAGTCTTTGCTTGAATAGACCTTTTATAGATTCTTCCTTTAATGATTCGATATTATATTGCCTTTCATTTTCTTTTCTTTCTTCTATTGTTTTCATGGTTATTCCTATTGGTACTGTTTTTCTGTATTTTACATATATTTTAGCTCTAAGTAAGAAATGATCGCTTCCTATTTCTGCCCCTCTGTGTACTCTTACATCTTCAATTTTTAAGTTGGTATTTTGTCTTAGAATCAGGTAATCTATAATGGATTTCAGTTTTTTCGTTGATTGCATCCAGGTGTATTTATGATTGTCCCTGTGTTGGAAAAATCCATCCATTATTCGGAGAGAATTTGCCCACATAACTCTAACAGAAGTTCTCCATTATCATTCACCATCTCTCCTCCATATCTTCCTATTATCTGATTTCCCTGTTTTTCCCTGTCCTATCATTCATATCTCCTAGGAGTACCACTTCATTTCTGTCTGGGATCTTCATATGAGTATTCTAGACAGTTACTCCAAAAATTCATCTTTTTTAGTTGCATTTACATCATCATTTGGAGCATATACTGCTACAATTACTAAATTATATGACCATATTTCTATTTCCATTTTTAGTATTCTTTCATTTATTTCTTCCCAATTTTTTATTCTATTTTTCCATCTTTTTTGAACAACAATTGATACTCCAGCTCTTGCTCTTTTTCCCTTTTCTTTTCTACCCCACTGTAAAAGTGTAAGTATTGCATTTCATTCCCAGTTCCTTTCTTTTTGTTTCTATGAAAGCAGCTATATCTATGCTATAGTTGTCTAATTCCTTGAAAACTTGTTTATTTTTTCCACTTAGGCTTTGTACGTTCCATGTTCCAATATTCAGAGTCCTTTTCCGTGCAGTCATTCGTTGTCGATTTTTCATATCCAATTTTCGAGGCTTTGTTTGAGGATTTTTTGATTTTGGGAATTTTATTGAGTGATGGGTTGCAGGCCCATTGCCTCAACCCTCTACCAGGAGGACTGGGATTTTTTTCTCTAGGTTTACTCCTATAGGAGGATTGCTTTCACCAAAGCTAAGGATTTCCTCTTCCTCTGCCTGTTTGTCCGTGGGTGGTATTTTATTTCCCACCAACCTGCCGGTCTATCAGGATACAGACCAGTGAGGGCTTTTTTCCTATGTGCCACCTGAAGACGTTAGGGGTTACAGGCTCCCCCGAGAGGCTGGAGAAATAAATTAGTAGTAACAAACACTTGGTTTTAACACCATCCTAAGAGAAGGTACTCATGGAAAATGTTGGGAGACACTAGGAGGTATCAAATTGACTTCATCATGGTTAGGCAAAGATACAGGAACAGTGAGAAGAACTCATAGAGTTATCTGGGGGCTGATGCAGACTCTTATCATAATTTTGTCATGATGGATTGTGGGGTTAGATTCAAAAATCTTACTAAGTAAGAGGATGAAGAAATGGAACTTGAAAGCGTTGAAAGGGGAAAAAAGGAGGGAATACCAAGAGATAGTGGCAATGAGCATAGGCGAAGCCAAGGAAATATGAACAATCATGGAAAAATGGGAGAATATAAAAACTAGCATAGTAAGAGTGGCCGAGGAAACAATAGGAATTGTGGAAAAGAAGAGGCTAAAGGAGTGGATTACAAAAGAAATGGTTGGGAAAATGGAGAAGAGAAGGAATTGGAAAAACATCAACACCGACATAGGTAAGGCGAAATACAAGCAGCTAAATAATTAACTACGTCAAATAACCAATTGGGAGAAGGAAAATTGGTGGAAAAGTCAATGCGAGAAATTGGAGAAACTGCAAAAAGAATGGGAATTGGGAGCATTATACGCTAGAGTAAAAAAGCTATCGGGAGGTAAGAGAGCGCAAATGCTACCAAATATTAAGGCCAGACAAGGTAAGATACTAATCAATGAGGAAGATATTCAAGATCAGTGGAAAGAATACATGTAGGAGCTATGTGACTACAATGGCAGACCAGCTAATTTAGACGTTTAGGATGAGGAACACTAGAGGAAGCTTACCTTGGGCCAATGATACTTGACAGTGAAATAAAGAAAGCATTGAAAGAGATGAAGGCAAGAAAAGCTGTAGGAGTAGATAACATACCTTCCGAGCTGCTAAAGAATTTAGGAAAGAATGGTAAGCAAGCTTTTTCCGAACCTATACATAGGATCTACGAGGAAGGAGTATGGCCAGAGGACTTTGTGAAAACAGTCTTAATTCCTATCCCAAAAAAGGAGAATGCATCTGATTGTGAGGACTATAGAACAATCAGTGAGACATAAGTGAGATCATAAGACGAGTGCCCATCGTTGCCGTTGCATTTCAACATTTATGTTGAGGAAATTTTAAGACAGGCATGGGAGGGCCTTGAGGTGGGAATCAAAGTAGGAGGGCAACTGATAAAGTCAGCTAGATTTGCGGATGATATGGTGATGGTTAGTGGATCTTTGAAGGGACTGCAAGCTTTGGTAGATGTTTTAGAAATGCAGAGCGGGATATTCAGAATGAAGGTTAACCAAAAGAAAACAAAAGTTCATCTAGGAAAAAAAAGCGAGGCTGGTGATGAAAGTTGGAGGACACAAACTCGAGCACATAGAGCATTTCAATTACTTAGGTAGCATGCTATAAGATAACGGACATTGTAGCTAAGACATATGGAAGAGCATAGTGCTAGCTAAGGAGGCGTTTAGTAATGGAAGGGAGCTGATGATGGGGGCCTTGGGTATGGGTGTGAAGAAGAGGCTGGTGAAGAGCTTGTTATGGAGTATGGAATTGTATGGGGCAGAAACATGGACCCCAGAAAGGAGGACAAGAATAGGCTGCAAGCATTTGAGATGTGGGTGTGGAGAAGGATGGAGAAGGTTATGTGGATGGAAAGGAAGACTAATGAGGAAGTGCTTGAGATGGTGGGCGAGGAAAGGAAACTTCAGAATGAAATTCGGGATAGGCAGAGTAGATGGCTGATGGGTGTTATAAGAATAAGAATACTTTATTTTGCTCTGGGTTCATCACCCCTAAGAGCATTACAAGAATTATCAAAAACTATATACAACAAAATAAGCATTAAAAACTACATTTGAAGCACAAAAACCACACGAAGAGTGAAGAAAAGTGTGAGAAAAACTCATTCGATGTTTATCAGTGAGAAATCCAAAGTAAAAAGTAAAAAGTGCAGAACCAAAAACAATATACAATAAAACAAGCATTAAGTACCACAAAGAGAGTAAAATATGTGAGACAAACTTATTAGATATCAACAGTGAGAAGTCCAAAGTACCAAGTTCGGAATTACTTCGCAAAAAGGTAATGAGATGTTTTGGCTTTAAAGGTAGAAAGAGTCTGACTGCATTTGATATAGTTCGGTAGAGAGTTCCATGTTGCCGTGGCGCTGACTACAAATGATAGGTGGTATTTAGTGGTACGATGCGCGGGGCAGTACAGATTGGCAGGGTCACTCCTGGTAGACATGCTCCGAGATAGTGGAGGTCTACTAAATAAGTCGTAGATATACCGAGGTTCTCTCCGGGAAAATAGCACGTAAAGAAATGTGCAGAGCATGTATTGGTGTCTGTTTTCAATACTAAGCCAGGCTAGTTGTGCTCTATATGGAGTGATATGCTCGGCTCGGCGAATATTAAAAATGTATCGAATGCAGGAGTTCTGCAACCGCTGGAGTCTCTCTTTATGTTCATTAGTCAAGTCACTGAAGACTAATGAGCAATAGTCAAAATGTGGAAAAACTAGTATATACTAGTATGTACTTGTAATAAAGGGCGATGGGTTGCTCAAGAGTGAGATAGAGGGAAGGATTTTGGGCAAGTCGGGAAGGGGAAGAAAGAGAATATTTTTATGGACGGGATGAAGAAGGGTTCATTGTATCCTAAGATGAAAAAGGTTATACTACAGTGAGATAGGCCCCTGAATGTGTAGAAAACTGGAAGGAGATTCTCTGACGCTCAACAAAACCTACCTTAACTGGCAGCATACTATTAACCCTCTAAGTGCTGACTTCTGCCGGTGGAACTAGTGAGATATGCAGAGGGTAATTCAATGAAATGTATAAGTTTAGGAAAATAAATATTATTCTGAAGTTAAACAATTTTGGCCCTTGAGCCAATATATTGACCCCCCCGCACTTTTTGCCCGAGAATCAAAAGCCGATATATCGGCTCGCTACACTAACTACGAGGGTTAAAAACTGAGACACCCCACAATAAATGCTAAGTCTGGGTGGGTAAACAAGCAAGGTTTTATAAATACTTGAAGTGGGTTATTGTTTTAATAATAGCCCTTTGTGCAAAAACAACTATTTTTCATATTCCTGAGAAAGGTATTATTATCATGTAACATTTGTGGAGGTAACTATTTATGCTTCATAACTATCTTTCAAAGTACAGTTGAATTAGCTGACAAAGTTGACACATTTTTATGATTTTTCAACATTTTAGAAATTCATGTTGGCTTTTCTATGAAACTTATTTTTTCATGATTTGGACCAAAACATAAGAAAAACTATGGATAAGGCAATAGAAAATTAACCCAATAAAAAAACCTGAAATCATGGACAGTACTTATAAGGGAATGAATCCTGGCAACTATGGGTCTCAGCGCAGTTGGGCAGGTGTCATCCATGGTGGCATAGAGAGCAAAGCCCCTGCGGTTGTCATCACATGCAATTCTTGCATGGATGAAGAAGCAAATCTTAAATCAAAAGAAAATATGATGTAGAAGAGGAACACGACAACCAGAATAGGCATGTTGAATGTTAGGACTATGCGAAGGGCAGGCAAATTAGAGAATATGAAGAAAGAAATGGAGAAGGTGGGTGGAGACATCATGGGTCTGAGCAAAGTAAGATGGAAAGATAGCTGAGACTATTAGAACAATGACTATAGAGTGATGTACAAAACTCCATAGAGAAAAATCATCTGCCTTGACCAGGACTCGAACCCAGATCTCTAGATTTTTGGCCGAGTGCTTTAGCCAGTTAAGCTAACGAGTTGTCTTCTTCCCCTGTGGATGTTTGTGGACTTTACGGGACCAGATGGAATTGGCTACCGGGCATCCGGGCTCGTGTCCCGGTCTAGGCATATGATTTTTCCTCAGTGAAATTTTGTACATGTGCATTGCGGGTGACCCCATAAAGTTATTCATGGTTAGTCACGGTGTACTCAAAATCCGACTATAGAGTGATTAATAGAGGAGGGGATGAAAGCCAAGGACCTGAATCTCAGTCTCACCATGATATAATCTATCTGAAACCTATCTGTGTCTCACCTGGGGTTGCATTCATATTGAACAGGAAATTTGGAAAAGTAGTGTACCCAGAACAGGTGAGTGATAGGATTATAGTCATTAAGCCATAGGTAGATCAATTGAACTTGGTTATGATACAGGTATCTACTATGCCTACCATGAATAATCAAGAAGGAGAGGTAGATGGGGCATATTATCGGCTGGCAAAATAATAGATAGAATACATGGGACCAAGCAGTAGATGGTAATGAGGAAGTAGGTACACTCAGTTCTCTGAGGTAAAGTGGTGGTGTGTGAAGATGGGCAAGGAGCGGGCGATTATGGGCAATAAATGAGAAACGACCATGGTGAAAAAACTGTTTAGTTTTGCTGGAGAAATAATCTAATTATCATGTTGCACGGATGAAGAATCAAATGCTAAATCAAAAGAAAAGATGATGCAGAAGAGGAATGCAACAATCAGAATAGGCATGTTTAATGTTAGGACTATGCAAAGGGCAGGCAAATTAGAGAATATGAAGAAAGAAATGGAGAAGGTGGGTGGAGACATCATGGGTCTGAGCAACAGACATGGTTCTGGCTTCACCCTCTGTGCAGGTACACATGGAAAAAGTTGGGAGACTTAGGTAGATAACATCACAGTGAGACAGAGATTCAGGATTAGTGTGAAAAACTTGCATGCTTATCTAGGGACCGATTCAGACTCAGATCACTACTTATTTGTGATAAATTTTTGCATTAAACTCAAGAGGGTAAGAAGGGAGAAATAATCTAATTATCATGCTGAAAGTGGGTACATAACTATCTTTGACTGGGGCAATGAAGAAGTATCGAGAGTGGGTTGATAAAATCCCACCCAGATTGTAGTGTGAGATCAGTGGTAGATGACTGGGGCATTTTGAAAAATGGAATTGTACCAGTAGAAACTGCAATGGTAGGCATGGTAAGTGCAACTGAAATTAGAAAACCGTGGGTCACAGAGAATGAGATGATGGAGATGCCAGAAAGGAGGAAATGGAAGATTATAAACTCTCAGATTGTCTAGAGTAATTATGGAGAATTCTATTACAGGCTTTGAAGATAAACAAAGAAAGCAAGAGAAGCATTGTGGAGAGAACTGGTCAACTTCTTTGAAAAATTTCAAAAAGAGGGAAGATCAGATGCTCTGTATACGAAAGTAATGCAATTGATGGGAGGTAGTTAGGGAAGGGGAATGGCAGTGATTAAAGATAAGATACAAAAGTTGATCTCAGAGTCAAAAGGTATCCAGGAGAGGTAAAAGGTATATGCCAAAGTGGTCTATGGTAAGGAAATAAGGCCCAGTAGGTTGGATATAGAAAGAAAAGATGGTATTGACAGAGATGGCATTGGGATAAGTACTCACCCTCGATGGTGAAATCAGGAGAGCACTACGAGACAAGAAAAGGAATAAGGTGGTGGAAATAGATAATATATCTCCAGAGTTTTTAGAGTATGGGCCAGAATGGATTGGGAAGGCATTTCCCTTGAGCTTATTGTCTGTTGTATGTCTACCTCATGCTATTTCAGCTAAATCTATGATGGTATCCCAGTCAATTTTATGTCTCTTCACATGACGTTAGATGATAATGTTCTATATACGTGAAAATATGACTTGAATTCAATCAAAGTGTTCTAAAAAATCTCCAATCGATTAAAAATATCTTTGACCTGATGTGTTCCTCTGATTTTCATGAAAAATCCATTTTATTTCAGAGCCCAGACAAATGATTGACATGAGGGATGATGGGAGTGAAATGGAAGTATTCAGTTTTCTGATTCTTCAGAATTTGAATTTCAGAATCAGTCTTTAGAGTCATCAAATAGTGTGAGACACTTGGAGACAACAATGGAGAAAGATCATTATAGCAGTGAAGACAGAGATGAATGTTTCTGCACTAGGAATACTCAATAGTTTTACTGACATTACGTTTGGAGAGACAATTTATGATATTTTGGATCTTTACATAAGATGCATAGTACCTACTCACAAAAACAGCCCTTAATGAATGGCTGCAATTGATTGTGAAAATTCTGCCCACTACTCATGATCTCCCAGGCAATAAGTTAAAGTTGTTTCAATTGCTAACCAATTATTCAGGTAAATTTAAAGCTGACAGTCACAGATATTGCTGTAAATGTCTGAGTTATTTGTGGCTTTTTGAGTTTAACACTTTCGCTGCTAATCCCGTATTTGACGTGTTTTCTTAGCTGCTGAGAAACATATTCCAACCAACTTACAATTAAGAAAGGTAGAAGAATCAAGCTTTAAAGCAATATAAACAGTATTTTTCTAAGTAATACAGTTATTTTTCTGTGATAGCATGAATAAAGCTTAAAATACGCAGCATTCTACCATAGAAATATATTTAGATGCCCAGCAGCGAGAGTGTTAAAGAAGATGTTATGACATGTAATATATTTGGTTCAAGTGAGGTATTCAGTACATTCCCTAATGTTCCAGTAGGTGATATGGTTGATTATCTGTTAAAGAGTGAAAAACTGTATGAGCACTTAATTCACTGTGGTCAACTAAATGATGGTGTTTGTGATATTGTTAACGGAGCAGTGTTCTCTACAGTATCATTTCTATTACATATGGCATGCAGATGATGATCCAGTGTTCAATGGTTCTGGTTTTCAAATATGGCCAATGCATTTTTCAATATCTAATTTGCCCCAAATATGGGGAAGGAGAATTTGTCATTGGCTGGGCAGTCCAATAAAGCAATGCATAAACATTTCAGACAACCTTTGACCTAGACACTGTAAGCTTAACATGTTGACACTTGAGCTACAGGTACATGCATGTAAAATCTAAAGTTAACACTAATTTCATCATTGTAGACGTGAAAACTCAATATGATACACAAAATTTGGAGGCTTGCAACAGTTGGCAGCCCCTTCAGTGAGCATCCTGGAGAGATCCTCTTGATATCGAGCGTTGTGACCCATATGGACTAAGTTTATGTTTTTCAGGCTATCTGGCACCACTTTCCTTTATCTTGGGCCGTGTGGACTGCTTCACTCAGATTTAGATTTGTGAGTGCCTTCATTTGGTCTTTCAGTCTTAATGGTGGCCGACCTCTCTGTCTTTTGCCCAGGATCTTGCCTTGGAGCACTATATTCCTAGGACATTACGCCTTACAATGTGGCTGAAGAATTCAAGGGAGTTGCCATATATTACTGGCAGCAGTTGGTCTCTGTCCACAATTTCAGCTGGGCAAGAATAAACATGTTTGTTCTTCGTTCCGTCCATGATATTCGAAGCATTCTTTGGAAGCAATAGAGCCTGAAAGCCTCAATTGTCTTCTGTATTTCTGTGATTTCCAGCTTTCCGACCTATAGGTCATCTGACCATTGCTCGAACCAATCTAATTTTGGTGAATATTTCAATTCCTCTGTTCTTCCATATTTTTTGCAGTTTTCCGACAGGTTTTGGCCAACGCTATTCTCTCCTTGACTTCCTATTCACTGCCACCCCGTTTGACAATAGTGCACCCAGGTAAACAACTTCTTCCTTTACCAGTACGTCTTGAATGAGATTAAGTCAACAGTTAGGATCTCTGCTTATCACCATAAGTTGACATTTTTGCCAATTGAGCTGCAGGCCTGCTTCTATGCTGGATGTCTAAATACACTGTAGCAGAGTGGCCAAGTTTTGTTCTTCGTTGCTGAGGAGAGCTGTGTCATCTGCATATCTCAGATTTGTAATCCTTCTGCAACTGATATTGATGCCTCCTTCAAAGTCATCTAGGGCATTGCAAATGACCCATTTGCCGACGATGTTGAGGATAATGTGCGATATTACACAACGTTGTTGAATGCCTTTCCCTGTACAATATTTTTCCAACAGAACATTATCGACACATACATATGCGCTATTGTGCATGTAAAGGGAGCAAATGAGATGTATTAGATGCCCAGGCACCCCGGCGGCTTGTAATGCACGCCATAAATATGTCCAGTTCACCATGTCAAACACTTTTGCATAATCTAGGAAGCAGATGCAGGTTGTTACGTTGTATTCCTAGGAATTCTCAATTATTTGTCGAGCCACCATAATTTGTTCTCGTGTGCCTTTGTCCAGCATGAAGCCTGTTCGCTCTTCCGGTATTTCAGGGTGTAGAAATGCTTTCAGGCATTCATGTATCACATAAAGCAATATTTACCGGCATGTGAAATTAGGGTTAACATCCTGTAATTAGAACATAGAGTTCTGTCTCCCTTCTTGTGTAGCGGTATGTACACTGATGTCACCCATTCTTCTAGCCAAGCACCCGTTGCCCATATTTTGTTGCACAGCACATGAAGAAGACGTACCAAACTTTCACCTGGAGCTTGTAACTTTTCAGCCACTATGCCATCATGCCAGGGTGCTTTCTGTTGTTTTAGCTTATTTATGGCATTCTGCGCTTCTTCTGGTAAAATGTTAGGTTCAGGCATTGTACTAGTGGTTACTTCAGTGTCTGTATCCTTCATCGGTTCATAGCAGTACTCCCGCCATCTACTTATGATCTTGTGCGTGTTTGTGAGTAGCATCCTGTCTCAGCTGGAACATCCTAGTGATCTCATCAACCTTCTTGAAGAGTTCGCGTGCATGATTTCCGGTGGATTGCTCTTCAAGCTCTGGCTTAGGTGTTCATTCTTGTCGCTTCACAGTTTTCGTTGCACTCTTCTATTCAGCTGTTGGTAGTGAAGCCGATCCTCCCTGTGTTTGATTGTCTGGACTTGAGAATTCTACTTTCTTCTATCATGGTCCACGTGTCTGCATCAATCTATTTTTTCTGTGGTCCTTGCAGCCGACTGTATTCCTCTGCTGAGTCTTGAAGCGCTTTCTTTAGCTTTTCCCACATTTCATTCGCTGTGTCTGATGAAAGATTGAGTATATTCTCCACTCTTTTGTTGGCTTTTTCACTGTATATTGGATCCTTGCGAAGGTACCACTTTTTCTTCATGTTTTTCCTCTTGGGAGTGCTATGAAGCTTTAGGCACACCCCTAAGACAAGTGCATTTTAGTCGCTCCCACAGTCCATTCCTGGGTAAGCTTTTATTTCCTTAATGATTGTTCTCCATCAGGATGGTACAAGAACGAAATTTATTTGGTTCTGCGTGTTGCCATCTGGTGACTGCCACGTGTAAAGTCTGCGGGAGTGGTGTTGGTAATACGTGTTGGTTATACACAGTCTGTTGTCTACACAGAACTCAATGAGCCTTTCTCCCTGTTCATTACTCATGCCTAACCCAAATTTCCCCTCAACTTTTACTTCTTCCTCAAAGTATCTTTCTCTTACACCTACTTTTGTGTTGAAGTCTCCCATTAAAAACAGTATCTCCCGGCGAGGGAGCTTCTTCACTGTATCATCCAATGGTCCATAGAAGTCTTCAATTTCATCATCTGAAGCTTGTGTCATTGGTGCGTAGACCACAATTAGGTTCTTGTTTATGGCTGTTGCTTTTAAGCGCAATGTTGCTATTCGTGCATTAATGGCATCATAGCCAATAACTGACTCTATAATTTTCCTGTGGATGATGAAGCCTACTCCTTGAAATGGCTTGTCCTTGCTTCTGGAATGAATTATGATATTGCCATTGGAAGAGGTGAAATGGCCGCTTTCTTTCCAGTGAGTTTCTGATATTCCAACTATAGCCTACTATAGCTCAATGCATTTCTCCACTATCTGTAGCTTTCCCACCTGATGGAGGCCTCTGACATTCCATGTGCATATTTTAACCTTACCAGGAGCCTTGGATTTTGTTCTTCCAGTCGCATATTTTCTGTGGACGTGGTTGCCTACCAATTCACAGCCAGTAGTCCATTTCACACTAACGGGTCTGGACCCATAGCACCCGTGGCCAACAGGATTGCATGGCATCACAGTTATATTATCATCCATTGTCCATATGAGTGTTGATGGGATTGATAATGTGGTAGGGTCCCACTTCTTTCTTAGGACAGGAGTTCGGCGATGTTGGTTTTGGTCTGGCCCCTGGTATATGATTTCCCTGGTACCTCCCATATCTGGGGGGCGTTCTCCTATCCACCACCTGGGGAGGCGCCCGATGGAGGACCAGCAACCCCACACAGGCATTCACATAATGATTTATTATGAAGAGGTGAATGACAGGGTTGTAATTATTAGAAAGAAATAATTTAGTGGAAATGTTGTTAAGATCTTTCTGAAAAGGAACAGAAGAAATGATTAGAAAATGCTCTATGTCATACTGTATTAGGAAATATTGAGAAACTGGAGGCTACTTTGGGCTTCATCTTGATTTATATTTGAGTACTACAATGGAGAGTTGCTCTTGCTCAGTGAAGGACCACTGAGAGTGAGAGAGCAACTCGTAAATGTAACAAAATTAATTAATGCATGGTACATGTGGCAATAAATTTTTTTATAGGAAAAGTCAAACCAGTCATGTGATGAAGGCTCCTGTAACTTGCCTTGGTGCTTCATTTATGAGGACAATGCCAAAAAAATTGATGAAGGTGTTGCAGAATGAATTGACTGTGGTTGAGGGTGTGAATGTGTTCCAGGTATGTACGGCTCAGAATGTTGGACAGTAATACGAAAAGAAATTTGTATTAAGGCTAATAATGCTATCAGAAATAAAATTTCTATTAGCTGTGAAAGGGTGTACATGGTTAGAAGTGTTTGGGTGGAAGAAATACTATTAGACCAAGGATGAGATGGAAAAGTGAAGCTGATCAGGCTTAAAGCCTTAACCAGGAAAGAAGAAGAAATTTAGTTTGTCTCAAATGAAATAGGTGGTGTCTACCAATGACTATATATTGGTTAACTGCAAAAAACAGTCTCATAAAATTTTAGACTTAATTTGGTAGTGGAGTTGTCCAACTCATTCAAATAGAATTTGTAAATTTTTCATCCTGCCCATTCGTGTGAACCTAGAACATACATTGTACAGTTGGTGTAGTTCCTTACAAGGAGTACCTGTACTCCACAGACTGATCTTTGTTATTGATTTTTAGGGCCTGATGGGTGTGACTGGTTCTCAGCCAGTGGGATTATGTATAGTTAGATCTTGCTTTTGTGAGTTTATCAGCCATCTCATTTGTGGTTATTCCCACATACCCTGTTACCCAGAGAAGTTTACTTTATTTACAAGTTTCCACTTTACCTATCATGCTGAGGGCTTCTCAACACTGGAACAGCAGCTGTGACTTTCAATAATGTAATTTTGGAGAGGAATCAAGTATATCTGTAGGCTGGACACTACTCAAATGAGTTCAGTTACGATCTGCGTGAAGCAATTCCTTTTTTAACCCGGTGTATTATGGTTACTGGTAAGTAAAAGGTGATAATATATTCTTTTGAATACATTTCGATTTGAACTGCTGCCTTTCATCAATAGTACTGGAGTGGCAGCATAACAATTGATCATGGTGATGTAAGAGCTTGGCTATGGGTACATACATGGCTTGGCTGTCCCTCAGTCCAACCTCTTTAACAGCATAGGCTCAGGTCACGACTGCCTTTTCTTGAAGGCTTTGACTTCAGCTTGGAATACTGTAGCATATTCTTCCTCCTGGCTAGACTACAACTTTAGATTCCAGCTCGATCTCTTCCTTCCTTCCAGGATTCATCTGTGTACCTGACATAGGCCCCAGTATGAGGTTGCTTCCCTACCTCCCTAGCCCACTACTCTCTAGTCGGAAAGAGTTCCAGGTAAATTATGGAGTTAGTTTCACATTTCTTTTTAATTTCCAAATAAGCTTATCATGTATGCAAAAGTTTTATAAGTATCAGGTATACACTATATGGTGAATGGTGTGGTGAAAATTATGTGTGTAATGAATTGGCTGTCTGTTTGTAGAGTATGATGAATTTTATTATTAAAGTGATGTTTCTCTTTTAAGGTCAAATGATAATAGAGTTGATACTGTAATGTTTTTACATTATGTTTTTCCCCACTATAAGAAAACTGTTAAGATATAAACAACTTTGTATTCTTATTTCCACCAAAGCTTCATTTTTCATATTTTTGTTTTTATTGTTTTCATAGTATACATAAACAAGGAGGAAAGAAGAGTACAGTACCAGACCGCTCAAATTTATATATGCTGTTTTATCTGTAACACCTATGTAGAGTCAGAACACAGTATTGAAAAATGTTGTATAACATTGTATCGAGGCTTTCTAAAGACGTATAAATCTGTATACAGACTGTGTATGCCCTTTATACATATTTTATATATATTATATAAATATAAATTTTTAAACAGTCAAGGCTTTATATACATTAATTTTTTTGCATATAATGTTTAAAAACTGGATATAGTTGTATATAAACATTCCATACAATCCATGCACACAAAAAATATAGAGAAAGAATAGTCAAAAACATGAAATACCACATAAACTTGTGTACCATTTATAGCCACGAAAAATGTTCATCCCACTTTGTCGAAGTGTCTGAACAAAAATAATCACAGGCTGTCTTCATTATCATCGTGGGAGGTTTTAGAGGATCATTGTACTTTTGGCCAGGACCAGTATGTTTCCAATACTTGCTCATAGCTAAAGCTGCATTTCTCATTGGCATGGTGAAGTTCAGAGGAAAGTAATAGTCACTCTTAGGCACCGGCAGGTTTTCTGACTTTTTTCCTCAGTAAAGTGGTTAAAATAACTAGCTTTCTTTAAAATAAAATAAACCTAACCCCTATAAGATGCTGAGTTTTTAGTAGTAGTTTGAACTTACTCATGCGTAGTTGCATTCAATGAGCACTCTTTGGCAAGAGTTGCTTAAAATTTTGGCTTTTTAGATGAGGGATCCATGAAGAGCTGCCTTAATCGACTGCAAATATCTTTTTTGTATGTTACATTTCTCTTCATATCCAAAGTGAGTGAATGCAGACAAATGCACCCATCACCAATACTGAGTGTCTAATTTCACCTTACCTGCCACTTTAATTGTCAATCCATTAGTCTTTTTCCACTGCTTTCAGTGCTGAACAACTTGATGCATGCAGTAGATATAGAAATTTCAAATCGTGTACAACTTTTGTAAATCATATTTAGGTATGAGCAATGGTGACCAAGTTCTTGTAGAATGCCTACACATAACATGCAGTTTATTTATGTCAAAGCTATGTAAGAACGGTTGAAAATATGGAAACATCGACTTAAAAATCTGAAAAATACTCAATCAGAAACATACATGCACAAAGTGAATGTGATGCATGAACTCAATTGTACTAGGGATAGTGGGGAAAGGTAATAGTGATGGCCTGAATAGCAAGCAAGCGGACAGTTCAATCCCCCAACTGACTCACACAGAGCTTCTAGGGGCCTCACTGCTCCTGGGGTTTGCAGGAGGATCAGTGAGATAAGTAACTTGATTAAGATTTACATCTTCTTTTTCAACTATGACTTTGGAGAAAAAGCTGCATATGGTACACAGGTTCATACAGTAAATCCGTTCAACCAAACAAGCACTTACTGGCAGTAAGCCCTGATGAATATCAAAATATTTGCTAGCCAGGAGCTTGTTGGACTGATCTTATTCACATACCCACTTGAAACCCACCCATACCCATCTGAAAAATACTCTTCAGAAAGAGTTGTTCTTGAAAGTTTTGCTTTTTTGATGCGGGATCCATGACGAGCTGATTCAATCTGCTGCAAATATCTTTTTTTGTCTGTTATATCTCTCTTCATATTCAACTTTTGAAAGCTCTTTCATAATGGTAAATCCATAATCCAAAAGAACATGTAACAGCTAGAAACAACGTGAAATATAACAATTTCAGAGTGGGCAACAAGTGTAAAATTTGAAATTAGAACTTTAGCCTATTTCGTAATTTGTTTATTATCTGCTTTAAATGTAAAAAAAATCATGCGCTCTTTGTCCACTTGCATGAGGCAGACTTAGGAAATTTTGGTACTAGTATCTCATGTTCAAGTGAATACTGTTTGAAAATTATTTTAGCTTAGAAACTCACTTATTCCCTGGTGATAATAAAATGTGAAAAAAGTGTGCAGAAAATGTTCATGCTGGTCTTTACACACTTCTTGCACATTTTTCATGCACATCTCTTGCACACTCTTGTCACTGCTTATCCATGAGGACTCTTTATTCATTGCCACTAAATGTCTTTATATGATTGTGAATAATGATATTTAACTTTCAAAATTATGATCATTATTGATAAACTACCCCTTATTTTAATTTGTAAGTGGGATTACATTTCCTAGTAAACCACATTTTTATAATTTTTAAAAATACATATTAATAGTATTTATGTAGTTGAGGACCTTCATTACCCTTTCTATTTACTATTTGTATTCTTTAATTTCACTAAATGCTCCATACCCCACATGCACATTTTAGCCGCACTTTTGGAATGCTATTCATCCTTTTTGCACATGTACGTGCACTCCAGTTGCACACTTTCAGCAAACTTTCTTTACACTATTTCCCACTTTATTCACACTTTAGGGGTTCCAAATCACACTTTTGTCACTTTATTCACATTTTTCTGCACACTTTTCTCACACTTTGTGCACATTTTATTTTCACCAGGGTTATGAATGAAAAGAGACTGATACCCCAATAATGTTTTACTGTAGTGTCTTAAGTTAGGTAACTTAGGAGTATCAACTCTTTTCCACCCCTAACCCTCCTCTCCTCCACTCCCTCCTTTGGTTAGGGGGGTATGGGAGAAAGCAAGTGATCCCACTCTGACCCCTGCGCTCCCACTAGCAAGGATTCCCAGGCAAGGGTTTGGCGGTCAGCCTTTATGGGTTATAATCCAGAAGCGTGAGGGATTTTCCCCGATGGATGGACCGTGTGCTAAGATACAGGTCACAGACCTCATTGAAAGGGTTTTCAAGGGTGTATGGCAAAAGGATTTTTAATTAAACCAGGAGAAAAGTGACCACAATGCAAATACTAAGAATTTGAGGACACAATGGTAATGAGTGGTGAAGAGGGATGGAGGTCTCCTCCAAAGAAGGGAGGGAGACGAAAAAAACCCTGACCCTTTGTAAGTTGTCAATCTGATATGCAGCATCCAAAGAGGAGGATAAGGGTGCCCAATAGATTCCTGGCCGGACTTTCAAACAGAAATGGGAAAACTAAAATTCCCATCCCCTCTTGTTCTCTCTTTGTCTTTTGCTTTACTTAGGGTCTTTTACAAATATTCCATCTGCATGTACTTAGAATTTCTGTATTTCCCTAGTTATTCCTTGGGTGCAACCTTTACAGTGGGAGGAGGGGAGGAGGATGGAGGTGCAGTGATTAAAGGTAGGTGCCACATTCCAACTGGACACATGTTGAAACACGTAACATGTTAGCTGTTCAGATATCCAAGCGTTTAATTTTTGCACTGTTAATTTGTTTTGCAAAATAAATCTGCAGGTATGTCCTAAGGATTCCCATTTTTTACTCTGCTGCTATGCTAGTACATGAATGGATAGTTGTATATGATTCCTTGAAATCAGGCCCAAGCATTGGACATCCCCTTCATACCAGTTGATAGATTCTATTGTTCTGTACAGAACACATTTAAATCTACAATGTCTCCTTTTGCTATTGTTTTCTGCCATTATTGCATTAAAAATGCTGGTTTCTTACCATTGTCTTCCATTCTTACCAAACATGATGAAACACCTTAACTTCTCTCCTGTATCTCATTTATCATTCCCTTCATGACCTACGGTTTTCTAATTTTGGTTGCATTTACTATGCCTATTGTTCCAGCTGCCGCCTCCACAATTCCTTTCTTTTAGAATTACCTAATTATCTTCCCTGATCTCACTCCGTGATCTGGGCCAATGATTTTATCAACCAGTTCTCTTTACTTCTCCCTCATTGCCCCAGTCAATGCCTTTGTATTCCTCATGCTTGACACAGTGGATAGGTCCTGCCACAGCCTCACTAAGACCAGGAGAAAGGTCCTAGGGAGAGGTCAAGCGACTAACTTTTCTAGGAGTTAGTTACAGAGTGAATGAAATTTTCAGATGTGGAGTAAGGGGCAATTCATTTGTCAAATCCAACCTGCCCTCTCATTGGATGTGTGCACTTAATGGGAAAAGACGATAAGGGGCTGTCAATAATCCATGTAGACACCAAACAGGGGTGGTATAAAAAATATATGGTTGTGAACAAAGGTCCACATTGGGGGTGGGGGGTTTGGAGGAATGTAGACAATGTTTGACACAACACGGCAGCGGAAGTGACATTGCCAGTTTAGTTTTTCTTTTACTAACCTTTTCTTAAAATCAGTCTTAACCCAGAGTGCCGGGAGGGCTATCGCGCTCCTCCCGTCTCTCGCGAAAAGTGCCAGGAGCGCGATAGTGCTTCTCCTGCAATGTCACTCTTAGATGCTGGTATTTCACTGATTGTTCACAGATGGCACCTAAATGCAGATTACTTATGAAGCTTAAAGCAAAAATGCTTCAGCAATTTTAGCATAGAACCTAGAAAATTGGTTAGCACTCAAAGGGTTAAATTACAGATAGTCTGGCAGTCAATTAATGGCCAGTTTCACAGCTTTTTCAGCAAAAAAAGGAAAGTCTATGTGGACAACGAAGTGGTAGCTAGGGGGGAGGGGAGTCCAGATGAAGTCTATGAGTATCCACAATGTGGGGTGGGAGGTCAAAAAGTGGCCTGTTTTTGTCTACATGTATTATGGACAGCCCCTAGGGTATTTGTGATAGCCAAGAAAACCTTAATTTTGTATTCTTAGGTATTTTCGAAATACAAACTACTTCAAAATAATATTTTATTTACAAAATTCTCTCACAACAAGTATTTTCAATACAAATTACAAAAGTATCAAAAAAAATATTTCAATTACATGTAGTTTTTGATACATCCAATCTCTGTTGAAATGCAGCATTTCTCAAATCCATCCATGAAGACTAGCATTTTGTCTCAAGCTGTTTTGCATTCCTTCCCTAATACAGTGAAACTCGGTTTCTTTATCTTTGAAAAGATTTTTAATCATATCATCCCAATCTTAAAACCTTTAAGCCATCCCTCAGAGTATAATAACTAGGCCTGAACTCATTTCAGCAGTTCTATTTATTGCATTTCCCCTCAGGTGGTCTTTGTCACATAAAGTATGATCAATCCCCTAATCATTTGGAAATTTACCCAGGCAATTAGTCCATATATGAAAGATTATCCTTTACTTTGATATTTTTATAACTTTTCCTTTGATAAATTTTGACCCCTTAAATTACATGAAAATACAGTTTTTACTCCTTGGCTGAGGCTGTAGCCATTGTGCTGTTTCTAGTTTTCCAATCACCCATAGTTTTAACTGATACCTATTTTGCACCTTTGGTATTTATGGTGGTGTTTGCAGGTAAATAAAAACAAACTGAGGTTTGATCAGCAGTTTCGTGGCTGAATTCATTGCAGTTTCCATCTGTCAATGATGATAGCAATGCTTTTTGTGTAAGTTTAACCATCAAACCTTGGCATGAAAAATGTTATGCAAAGTCAGTCTCTCAGACTGCTATTTAATATTTTTATTTCCCTCCTCCATTATTTCATTTCTTCGGTAGAGTTTTTTCAGGTAGTGTCAGGTTTGAGTCTTCTAATCATTTACATATGTTTTATGCATCATTAGTCCACATCATAGATGAATTTATTGATTTCTCAATTACTCTGCAAGGTATGTTGCACCATGCATTATAATTTGTCTAACTTAATTTCATCCAAAAGTTATTATTTTATTTTCACACATATAATGAATTGATAGCTACTGCATGACAAAACCCCTAAGTATCTAGTGTTTATTTTGTTTCATTCATCGTATTCCACATGCTGTAGTACTTAAAGGTGCATGGGAAAAATAACAGAGGTAGCCTGGTGCCCGTCCTACTCCCGATCGCTTGCTGCCCACAAAACTATGGGCACACTAGGAGTCTCTCCCATTTACCCTCCCCCTCATTCCGAGGGTTGAGAAAAAAAAGCCTCCTGCATTCCCTAGCACTCGGCCAGGCAAATGTTATTCATATTTAACACCCGTCAACCTATCCATTTGAAGATGATAATTTTGACCTTGTATGATTTTGTCAGTGTGAAACATTTTCTATGGTTATTCCCTTTCATTCAAAACTTCATAATTTGTCCATGGAAGGATACCCAGCAGAAGAAATGTGAGGGGTGAGAGATCTGTCCTTAGCCTGATGGTAACAAGTAAAGGGAGAGCCAGGAGGAAGGGGAAATAATCTGTGCTTGGGGTGCCTGTTTTGCCATTTTGGGGTAGCAAATTTTTTCACTCATCAGAGATATGAAGTAAACGAAAATAATAAATAAATTATTTAGGTTTTCAAGCCCATTTTATTCATAAAAACAGTTGCAAAAAATGTCATTTTGCATGAAGGACCATGCATATCCCTAAGTTTCTCCATTTTGTATATAGCTAACATCTGAGTATTTGGGACTTATTGTTATTTATCTATTATATGCAGGCATTTTATTTTCTCCCTCATTCTAGGCAAACAGATTGATTACATTTCATGCATTTGTATTAAGCTTTTCTTTTCAGTTTATATGGACAATTGTAGCATGTTAGCCTTTTTTCCAGTTTATCCTCCAGTGATAGCCATTCAACAGTTTCCAAATTACACTCCTCTTCCTCTATATAATCTGTTGTTTTGGGTGTGACTTCGTAAAATCGTGAAATGCCTTATGATGACGAGTCTTGAAACCTTGATTTTTGAAACCTTGGTTGTCTTTTTATAATACATCGATGTGGAAAAACTAAGTTACTTATCATTTAGAATGCTAAGCTCTTCTTCCTCATTTTCTATCACTAAATTATTGCAGAATTTCAGTGATTTTTCAATTATGGGATTAGCAAGACGTCTCCTTATATGCATCTTCACAATCTGCACACCAAGCTCCTCTACAAAATCAGCCATTTTTGTTTCTGGACATTTTCGTGATGTAATGAATATATAATGCAAAAGAATTCACACAAATACAGTAGAAACTCAAAATTACGAAGTCAATGGGGCCGGAGAAATTTGCACTTTGTAATATCGAATTTCATATGAATGAGTATCTTTCAAGAGAATCGCTATGATGCTATTTTCTTGTATCCTTAAATTACGACGTACTCTTGGGACTTACTCGCATGATTTACTAGGTTATAATTTATAAAAGATAATTTAAATTTGTATTCATGCCAACAGGGTGCATAAAGTTGAACACAGCTAACTTGTCGGAGGTTGATGCTACTGATTTTCAGAATTTCCGCCGCATTGTGCCATCTTTTCCCAGCAGAAACCACAAAAATCGGAAGAATCTACCTCCACTCATGCCGTACGGAAATCTACATATTAACAACTAACTTTGACATGCTTACCACGTCGAGCTGTCCTTTTTTCTACAATTCTTAGCTTTTTCGCCACACGACTCTAAAAGTAAGATCAAGTGTTTCCATGGAGTCCCATCTTCTTTGGGCACAGCAGTTCGCAGAGCGCAGTCCTCTTCCCGTGAACGCCTTCTTAGCTTAAGCTATTCTTCGCTTGATGTCTGTTTTACTTCTTCCGTCCCACATGATGGTACTTCCGAGAAAGGTGAAGTAATCCACTTGCTCTAATTTCTCTCCTCACCGAGTGACTTCTACATTCAGCTTCTCTCTTCCTAGTCCTAGTATTTTAGACTTCATCTTATTTATTTTCATGTTCTATTCTTGGAGAACTTGGTCCATTATGTTTACATCTACATCTACATAATACTCTGCGAGCTGCCACATGGGTGTGTGGCAGGAGGTTTTAGGTCACCAGCCGTGTAAAGATATAAGTTTTTGGGAGATGAAATGGTGACATGTATTAAGAGATTCTATTTAGTGGAGCTCAGTTTTTATTGTGGCCACTTATTGTGTGCGGAAAGAACGAGTTTTTGTACCTATCTGTTCAGCAGTGTATTTCTCTTATTTTTTTCGCATGTATCATACCTAGAGTAGTGGAGAGGAGTCATGAAAATATGCTCTCTGCCCCTCTGAAAAATATCAGTTCTGAATTTCTCAAGAAACCTATGCCTAGCGTGTAGCCTCCAAGTCTCTAAAGGCTCCCACCTTAATCCCTCTAAAAGTTGTGAGACACTATATGTATGATTGTAGCAGTTTTTAACTAAGCGCTCTGCTTTTCCTTGTATTTTATTAATGTTTTTGTTTAAATCTTTATAACTAGGGTTCCATATGCTCGCAGAATATTTGAGGTGTGGCTTAACCAGAGCGAAGCAGCATCTCTCTTTGACATTTTCATCCGAGGACCATCCTATTATATGCTTAATAAATCCTAGTTTTTTTAATGCTGTGCCACTTATTTTTGTATGTGTAATCCCCACAATATATCAGAAGTTAAGGAAATTCCAAGATATTTTACTGTATTTGAAGATTTTATGTTTACTGCACCCACAGTATAGGTAGAGTATTTTTGTGATGACTTTCACAGGAAGTGAACTGTGGTGCATTTGCTGATATTTAATTCTAACCCCCACTCCTGGCACCATGAATGAACATTGTTAAGGTTCGATGACAGAGCTTCGAAGTCCACATCTTTGCTCATTTCAAGGTTGATAACTGTATCTTCTGCAAATAATCTTATTTTACTGCTAACTCAGGAACTTACATCATTAATATAAATAATGAAAAACTCACACTTCCTTGGGGAACACCGTATGTGACTTTGATCATATCAGAGCTAAAACCATCAATAACTACTTTTTATTTTTGATCACTGAGAAAGTCCCTTATCCAATCCACTATTTTTCTATTAACTCCACATGATTGCAACTAATAAATGAGTTTTTTGTGAGGAACCTTGTCAAATGCCTTCTTAAAATCAAGGAATATCGTGTCTATTTGCTTATTCGATTCAATTGATTTTAGGGATCACGAAGGAAGAGCGCAAGCTGTGTTTCGCAGGACCTGCCCTTACAGAAGCCATGACCGCAGTGTAGGAAGTTACCATTATCCATGAATGTCATAATATTGCTAATGGCAATGTGTTTGCTAATGACAAACATCAGGATCTTACATAAAAGTGATGTTAGCAATAAGGGCCGGTAATTTCCTGGGTCACTTTTATTTCCTTTTTTGAATATCGGTGTGACATTTGCTATTTTCCAGTCTTGTGACACCTTGCGTTCAGATATTGAGTTGCTATATACCCAAGTAGCATGCGATATCCACTGGATATCCATACATGGTTGCAAATAGCCATAGAAGGTAATATTGAATCTTAAATGTTGTATGGATATTTCAATGCTATCCATGAAATGAAGATTTATTGGAAAATAAAATAATATATAATATTATCTTTATAAGAGCCAAATGAAACAGCACTAGAGAAAGTATTGGCATAAGTGATCTTATTTCAAACATCAGCTAGCCATGGTAGTCAGGAACGAGCCAGCCAGACAACCACTTTGAATCCAACCTCTTAGGCATAGATGTTGTGGTACGTTGTCCTTCGATTAGATTAGCTGTAATGGTGCGATGTAATTTTCTCCTTCCTGCTCTAAGTTATGACCTCCTACTTGAATGTTAGCTTTGCTTTTTTTGGTAAGATTCTTACTGCTACTTTAGTTTTCATTATAATTAGTCTTCATCCCATACCTCTCACACTGACTCTTTAACGCATTTATAAATGATTGTAACTGCTTTGCTGACTGGGTTGCCAGAGCTTGGTCATCCACAAACATGTCTTAATCAGTTCCCCTCCTGTCATCACACCAACTGAAAGTTCCTCTCAAGCCTCTCTTAACATTTCTTCAACTAATTTATTGAAAAGCACAGGCAACATTGGGCAACCCTGTCTCACTCTTCTTCCTGATACTACCCATCCTGATTCTCCATCAACTACCTTAACTTGAGCAGTCTGAGACATGTAAAGGTTTTGAATAAGTTGTCTCTCTCTCTGACTGGCTTCGACATCTGAGATTTTGCAGTGTATTAAAAAGAAAAGAAAAACCTATAAATGCCTATTGAATTTCATTTTTGTTTTGGATTTGGTCATAAATGGGAAAAATCTGCAAGTAAATAAATATCCAGAACACAATTTAATGGTTATGGTATGGATATCTAATCACTGGATGATTTTAGATATTCTATGGATGTCTAAAACCAGGAACTTTGGTTATTCTATGGATATAATGATATATGGATAAATCTAGATATTATATGGATATGGGTTTAGATATCCAATGGGTTTGCTATCAGTGGATTGCTACTTGGGTATAATTTCTAAGAATGGTGCAATCTGTGGCGTTAACTCCTTGAGCAAGCATGCTGGTATTCCTTCTTGACCTGGGGGCATATTACTTTTAATCAAATGCAGTTGCTTAATTATTCCATCGCGTTGAAATTTTGTGTCAGCCATTGACTCGTTAAAGTCAGGAATGTCTGAATTGTGTTTTGTGTCATCCTTAAAGAATACACTTTCGAAGTAGTGTTTTAATAAATTGGCTTTGTTGATACTGTTGGTGACCACTCTGCTGTTTGTGTACAGTAAAGACTCTACTGCCGAAGATTCGCCTTGGAGCTCTCTCATGTAAGACCAGCTTAAGAGAAGGACAAGAAATTGAACTGAGTGGATTAAAGATAAATGGAGAAGGAATAAAAAAAGGTTTAGTGACCTTAGACGATCATCATGATTTCCAGCTGTGACTGCAGTATCATCTGCGAAGCGGAGCTTCTTTATTTCTTCTCCATTTATCTTTATTCCGCTCTGTTCAATTTCTTGTGCTTTTCATAAGCTGCGTCTGAGTTCAAGTGGAATGGCTGCACCGGAGGCACGGCAGCTGGACCGTTCCGGTGAGAGGAGTTCACCACAACCGGTTTGTTGACAAAATGGTGCATGACGGGGGAATTTAATTTGGAGTGTGATGTGTTGTTTGTGTGAAATTGGAAAAACACTCTTTTTGTCAAAGAAATAAAACTAACCTAAGGGGGATAGACAAATGGGGGTAATGATGAAGACAATTATATGTACAATGCATTATAATAGTATTATTTTTTCCATTTTTAATAGAATATATTTATATGTATATACATATTTTTTTCTCCATTTCTCTTTTTTCCATGTCTTTTTTTGTTTTATTTATTTTCTCTTTTTTTGATATATTTTTAAAAATAAGTATTATATATGTATACATTTATTTTTATTTATTATTTTTTCATATTTTTTCTTTCAATGACATTTTTTTAATTTATGATACACAGACTTAACCTACAAGAAACGTAAGACAAAGGAAAGACTCATAGAAGAGTGATATGTTGAGGCAGTGTATACGTGGTGGGGTTAATGGGGTAATTCCAAATATTAGTAAGAAGGGATTTATTGGTTTTTTAAAGACGGTATTTAAATTTAGAAACTGTTGATTGGACATAGGCTCCAATGGTTGGTAGGGAGCGGTAGCAACGTACCTCCTTCATATTAACTAATATGCTTAACTTCAGCAGACCGCGGATGCTTTTATTTTGAAATATTTCACATTGGTGGATAATAGTTCTGCGGCAGGCAAAGACCTCATAGCCGTAAAGAAGGATTGGTCTCACTAAGGAGGAGTATAGTCTAATGCGCGCTTTGTGGGAGAGCGGAGTGTTGCGTTGGCAGAGCGTTAAGGTGCGTCGGGACACTAAAATGTCTGACACTCGATGTCAGACACCGAGTGTCTCAGTTAAGAAGGCTGAGTCTTGAGACGGCAGTCTGAGAGCTGTGTCGCGACGCTCGCGTGGATGTGTCGCGACACTAGTGTCTCTGACCGCAGTGTATCGTAAAACGGTCCCTTATGGCCTCCTCCAAGTACATTTTGAACAGTTTTGGTGAGAGGTTGCATCTATGTCGTACTCCGTTGTTAATTTTAGCTTCTACTTGACTTCAGTCTCTCATTCGCACTGTGACGACTTACTTCCTGAATATTTGGTAGATTATTCTTCTGTCATCATAACCCGTATAAAAATTTTCCCAGTTAAACTTAATTCGAACTGTATTCAAACTGCCATCAAGACGCGTGTGCTCAAACTGACTTCAAACACATCTAATTGGAGGAAAAAGCGAAACACTGTGACGTCATAATACGAAGCGTGTTTGAATACAGCCTGAATCCGCTTTGAAGGCACTTTCGCCGTCCGCGGCTCAGATGTTTTTACGGCTTCAAACTGTATTCTAATCACGGACCGTGATTCTAACAGTCCTCCGCGCTAGCCTCCGACTGAATTCAAACCCTCTTCCACGATGGTACCGGACTGTAATCAAACCGTCGTCTAAACCAGCTCCCAACTGTATTCAAACCCTCTTCCCCGATGGTATTGGACTGTAATCAAACAGTGATCAGACTGCTGGGAAAACTTGGAATGAATTAATCCATCCCAAGTTTTTCCAGCAGTCTGATCACTTTTTCCACTCAACATTGTCGAAGGCTTTTTCAAGGTCCACGAATGCGACTTGTTCATATGTATTGTTTTGATATCTTTTTATAGCTTTTATAGGTTTTTCGATGCACGGGTCTAAATAAAAGTTCCTCACTTTTTAATACATTTAGTTTAATTCACGATTCATTTCTTGCGTAACTTTTGTTTCATATGCTTAAAATTGACATTTTTCCGGTTTTAGGCCTGTATCATTTGTACGCTGACTAAAATCTAAAAACTATCATTCAACTTTTTGTTGCCTTAGGAATGGTGTATTGCGTCGCAAATTTCGTTTATTTCTCTGATTCATAGTTCTGCGCGACATTCCTCCAAATTAAGGACAGAAAAAAGTCCTCATTTTCTCAAACATCGTGTTTAAATCTGGGTTTCACTGATGAATAACTTTTAGTAAGTGTTTCACTTGCTTCTGTATGCCTTTTTTTAGCTAGTGGTTTAAAGTATGTAGCATTCGAATGTTTACTGCTATCAAAATCTGAGGTAATATCTTGTTTTTCTTTGATATAACCTACCATCCACGTCGATCAATCAGCTTTTTTCAAGTTTTATTAGCAATAAATTCCCATATAATTAAAGGATAAAGTAATATTTTTTCAAATTTTCTGGCAAATTTTTGCATATTCAGGTAAAATTTTTCTATAACTTTAAATGGTTCACTTGCGAAAGATATTCCTTTTTTCCAATTCAATGTCTGTATCAAAATGTTGAATGCAAATGAAAAACTGAGGTTCAATTTTTTATTATCTTTGAAATACCCTACCAGGTCTCGCAATCCGTTTGTGTCTACGTTTAATAGTTTTTTCGCTGCCCGTCTACAATACCTGGACTAAGTAATTTCCTCATTTTAAAAATTGTGTTTTTATCTCGTTTCAATTCATAAATAAGGATTTACTAACGAAAAATACTTTTTTTCGGCTTATGGTCTACGCATATCGAATACTAACTGAAATCGGTTATTTGTCATTCTATTTTTTGTTGTCATTCCTCCAGGTTAAGGTGGCTGTCTCCGGGAAGTGAAAAACAGCAGAATAAAGAGAATAAATGGAGTAAACTAATACCTGTTAGGGATCGCTATATTGTGCCGTGTTGCGCCTTTAATCGCGATGTAGAAGCGCACTAAACAAATGTAATTTTCGAATGTTTTTCCGATCATTGAATGCTTTGGTGCGAATTTCACTACTCTGATGGTGCTTGGGTGCTCTAATGGTACATATTGGCGTATCGCACGCAACACGTTGATGACACTGCCACGACACTGCCATAACTTTTTGTTATAAGTGTACATTTACATTTAAAGTGTTTCACACTCCGCTTCGCGTCAGCGAGAATTGAACTGCCCATGCCCGAGTTTTTTTTCTCTTGGATCACGCTGATGCTAAGAGTCGAGTGCTAACATCCACTCGTATATTTTTCATTCGCATAACAATGAACCCTCATTCTCAATGTGGATTGAATGACCTCTTGACCTGATCGTTTGAAATGAGGCTGACTTTATTGAGCACAAATGGATCGGCGAACTGAATTTTCCATTAAGCGTCCTCGAACGGATCCTCGAACGGATCGAACGGATCCCATCCTGTTCATTTTTGAACAGACGATCGAAGGGATTCAAAACACGGGTTTTCACAGCATCTCTTTTGATGCAGATGCACTCACAATCATTTGACGAATGGAGATAACAACTTATGTGAGTCCCTTTTGAATATCTCGCTCCTAAAATATTGTAAATACTCTGAAGTCAACAGTTTCGGGCGAGATGTTGTGGAACTGCATTGTCAAGAATGAAAAATACTCGATTTTGTAATGTCCACTATTTAATTCTCAACTTTAGCAACACGTGAATTAAAGTTGAGGATTAAAAAAGTGGACGGTACAACATCGAGTATTTTTCATTCTTGTAAATACTTCTACAAAGAAAATATCTAGCTGGAATTATAATCAGTTAGATGAAGAAACAAGAATGAAATTTAAACAAATAAGCAGCACACTTTATTAAGATCGCAGAATATGAATTCAGGGACAAGTTGATTTAAGGTCAATGAGGGATAACAAATTATGGGCTAAAAAGAATACCAATTTTGTTTATTTACAAAAATAATAAATTTATTTTCTTCATTCGTGAAATAATATCCAGTTACTTCTAACTTCCCAGCCATTTTCTGGATAGCGAATTTTTACCTAATTTAAAAGTGAGCTCTATTACTCAAAATAAATAGAGCTCACTTTTAAAAGTTATATATAGTTGAAGACTATTCATGCATAAAACTTAATTTTTTGTAAGTTCTTAAATTCCGATTTCACATAGGAAATCCTGATTTAGTTAGGAAATACTGATGTGTTACCTCGAATAACCTTTAACTTTCAGTGTTTGCATTAAATATACCTTAATTGCATATATTTTTATGATCCTCAATAGAGGAATATTTATAACTGCGGGGTATAGTCAGTAAAAACATTGTATACACAACCTTTCACTGCAGGCCATTAAAACTTTATGTTACTGTCACCAGGGCCATGAAAACTGATAACAGGCCCAGAACAGATGAGACCACCGAACACATTCAAGCTGCTCATTACGTATTCAATACTTACACCAGCCAACCGACCACTCATTGGCGGCTCTACCTAGAGCAATTGCTGTTGTTCGAGGCGTTTCGGCTCTGTGTTTCATCAGGTCGCACAACCCCTTCCACCACGTTAAGGTTGTCGGTAGTCCCTAGAGCGGGATAATACTTTTATTCATAGGAAATGAAAACAGACGAGGAGAACGAGAATAGTTAAATCCTCTTCGCTCGGAAATCCATAATTGAAAGTACACTGCACTGGGAAAAATATCCACCAGGACCGCGGTCGAATCACTCGCCTTTCACACCGAAAAAGGTAATGTAACTGTGCAAGGTTTTTACATTGGCCTGGCCAGCCATAGGTCCGTGGTTCGATTCCTGGTCCAGGTGGATATTATTCCCGAGACAGTTTCTATGCGTTTTCTTTACCGGTTGCGGAAGAAGTGAATTAGGTGGAAGAGTGGATAAGTTGATCCGTTAAAACTGTGAACTTAAGGAACTAATTGGGGTCGTAATTGGTGAGGAGATAGGCATCGAGAGATATCCCTGTAAAGCAGAAACAAAATTCTTGAATCAACAGTCATATTAATAAGTGATTTACAGGATACTTATGGCTTCATAATGGATAATAGTGATCGCTAATGTAAGGGGACTTGGCATTATGATTCGGGTCACGCTCGGCAGATGTCGCGTCACAGAGCAATATTATCCTCTCATGGCGGACGAAGTGGCGCCCGCAACAAGTGGCTACTGGTTGGTTACTGCAAGTTGTTAGTCATCCAAGGAACGGCTCACTTTTTTAATGGATCTAATTACAAAGGCTCACCACATAACTTCTCCACACAGGCCAAGAGAGCTATTTCGCCGCCAATCTTCCGAAAAATCATTAAAGAAAAAGTTAGAAAAATCACTGCCAAGTGAGTAAGTCAGACAATAATGGCGTAAATTTTCATTGACTCCATTTTTATTCATGCCAGAGTATATTTTCGAGGCTAAATTTGGCGACGCATTGATCTGAATACTGATAAAAATTTGCGCCCTTCCACTTGTCATTAAATTAATGCACAATAGGTATTTTACCTATCACTCAATTCCGTTAAAGCAAAACACGATGTAACCAAATAAACATATTCTCTCATAAAAACTGTTTTTTTTTTAATTTAGATCCAAAATTTTATAATTGATTACCATTACTCCCCGGCTCATTGATACACGGAGTTTATCAATTATAATTTGCCGCACTTACACCTCTAGATCAGTCCTACTTACTACCGCCTACTTCTGCAGCTTCAACCTTCTCCAAATCGGTCTTAACTTGTGTCAACCATCTCTGTCGCGGTCTTACCCGGGATCTTCTTACAACTGGATTTCCTTTCAATAGGTCCTCCTTCAGCAAAAATTACTCGTCTTTTCTTAATTTACTCTTTTCAAGCCCATCGTAATCATCTACGCTTAATCTCACATGTAATTTGGCACTGTTGAATAGGTCTTTGATTTCCTCATTATAATTTTTTCTTCTCTCTCCATGTTCATTCGAGGATCATTCCTACATGTATTATTTTTTTAACAAGTCCTGGAAAGATGGCGAGAGTGATTTGTGATTTATTACACCACTATTGTTTTAATAAAAAATCCATGAGCTAAATATTACACAATTTTTTTTACACAAAAACAACACAGAAAAACTCTAGGTTTTCCTCAGTGACACTGGCTCATCGGATATACGCAGGCTCAGGACCACGCGATACTGTAAAGCTGTCGAATAGAGGATCCTTGAGATCTTGGCGCTGAAAATTCTCCTCTTCACCCAAACCTTTGGGTTGACACATCACACTACCTAAGTAGATAAATGTTTCCTGATAATTAGGGAGAACTAGAAGGGGCGGCTAATACTCGGTTATATTTGTAATACTTGGTGTTCTATTCATGGAGGAAAGAGAATGTTAGAAGTATTTCCGTTAACAGAAACGTTAACGGGAAGTTTGAGTAATTAAGAAGAAGAAGAAAGTTAGAACGAGTAACATACGATCCTAACTTTTCCGACGACTGCAAGAAATGTATTTCGTTACGAAAAGGAAAAAAAGTAGAATTTACCGAAGAGTGCGAAAAGATGAGAATCATTTCATCGATATAACTATTGACTTTGACCTTCACAGATTTAATTTACAGTAGGAGTTCACATAAAAGTTAACGGAAATACTTCTAAAATTACTGTACTACTTGTAATGCATATAAACCATTTCATATACTTTTCATGTTCTCTCTAGTGCTGCCGGAATCATTAGTTTGACCAGTTAGCACATCATTCTCGGTAATGAAGATGAGACGACGTTTCTACTGGATCGGCGACAAAATCTAAATATAAAAGAACTTGTCCCCAGCATTTTTCGGTTTATTTTCGCAATTTCAAAAGTAAATCTGGGACTACTAGGACTTAAGTATGGTAACTGAAATCATAATTATTTTTCTAGAATTCCGAGTTCCGGCAGCACAATTGACACTAACTAGACAACTCACTGCTGTGACCAGTTGGAGTGACTCTGCTGTTTTTCTTTTGTAATGGTCTGCTGTTTTGTTGCTATCATAGAGCTCTCAGTAATTAAGAATGGAATTGTTTACAAAAAGAAGTGGCCAAATGATAGAGAATGGCGATTTTGGCACGAAGAATAAGAAAATAACAGCTTACAGCGTGAAAAACAACTCACTAATGAAAGTTAATCAGCACAGGGGCGCCTATTCTGATGAATGGTCTCTTCGTGTTCTACTTTCAGCCTCCCCAGAGGAAATAAATTAATTTATTCTCCGGCAAGCCTCATTGCTTCGTAGATGCTCGCGCATTTCTTCCCTGATAGTTGGAACCACATCTTTGTAATTTGAAATTCTTTCTAAATATGCGGAGTAATCCTTTTCGGATGCAATATAAAAGAAAATTCACACCTGCTTAAGGAGTTACAATGAATGCGAAGGGAGCGCATCCTTATTCTCAAGAATTTTAATTCTAGGCACAAAGCTTGAGGGGATAATAATACCGCCTCATCATTCTGAGACCCACTTCCCTCGGGCAGTTTTCTTTCTTGGTATTCTATTCATGGATACAAATGAAACGTTTTTTTTTTCTCTCCAAGAATATTTCTTATTTGTGCGCGAGCTTCAACTGTTCCTATAATTAACAGAAAACCGCATGTTTTAGGGAGCGAAAAAATGTGACGCTAAATGTTCTGAAATTATGTACGGTTTAGCCTATTTACGAAACGCGGAGTGAACCTCTAACTTCGCAGTAGCGAGGTCCGGAGAAGGTCGGCCACTAATTGGTTTTGAATAATTAAGTATGATATCCCAAGGAGTAACATACGATCCTAACTTTTCCGACGACTGCAAGAAATGTATTTCGATACGAAAAGGAAAAAAGTAGAATTTACCGAAGAGTGCGGAAAGATGAGAATCATTTCATCGATATAACTATTGACTTTGACCTTCACAGATTTAATTTACAGTAGGAGTTCAAAGCATTGGAACTATCTCAAAGAATAAATTATAACTAAGAATCATGGTGAGAACACTTATAGAAAGAAACAACGAGTATACCTGGGGCGTATTTGCTTGCTTTTTGGATTTGGAAAAAAACGTTTTACATGGTGAGTTAGGAAAACTCGGTAGAATTTGGATATATTAGTGAGACAGGTTATTGATCCTAAACTTATATACGGCCTAAAGGTCACAAGTAAGAGTGACTGACGGTAAAACAGGATGAGCATCAATAGGTAGCGGGATTAGGCAGGGCTGTCCGTTGTCGCTTTTGCTTTTCAACATTTATGCTGAGGAAATGGCAAGAGGCCGATGCAATGGGAAGAACTTGAGGTGGGAATAAAGATAGGAGGGCTCCTGCTAGTCGGTTCTGATTGCGGAGGATCAGGCGATGAATATTCGATCTTCGAAGGAGTTACAAGCTTCAGAGGATGCATTAGAATTTCAGCGCGGGAAATACGCAATGAAGATAAGTCATAAGAAAAAAAGTAATGAGGGTTTCTCGGACAATAAAAGCAAGGCTGGTAATAAAAGAGGGAGGACACAATATAGAGTAAGTAGAGCAATCAAAATTATTGGGTGGTATGCTAGAATAAAACGGGCATAGTAGCAAATACACAGGGAGAATAGCATTAGTCAAGGAAGCCTTCAGTAATAGAAAAGCGCTGACCACGAGAACCGTAGCTAAAGATGTGAAGAAGTGGCCGGTGAAAAGCTTGATATAGAGTGCAACAAAAAATGGTTATTTTTTCCTATTTTATATTATTTAAGTTCACGGTTTTATGCATTAGCTAAAACCTCCTTTTATTCTTTGATGCGAATACTTCCCTTTCACGCACTCGCCTCGCTGAGATAACTTTCTTTACCTTATTTCTCCTTGCTCTGGCTAGTCGGTAAATTAGCGTAAGATCACCATATAAATTTACTCGTACCACAATTTAATTAGATATTAATTAGTACCCTAGGACAGAATTTCAATGGTTACAATTTAAATAATTCAATGCATTTCCCATTAAGCTTCTAATTGAGAATATTATGCCATTACCCTTGAGCTTGGTAAGACAGGTTGACAAAACAGGATAATAGGTATTTTTGGATATGTAAATGAATTTACTTTAAGTCCTCTTGCGCACGAATTGAATACGTTTGACCGTATCTGTATTGAGCCTAATAAATTATTAAGATCACTCTTGGGTGAACATGAAAGGTCCATTAAATTAGCTACATGTATTCCTTTTGGGTCATACGATACGTGGAACTGGGTTTGGTGCCACGGTGTTAGGTGTTCGGGCTGTCTCCATAAGATATTCGCCGAGTCCTCGTGTCCCTGGCTCCAGGCGAACACCAACACCCTGGACACTATTCTTCTCTCTGGTCACTGTACAATCCAACTGCACCTTTTAATTAACTTGCTCTCTTTACCCCCTTTGGCTTTCATGGAGAGAGCCCCTTTTTTCGTCTGCTTCCTTCTAACGCACGAGAGAGAGTCTTGCACGTCCGTCTACTTCATCTGCACAAGAGAGTCTTCTCTCTTCTTTTAACAGTACCTCCCCTCGGCTTTTAATTGTTTCTGCCCCGATCTCGAGTTGATATCCCCGGATGCGGCCCGAGTCGCCTATTATTGCTGACCCACTGCAACTGTCCAGCATTCCAACTCAATATGGCGTGGGTTTGTTACGTTACAAGAGCGTGGCATTGTTTGCGGCAAAAACTCGAACCCTCGGAAAGGATGGCGAGAAGAGGCTACATGCATTTGAGATGTAAGCGTGGAGAAGGATGGAGAAGGTGCAGTGGACGGAAAGGAAGACGAACAAGGATTCTAAGTATGGTGGGCGAGGAAAGGAAATTTCTGAATGAAATCCGGAATTGGAAGGATAGGTGGTTGGAAGAAGTAAATGTCCATTGGGGAATTGTGAATACATCTATAAGCTAAGAATTGCAAAGTGTAGTGTCTGGTATTTGCTAATACATGTAACAAATATCGGGTGGTGTTAGAAAATAATTGCATGGCTGGGGAAGAAGGATATTAGGAGAAGAATGACAGAAAAAAACGCAAAGAAGTAAAAGAAGTGAAAGGGATGTAACATTCTTTTACGATTTGAACGGTATGCGGATTTTTCATTGTTTCGCAGAACATAGAGGATATTAGCCCTCCCTATCATCTTCACTTATATCTGATGAAATTTCTTTGTTTCAATACGGACAATGGGTTGCTCAATAGTAACAGAGGGAACAATGTTGGTCAAACGGATCAAACAGAAGATTTAGTGAGGTTCTTCAAGTCACTACGGCTGCCATGGGTGGGACACACAGAATGGGTGAAGACAGAATGCCCAAGCGCCTGCCTTATACTGAGATAGAAGGGGTCTGGAAGGGAGGAAGACCGCAGAAACGGTGGATGCAGGATGTTAAGAAATATCTGAGGGCAAAAAGAATAGTAGTATGGAAGGAGATAGCATTGAGATACATGACAGAAGTACATTGGAATGGAGGCATATTGTGGAGGAAGCCAAGGGCCACCCCTGGCTGTAAAGCTGATAATGACGGCGATGAACGGTTGCCTATGAGACTTTTAAATAAGTTTTCCGTAAATTATAGTAGGTGGTAAATGAATTTACTTACCACAGCTATCGTCTTCATCTGATAACAAGTTCTAACAGAGCGCCATTTACGTTTTCGGTGACATTCTAGTAACTCAGTGCATTTTTATAGCCGTGTAAAAATTAATAAACATACATAATAACTGTCTTACATCGATTACAAGCTTAAACTGCAGCGCATATTTATGGAATTCCGCCTCTTGACATGTCTTTTCAGGTTTTCTCTAATGTGCCAGTAGTCTTAGTTACATTAACTTTAGTTGGGAATGGTGAAATGCATTTTGGTAATAATTCACCCCCTGCCAGACACCACGGAGGTGGCTCACAGGGTAATGTGTAGATGTTGATACACTCTTTGTGGGCGAAATTTCCGCAGAGAAGAGGGATGAAGAACTTCGCGTAGGGGACCCGGAAGGAAGTTTCCATGGGAATAAATATTGCAGCACAGCGAAGTTCCTTTTCCTTTTAATTAGTCACGGCCGTGGGGAACGGGCCCGTGTTAGGCTATGGGGTGATCGCCGTCGTTGGATAAACTTTCTCAGGAACTGTTGACCCCCAACGGAGGCTCCGTCCCATTACTGAACGCGGGCATCGGGGGGATTGGCCATCAATCGAAGTAACTCGCTCTCCTGGGAGTGAGTGAGTGAGTGAAAGAGAGAGGGAAAAAGTCAAAAGAGGAAGAAGGTCCACTTCCACGAGAGTTTTTATACGTCCCTCAATTGCGCTGAGCTGATTGGTGGACGTGAGCCGAATACCGACTATGAACTGATCCATCTTATATCCAGAACTTCATTCTCCCCTCTATAGATAACCGTAATATGCGTTGCGGCATTGCTGGATCGTAAAAAATAAAGATAAATCCTTGATGCCAATTGTCTTCGTTGGAATTTTTGACGCAGTACTGTATCTTAGGTTTATAGTCCGGCTTTCTCAGATAGATTTGTCGCTTAAGCCAACTCTTGGCAAAATATCATATGTTTCACTAGACGTCTTTCATCGTTACAAAGGGTGGGAATGGTTCGCTTTTAGCTGTACCGGCGTCCTTAAAGACTGAATAAATCTAATTTAAGTGCTGATAATTATCAGCCCTTATTTACATTAAATTATAATCATCACCAAAAGATTGCTCTCAATCATGCACTGATGGAGCGCACTTGAACAAAATCTTTCTAAACCTAGCCACATTTTCTTCTGGATGTCTCCTAGAATATAATCGAAGGGTTTCCTTGGAGGCCTTGGAACTTGACAAGAGATGAAATTGGAAGAAGAGGAAAATTAAAATGTCAAGTTTGAGGACGCCCGAGCGTTTTTTTTTTGATCAAATTGTTTTCCACAGATGGCGTCATAACGCAGAGTGCATAGTAAAAATAATGTTGATGGTGGGAAAGCTAAATAATATTGAATTTGGGGGCATGAGTCATCGAGCCTGAGAGGATGTGCACCACTGGAGAGCGTTATGGGTAAATCGTGAAGGGTACGTGATGGATCAATCACAAGAGAGCGAAGCTGATAAGATTTTCAGATATAAAGAGGAGTTGCTGGACATAAAAATGGGTGGTTGACTTTGGCATAGCGAGGAAGAAGAGAGGAAATTATCGGGCGACATGAGGGGAGGCATTAGAAGTGGAAGAGCTTTTAAAAAACGTATTGGCAGGGAACTAGATAGTTCGGAGTACGGAGGTTCGTATAAGACCTAGGCACTGAAAGGAAAGGATGTGAGCGGGAGAAAACCCATTCAAACAGTCAGTGGAATACCAAATGATGACATTAAAGATAGATTTGTATGTATTTGATCACTTTCGAGGAGAGAACCTCTGGAGAAGATAAGGAGGAGGCAGAGTAGGTGGTTGAAAGAGGTAATGAGTTGCGTAGGGATTCTGGTGGCAGTGATGTAAAGGAGGTTTTTTGGGTGATTGGGCAAGGAGAGGGGAGAAGTGGAGAGAATAGGAAGGGAGAAACAGCTTGAAGACTGATAGGACGTATGCTGAGATGAAGGAAGAAATTGAGTTCGACGACAGAGGCATAGGCCTGTAGTAATGAAGGGATTATTACTCTCCTCCAAATTTACCTCAACCGGAAGATCACCCTAGTATTAATTGTGAGTCATCTAATTAAGTTATTGGAGAAAACGACGAAAGAAGAAGAGTTTCGAATGGAGAGTGAGAAGAAGAATACATCAATGCAGGAGATAGGTGTCATAAAAGGTAATTGGTGCTGGACTGAGAGGCGAGAGAAAGTTGATTGATGGCCGTGATAAAGCAAAGACTGTTGGGTAATCGGAGAGAATTCGGACGACTATTATCGATTAATGCTGTTGTGCACTCGCTTCTTCCTCAATTTGCCGAAATACAAATGACAGATGGACTGGAATAAAAATAGTTAGTAAAAACAATAAAGTTAAAGTGAGAGAATTCAAATAATTCTTCCTCGTGAGACCTCACTTGGAATGCGCTACTAGTATTTAGGATCCTCGAGAGATATGCTTAAAAACAGAGAACGTGGGAAGCGAGATAAAATTAAGGCTGTTATTTTTATCTCGTTAGTGTTACTGACCTTTTGCAGCAACTGAGATGGGAATCGCATTTAGACCGTCGATTAAAACTTAAGACTTAATTTAGTATGTAAGTTACAAGCCACTTCGTTTACTGGCGTCGTTAATAACATCATAAAAATTACGACATACTACTGTGGATTAGAAAATGAGATTAAATATAGGGTAATAGACAGAAGAAGAGGACAAGTTAATAACCAATGAGACTTTAAACTATGTTTTTCCACTAGTAGTACAACAAGTTAGTTAGTTGACAAGTTAGTTAATGGGTTAGCTGGTATATAACTAGCTACCTCTAGTCCACTTCTTACACTTAGTCCACTTAGTCACTCTAGTCACTACCTCTAGTCCACTTAGTCACTCTAGTCCACAGTCTACCACTAGCCTAGTATATAACTACTAAGTATAACTAGCTAGAGCATAGCTAGAGTAGATAGCTGGTAGGTTGGAAGACGAGGGATGATCAGGTTAAGTGGGTTGTGTTTGAGGTTTACACTTATTTTAGATATTTCGGCTTTTAAAGCGAGAGTTAGATATGTCGATATTCTTAATGCATTTCTTGCTATTTATTTCGTAAAATTAAAAAAGACATATGGCAAGTCGATTTTGAAAGAGGATAGATTTTGTTTACGCGAATAAATCAAAATACAGATTCCTAATGCATGTTATGATGTTCAGCCGCGCGCGGAAAATTTTTGAAATGGTTAGTGAGAAGTAGAAAAATCCTTGCTACTAAGATATTTCGCCATACTTGTAGCAAGGGAACTATAAGCCTGATGCGGTTTCAAGGAGGTTATAAATCTTTTGAAATGAAACGTTAAGTAAATTGTCAGATTTTCAATTTAGTGTACAGTTTTTTTGGTACTCGAGGAGAACTGAAAAAATTAACAATGATTGGAGTCCATTTTTAAAATGAATTGATAATTATGACGGTAGATTGAACGCTGCAAACATACTTTCCTTTGATCTTGGATTATTATACAATCAGGAAGATATACTTATAGGCAATAATTCTCCCTTCTGACTTACTTTTGATAAGCAGGCGATGCGGCTTATAGAAAACATGTTTCTGATTTACAATTATTTTGGCCATTTCATTTATTTTCGAGTGTTTAAGAAATCTCTTAAACCGTGATAATTCTCCTACGTTTTCCCAGAAATATCAATAAAAATAAGCGAAATCATAATCCATATTAACAAGATGCAGAACACGTGAAACAAAACCAAAAAATGATTCCACATGCAGCGTTTGATGTGCTGCATACTCGGAGAAAATCGAAATGGAAATTGAGAAATTGAGAATCCCTACTACTAACATATTTTGTCCTTCTTGTAGCGAGGGAACGAGGAGTCGTGGACTGATGCGGTTTGAATCAGGTTTCAAATCTTGTAAAATGAAATGCTATAAAATTGTCAGATTTTCCATTTAGTGTAAAGATTATTTTGCTATGAAAAGAATACGAGAAAAATAAACAATAATTGGATTTTATATTTAAAATGAAGCAATACTTATGAAGGTAGATTGTACGCTGAAACACTCTCAAGATTTATCATGCATCAAAGGTATTTACAAGGTAATATATATACTTATCAGTGTTTGTGCCTAATTACGTATAACTACATAACAAAACTGTAGTATGTCTGCAGCGTACAATCTACCGTCATAAATATCGATTCAATTTGAAAATGGAACCCAATTATTTATTATTTCTCTGGTATTCGTTCCTTCCATAGCAACAAAACTATGCACTTAATAAAAAAAATTTTTAAAGTATTATTTCACAAGATTTAGAACATCCCTCAAACCGCAACAATCAACGACTCGTAGTTCCCTCGCTACAAGTAGTTTCTGTTCAGACCTGCATTCTTCCTTTTGTAGAATTCTTCTTTTTCGTCATCTTATGGGTTATTGTCATCCCATGCTTCTTGCCCTTCACCTCTGAGGCATAAATCATTGACTGTAACCCCTTGGCTGACTGACAATCAAGTGTTTAATCACCTGCAAATCTCTCTGCCTTAATCAGGTTCATTCCTACCTCCTATGGCATAATATAAAATATAAGAAATATAAAATTATGGCGAAAGTAGTATGGAATTTTCAATATCTCAATTTCCATTTCTGATTTTCTCCGAGATCCACAGCACATCAAATCCTACGCTTGGAATTGTTTCTTTTCACGTGTTCTGAACTTTTGTATATGCATTATGATTTCCCTTATTTTTATTATTCTTTTGGGAAAACGTATAAAAATCATCACGGTTTGAGAGATACTCTCTTTCCCTTTCTGAATTTCTCCGAGTCCGGCGAAACATCGAACACCTAATTAGATTTCTTACTTTTGATTAGTTTTCCTATTCAAAATCTTGCGTATATCAATAACGTTAAGCCAATAAAGTTTTACTTCACATGGTAATTGCCAGGAAAACATGACGGTTTACGATACATATAATGCACTCCAGAAAAGTCCAAATTTCCGTGATAAGAGTAAACCGCGGATTTGTTTATCTGTATGCCGCATCACCTTCGAATCAATTATATATATCAAGGTAAAATTACAACTTATTAGTATTTTTTACTGATTTTTTATTTTTGCATTAAAAAACTTAAGTATTTTTTTATCGTTCAATCTACCGTCTTAAATATTGCTTGTCTTCAAAGCAAGCCCATTTTTTCATCATTTCTCCCATATTCTGTTCCTTGCAAAAAGACTTCACTAAATAAAAAAATCTGAATTTTTTAAAAATGTTTCACTTTTCTAAGAGTTTGTCACTGTTTAAACCGCATATCTCTTTGAATAATAGTTTCTTCGCCACAAGTATGCAAATTATGTTAGTAACATGATAAATAATTTCTCTCTTTCCATTTCTTTATGTCTCCGATTTTCACGGGATATCAAAACATACATTAGGAATATCTATTTTTACTTTTTTGCATATAAAAATATTAAATTCAAAATCGATTAAGCTTATGTTTTTTGATTTCATCGGGAAATGTTAAGGAAAATATTAAATTTACGACATCTTAAACACCATAAAAATGTCGCAATATTCAAGATAAGTGTAAACCTCGTTTTTCCTTTCCTCTATGCCCCATCGTCTTACGATAGAAGTGTATAACAGGGTAGTATATTGCTTATTAGTATTTGTTTCTTAATTTAATTTTTTCACAGGTAAACGGAAGCATGTGTAAGTCTTCAGTTTAAAGTCATCATTATCACCTTATTTTCGAGATGAACACCTATCATTGTAAATATCTCCCGTTTTTGTTCCTAGCAAAAATACTGCAAACCAACTTGATATTTTGCAGATTAAATCCTACTTTTGTATTTTTTAGTAGTAGTTAGTAGTTTTAGCATTTTACAATCCAAATTGTATGGTTTAAAATTGTTATATAGTTTTTTTTTTGAAAATTTTGCTTAACCTTCGAGTTTTCGGTGTTTAGTTTCCAAATGTAAAATGCAATTGAAAATCTGAGGGTCCATGTTAAGGAGAATGACACTGGTTGTATCATTTTCCCATCTATCTCTTTATACTGTCCTATTCTGAGATTCAGAGCTCTCATCATGCCCTCTCAGTGGCATGCCTTGGCAACTGAGATAGGAAGTGATGTCAGCTACTTCAGTCATGTAACATTTTTTCGTTTCAATTCTTCTTTACTCTGATTTACAACTCTCTTGAGTGCAATACAAGATCATTGACCTATGTCACGACGTTGTGCTTCAGTAGGTCATTGACCTCTGTAGAGTCATTGACTTCGGGAAGGATATTGACTTCAGGTAGGTCATTGACCTCCGTTCGGTCATTGACCATGCAAAATCCATTACCTTGAGTAGGTCATTGTTAAAGTTAATTAAGGGGTGAAAAATTATCGACTCTCAGAGTTTCGATTGAATTTTACGTTTGAAAGCTGAACACCGAAAGATCGAATGTGAAGAAAAATATTTTCCAACAACAAACCCTAAAACAATTTAAAACTCTCCAAAATATTATTAATGTTGATTAAATCTGCAAAATATCATGTTTGTCCGCAGTATTTTTGCTAGGAACAAAAATGGGAGATGATATTTGCAATGAGAGGGATTCATCTTGGAAATTAGGTGATATTCATGACGGTAAATTGATCGCTGCACACATGCTTGATCGATATATATTTATGAAAAAAGTTAAATTAAACAAGAAATGCTACTAAGCAATATACTAACTTGATATGTATATACTTTTATTGAAAGGCGATGTGACATAGAAAAAAGGAAATACGAGGTTTACTCTCTTGTGTGGTAAAGAGAAAATGATGTGGTATAGAGAAAGATGATGTGGTATAGTGAAAAGGAAATACGAGGTTTTACACTTATCTTATATGTATATTGCGACTTTTCACAAAGGAGTTAAAAATATGTCGTAAATTTAATAATTTCCTTACCATTTTCCTGTGAAATCGAAAAAAATTTGCTTTATCGATTTTGAAAGATAGATTTTCATATGAGAAATATTTAATATAGAGTTTTCTAAAGTACGTTTTTGTATCCCTTGAAAATCGGAATTTAATGAAATGGAAAGAGAGAAATGATGTACTCATGCTACTAACAATAATAGGTAAAATCATAATCCATATTCACAAGATGTAAAACACGTGAACAAAACGAAAAAATTGAATCCAAATATAGGTATTGATGTTCAGCCAGACTAGGAGAAATTCAGAAATGTAAAGTGAGAAATTGAAGAACCCTTACTGCTAACATATCTACCCAAACTTGTAGCGAGGGAACTATGAGTCGTAGACTGATGCGGTTTGAAGGAGGTTATTAATCATATGAAACGTTTTAAGACGTGTCATATTTCCCATTTAGTGTATTTTTTCTGCTATGAAAGGAATACAGAGGGCATAAACAATTGGCGTTCATTTTTAAAAGGAAGCGATACTTATTACTAATACCTTTAGTGTAGAGTGCATTTGAGAAATTTCGCACATTAACAAGTTTTAGCTGGTTTTTGCTAATACATAAGCAGTTGTAGTTACATTAACTGAAGTACTGTATTGCTTTATGCATTTTGGTGATAACTCACTCCCTGCCATACACCCTTATTGTGGCTAGCAGAGCATTTTGTTGATGTAGAAAACTTACCACAAATTCCTCTAAATGGCTTCTCTCTGGGATTTTATCAGCTGATAAACCTCTCTCTCAGACTGCTCGTGGAGGGAAGCGCAAAAAAAAGAAATTACTCACATAAGAAAAACTGCCTAAAGAAGTCTGTGGTTGACAACCACGCATTGGCCTCAGTTTTGCGTCAATCAACTCGTTATTAGCAAGAACACTTAATATTTTATCTACATAATGAAAAGCAAGGACACCTTTATTTACGATTTGCTGAAGTGATCAAGATTGCTCGACTGGCCGAGAGAATAAGTTGTGATCTGAAAAGAGTGATAGAAAAGAAACTTTAGCAACTGCCTGACATTATAAGATAGTAAAATGAGATGTTATTCAGCTCGTTTACCTAGCTTGTATATGATCAGACAGTATGTGCATTTTAACAGCTGTAAAAATAATTGATACTAAAATGGTAGCCTTTAGTGTAGCTTGCATTTGCGAAAGTTTGCCCTTTGTTTGCACTTTCCAGAGAGGGAGAGGACGAAGATTGACCTTACTGACACGTTACAGGAGCTTCCTTAGTTGACTTGCTAGTCGATTTGGTACCTCGCTTGTCGTCAGAGGGTACTCCTGTCGCGGAAATACTTTTAAATTAACACTATCAGTGGGTGTGACTGCCAGAACTAATTTCTACATACTCGTTAACAAGGCCCCTTATTCCGCGGGAAGGAAATGAGCTGCATGAGCGTCATCTGAGGTTGACGCTGTCATGGAAGTAATTTCTCTTGACCAACCCCAGAGACAGTAAAATGGAAATACTCAGTGGTTTGTGGTCCTTACGTAGTATCTACATCCGCCAGAGGAATATTATATTGAGATTCGTGTGTCTATTTTTGTGTTTTTTGATCGATTTCTTAATTTAGTTGCGAGTATTTTTGGCGCCCATCCTCATGTAACCACGTTTGGTGCAAAAACTTTAACGGTCGGAGAAGTCCAGCTCTCTTTAAGTGTCTTTTGAGTTTAAAATGGCCCAGGCATAAGGAATTCATGATAAGAATCGTCAAAATCCTACCAATAGTGGAAAACTAAATAGTGACACTGGAGTCAGTCTGACAGCAGTTGCTATTCTCATATCTTCTCCAGTGGTAATAAGATGAAATGAGCGACATTCCATGGCGATGGCTTAACGCTTTCAGTGAAGCTGTTCCCGCGTTTCGGCTCCATTCGGAGGGAATGGTCGCTTGGTCTTCTGAGGGGCTGTGAATCCTGCCACACCTGTGAAGAGGCTCTGAGCGGGAGAGTTAAGTCATACAACCAAGATGTATCAAAAGCTGAGTTGCTATTGTGTGACACATAACCATTTATTCTCTCACCAATGTTTCAATGTCTCCATTCCATGCGACTTGCCACGTGATAGAACGAAGAGACGATCAAATATTAACATTAATAATTACAAAAACCGAGTTAATTGAAGCTGGAACAATCCGTGCGTTATAGCCTGAATTCTGTTCAGGTAACCGGTCGGCATTGCTACTCAGTAACTGACTCTGTTGAGAGTTTGAGATTCTCGGAATGAGAATAGAGACCCCCACGGGGCAAAGGGAGGGAAACAGTTTGGCATATGAAATACCAACATGGGGTAGAATACATCTCTCGATTCGGAATTCCAAGGCCTCCGGCCTGCATAAATATCCCCGTGAGATAGAGCCGTCGTATCTGAGTGTATTCAGAATATTAATAGCCTCTCTTTCGATGGCAAACAATCTGGATGAAGTCGCCACAAATATTTGAAGACAAAAGTTTTGAATTCAAGAGCACACAAAGCAAAGTAGTTTTCACATGCTAAGATAATATTTAAAAAAATTGAATTTAGGCGTTCAAATCGACTTAATGGGAAATATTAAAATGACGAGGAGTTGGTAGGTTTAATTTTATGGGCCTCGTGCCGGTTGTTGTAAGTTTCCCATACTGTTAATTGTACCAATTGTCCCAAATTGTAAGCATCCCATACTGTTAATTGTAACTATTTAAAATTGAATAGGCTAGAAAAACCTCTGAAAAGTGGATTCCATGGATATTTTGAGCAAAAAATAAACGAACACCACTAAACATTAATTAAAACCCCTGCTGAAAGGGAAACAGCTCTTTCCAAAAACATGAAAGAGCCGGGGGAATCTAAAGAAAACTTTGAAAGTTTATTTTAAAGCAAGAGTTTCTCAGTGAGCAGCAATAAACGAATGATTGATTAACTTTAAGAAACATGACCATGGATCTGCATACCAAAGGATGATGAAGCAATGGGCAGCAAATCACGACTGGAAAAATAAAAACAATATTATCAACCAATTGAAAGCATTCCAATTCCATTTCAAGTTGTTGTTTATTGTTGTCTCTAATATAAATTTCATCCACAGTGAAATAACAGTCACTCATACTTGATATACAAAGTAATGTTAGACCATGATACGGAAGGCCTTGATTTTGTCACTGATAGAAGGAGCTCATGTTGATGGCAGAGGAACGGCTATACGCTCCCGTTATACCTGAGATTCCAAACATCCTACCGTCCACCTCCTTGGAGTATAATATGGAGAACACAAGGCAGTGCTTCAACGCTATTTATCTTCGTATTCACCTTTAGGCATATCCATTTCTCTGACACCTCATCCCTCTCTGACAAAACACATCGATTGGAGGAATTTTTAAAATTAACAACGGAGAAACCATTTTAAAGCCGTTACCAAACCACGACTTCATTTATTCAAAGGGAAAAGTTTCGATCTCCACAACTATGAACACTACTCATGCACGCACACAAATATTTTCTTTATGAATCCATACTGACGAACACAAACTTGCAGGGGATCATGTAGGCATAACGCTTTGGAGATACGAAAAACACAAACAATTGAAGGTTAACAACAGACACTTAAAGCTTCCAATTTTTTTGCCTCTTCACTGGACGATAAAGTTTACTTAACAGACGAAACTGAACGACGTTTTTCATTTCACAAAATGTCCCTCGCTGAATGTACGAGCGAGGCTCGGGAATTTTTTAGCCTCCCGAGCTACCGCAAATTCTTAAGACTTCAATGTTTCGAACGACAAAAATCGCGGATACAAAATGCCATTTCGAATCGAGTATGCTCATTTGCCAAAATTCTTGATGATAAATCACTATAAAATTGCAGTTGCACTAGCGTTGACTACTGTGACACAAATATTGTCAATGTTAAGTGAAAAAGAAATCATGGAACCACACAGTAGTCTTATTTCAATGGATTTAATCTAGAATTGACATTCCATGGAGCATTCAGATGCAACACTAGCTCTTATCCAACCAGTAAACGAGGTAACCGTCGTTTCCTTCAAAAGCTAGTGCACGGTGCCTAGAATCACATCGGTGGACTTCATGAAGTGTCCTTATGAATTGCTTATGTTTCGGAGCGTTGATTTCGCTCGCATCGAGTACTAGTTATTTGGGCCTTATTCAGGGACAGCTTGAAACATCAGAACTTCGACAATGATGAAATTTTGAGGTCATAAATTCAATAAAACCCCCACAGTGACATTAAAAAAGTTGAACTTGGCCGAGGCTCAAATATTTCAAGATCTACCTGGACTTCGATTCTGTAATTTTCGACTTCATTTCCCTCAGACCGGTCTAATAAACCGGAACTTTTTCACGCATTCTTTTAGAGAAAAAAGCCAAATTTCGTTCCATACCACAGGAAATGGATTCCCTAATTCCATCTCCGAAAACCGCGTTAATATGACATCAAAGGATTCCATGTCACTTGATAACACACTAAATGGTTGAGTAATAGAATCGATCACCACCCACCACCAGGGTAAGTCCCTGGACGATTACCGCTTCAACTCCAAGCGTCGTCAGTCCGATGCGGAGCATTCGCAGGTAAGTAATTTAAATCTAAACGGTGCAAAAGACACACACACACATACACACGCAGTAAAGCTGGATGCCATACCGATTCGGTCGGCAGAAGTGTAAATTTGGGAAGAAAATGACGACGGACACCTCTCTTGTCCACATCTCTTTCCGTCACTATCACGGAGGCGAGTGTTTTCAACTCCTTCATTCACACTGGGGTGGTCTTCCTAAGGGTGTCGTAAGGGCCGTAGGGAACCCTTGACGCCATCGGTGTCCCGGGAGCGGGAGGGTTTGACGCCATGACGACCGCGGGTTCCCCAGGCGACTGAGGGCTCAAGTCCTCGGACATTTCGTACGCCTCGTTTAAATCTTCGGAGCCGGTTCCCGCGTCGACGCTCAGCCCAGTGGTCGTCGAATCCGTGTTGCACGTGGCGTCGCGCGTCCTCGGCGTGCCCGACGCCACCGACGACGACGTGGTGAGCACCGATGTGATAGATTCAGCCGTCGGGGGCCCCACAGCCGTCGAGGACCAGCCCGAGCGCGGGCCAAGGGCCCCCGGGGGCGGCAGGGATGATGGGTGCGGCTGCTGATGCATGTATTGGTGGTGCGCGGGGGTGGGGAGGCAGTAGTAGGAGGAGACGTCCCTTCTGAGAGCGGAGCGGCACCCGCCGTCCGCGATGGGACCGCGGAGGCCTCCGTCCTCGACGCCGGGAATGCCGCAGCCGCCTCCCGGGCCCACGCTCCCGTCCGCCACCAGCATCTGCTGCGATTTACTCCGCGGCCGGTGGTAGTTGCCTGCCGGGCCCATGGAAGGGTCCTCCCGGTTTTCCACCACGCCTCCTCCTCCTCCAAGACGTCCCATCACCATCGGGCTTCCCTCCTCCTCTGCCTCGCCCTCCTCGCCCTCTTCCTCACCTGTGAAAGCATTTGACTTGTTGGAATGTTTGTCTTGTTTATGCGTGATATAATTATAGGGTGAGTGGTAGGGATGTACGGTAATTAGGAAAAAAATTGATTAACATATATTTGATTATAGCCTATGGGGATAAATTTTCATCAATAAATTAAGTAGAAGTGATATGGCTACTAATATAAATATGGAAGTCATATTTATAGTAGTAGCCATGGATGTCGCACTCCGCTGTGTATGAACGAATCACACTCTATGATGCTTGCAGCTAAGATTTAGCTGAAGGGAAATATATGTCATTCTGTATAATTTTAAAGTTATAATTCATCAAATTTATAGTTTATTGGCTGGGCTCCTCAAGTAGGAACCCCGAGACACAAAGGTCTCCATGTTCACTGCTCCATCCACATCCCTTCATCACCCATTGAGTCCCATTGCCTTGTTGAAGGCCAAGATGTTTCTAATTTCGTTTGGGTCTGTAAAAAGGTTCACGAGGTATCTCATGTGATTCCTAGATAACCGAAAATTCGCCAAGTTTATGCTACGTGATCATCTCCTACTTCACATCCTCGACATCCAGAAAGTTGGCTATACTCATGAATTTTAGATACTTGTTGAACCGGTAGTGTCCTTTCAGTAGTCCAACTAATGTCCTCAGTTGAATTCTATGAAGATTAATAAGTTAACTTTCCGTGCTAAGGCTTTGTTCTACTATATGAGGTCTGGTTTCTATAAGTACTCACTTGGTGACCCAGATCTCGAGATACTCGCTGGATTTACACTCTCAGAACTTCCAATAGCAGGCGAAATGGGTAAGGCTGGTTCAAGACCAATCAGTCTTTTTTCTATCTAGGCAAGTTTATTAGCCGTTTTCATTTCTATGTATACCTTTGTGTCCGCGTTCCCGAAGCTTGATTCTACAATGCCTAGCTCTATCTGATAGTGACTAACGGCAGTAAAGCATTAGGAGTGATCGGCACCGGAGTGAGCTAAGCACTTTTAAGTCTGCCTGACTGTCGATTCATATGTGAATAGGCCACTTGATGAAGGCTAGTTCTTTAATAATGAGTGCACAGATCATGATAGCAAACATTTCTGCCTTGAAAACAGTTGCACCTTCATATATACCTGCCCCCGACTTTTTGTCTTTTCTCGAGCCAGCAGAGTACTGAACAGACGCTCCATTTTGAAAATATTTTACCCCTCCTTCCCACAGTTCCCTCGAAGATATTAAAAGTTGAGCCCCCACAGTTCCCCCATCTGTTTTTAAGGAGAGACTATTAAAGCTGAGCCACGCCGCCATACCGTCTCTCCCCATAACAAAAATTGGCCTACCCTTATCTGTCCATATCTGCCTACGGCAAGGGAGGCTTCCCTTGCTATAGGCAGATATACCATTAGCCTGTAAAATTAAGGCAGCTGTCTTAACGTTTTCAACTCATGAACCCAGTTGTATGTCAAAATGGCTTCATAATGCTACTAGTGTTTTTTTTATGCATGCAATTCAGATCGCCAGAAAAAGAAATATGTAATTGGAACTAAGGTCTTGGAACCCTCTTGGAACTAAGTTGATTTGTTATATACTACACTGTAATTTTATGCACCAATATACACTATTTAATAAAAATCGTGCAGTACAATGGTGAACACAAATTTGAATTCCGTTTTCCTTGAATAATAATAATAGTTTCAATCCTGGAGTACGGATTGCCTAATTGCATACTACCTTCCTCCTCGTCCTCCTCTTCCTCGTCGTCTTCGTCATCTTCATCCTCGCCGTTGGACCTGTCCATCTGTCCCGAACCGCCGCCGGGAACTCCCCCGCCGTAGTGGGCTGCGGAGTATCCGTAGGCCATGGGGGGACCGGGTGACCCACCGTGGCACACGTTAGTGCCCTGGCAGTGCATGGCGGGGTGCCTCCGGCAGGGGGGTGGCGGGGGAGGAGGTGGCGGGGGCGGTGGAGGCAGCGGCAGCGGGGAGATTCGGACGGGGCCGTCCTCGGCCGGCGGGCCGCCCACGGAGACGGAGGCGGGCAGGATACGGCAGCCACCGTGCATGGCGCGCGGGGAGCGGCCCACCACCAGCGCTGGGGCGGGGGCGCCGGGCATCGGGGGAAGGAAGGCGGGGTGCGGGGGCGGGGGCCCACCGTACGCCACCTGTAGGGAGCAAAGAGAAATAATGGAATTACCCACAGAATTAACTTGGCAATCAATTTCAACAGAAACGTCGAACGGAATAATGATCCGATGAATGATGTTATGAGAAAAGATGAGAGAGAATGTTAAACGAATGAATGTATACTCCGTTGTATCAGTCTTTGAGCAGAGGCGTTTGGAGGCTGAATGTCGGCGGTTTACTTTCTCTCCCCCATCTGAAAGATGGGCCTCTCCATATCCGTCTATACCAGTCTTTTACTGTGAGGAATCACAGTCTAAGGCTGCGATTCCTCACCGTCTGTCAATTGTGACTGTCAATTTGGACAACCTTAGAAATTACACTAACAATAAGTTCAACGCAGCTACGAAGGACTGATAAATTCTGGGCTTCAATTTTCAAATTATCATCGGCTAAAGACTGTCTCTCTTCATCTCTTTTCCCTAAAATATATTCTGTCCTTCACACAATGCAGCAAGTATTTATGCCTGAATAACATCATATGATTCATGATTTCATCAGGTATTATTATTTCACGAAATGTAATTAGGCGTTCTGATTTTGGTAAGGGTGCTAGTTTCCGTAAATTACTCAATTAAGCTGTTGTTGTTCAAAAGAGTAAGCCTTATCGCTGGCGTAGTATCCATTTGACTCTCAGCTGTAATTTTCTTCTTATTACCGGATCTTTACTTCATCATTGATATTGCACTCTTAAACATGGACATTATCGGTCTTCTTCTTGTCTTTTTCTCTAATACCGTTCCCTCCAATGTTTTCGAGGAACTCACTATGTCTGAGCACATTCCCAAAGCATTTTCTTTTTCTGGAGTGAATTGTTTGGAGAAGCGTTCTTCTTTCGCCTATTTCTTCCAAAGTTTGTTCAATTGTTTCTCTCTTGGGCCAATTAGTTTTTGCCATTCTTCTTAGGAACCACATTTCGACAGCCAGGAGACTGTGTTTTTAATATTTATCCAAGATCTATGTTTCACAGCCATAACTGAGCACGCTCCACACGAAAGTCCTTACAAATATTTTATTGAGTTAATTGTGAGGTGTTTGTTTTCCAAGAGTTTGAGCCTCCGAAGAAATGCTTGTTTAGTCATGGGCAATTCCTCTTTTAACTTCTTTCACAGCTATATTTTCATTTGTTATAAGTCTACTCAATTTTCAGAATTCTTTAACTTGCTCTGTGTTTGAGTTTTATTTTAGATTGTATATTATTGTCTGGCTTGTCTACAACCATCATTTTAGTTTTTTGAGAGTTGATATCAAATTACAATTCGTTCAGTGCTCTTTCAAGAATCTCCGAATTTCTCTCATGTTGTTCGTTTTTTATACAGCCGCTCAAGTACTAATGTACTTCCTTTGTTTTTAAAATTTATACGTGGAGGAGCTGCGATCGCCTTTCCCCTCCTTCCCCTCTTCAGGGACTAGTGCCTGGATTCGGCAGTTACCCGCCAGATACCCGGCTGACTCGATCTCTCTCTCTCACTCTTCGCCTCTCCGGGTGCACTGCGAAGTATGGCTAAGAGCCGTCGCCTCCACACCCCACTCTCCGCTGCATCCCCCTGCGAGAAGCTGCTCGCTGGTCCTTCGGGCGCAGTTACAACTTTGTATTTTTGTTCCTGTCTTGTGCGTCTTAAAATTAAATATTGTTAAATTGTGAATTTTTGGTAATTTACGCCACATATGTCTTCTTCTGAATCGGCAAGAACCACAATGTTGTCAGCAAACTGCATTGTATAGATGAATTTTCAATTTACTTTTACGTCCTTAATCCTTAACTATCTTTATTCTATTGTTTCTTCTACGAATAGGTTAAAGAAAAGTGACTTAGGACAGCTTTGTTGCACCCCTATATTTAATTTGGCTTCTTGTCTCTCCTCATTGATATTCATTTTGGTGGTTTATGACTTATTCCTAAGTAATCATTGAGGATTAATGTTCTATCTCTACAGTCAATTTTCATTTCTTCACAACTTGGAACAACAACTTCCGATCTTCTCTATCAAATGCTTTCACTAGATCAATGAACGTAACATAATTTTTGCTATTCACATCTAACTCTTGCTCTTAAATTAGTTATAGGGCTAGTATAATTAGAATGAAGATTTTTTTGCAAGGATAGCAAGGTCTCTGTAGTCTTCGAGGAACGTAGATATAGACATCATCTCATATTCGACGTCCACTTCGTTTGCATTGCCTTTTTTAGGATCATAATACTCACTCATAAAAGTTGGCCTCTGCACCAACAAATACCGTATTCAGTTAGCCAAAATATTAGGTTTGATGATTTTTCTTGAATGCTCCTGCGGAGAGATTGCGCACCCCTGACCAAGTTTAATAAACTAAATAATAAAAATAAAAAATAAAACTCGACAAATGCAAGTTTAATGGAGTATCTGTAGATACTGCAGTTTTTCACCATTTTTAAAATTAACAAGACCACTGAGATGCAGAAAATCCACATTAGTGCAAGTAAACTAGTAATGTAATGTGTCCTTCATGCATGCGTACCTGGCAGCCGAGGTCCGGCGGGGGCGCGGGGCAGCCCCCGGGGCAGACGGAGGCACAGGGGGGTAGGGGCCGCCTCCGGCACGCCCAGCCGTAGTAGTTATTGCGGGAGAGGGGCGCGGGTGGACGGGGGCCGTAAAGCATCTGGTGGTGTCGCCGCGAGCGTCCCTTCCGCCGCCACTCGGCCTGGTGCCAGTAGATGTAGAGGAAGACGGCTGCCGTGCCCGCCAGCTCGGTGGAGATGAATCCGGTGACCACCAACAGGAAGCTGTAGCCGTAGCGGAACGTGAAGAGGGGAGGGTCGAGGGTCGAGCGCGGCCTCAGCTTGCTTCCGATCTCCGCCTTGAAGATGCTTATGTACATGACCAGACCGATGAGCATCAGCAGCCCTTTAGAACGGGACGAAGGAGAGAGGACGCTTTTATCAATTAAGCCCGATGCCACCCACCTTATGTACTACTTTCATCTATAAACTTTTATTTAATTTTGGTATTCTGACAGTGAATGCGTAGGTTTCAGATAGTCCTAACCATAACGTCCCGCTTTTTGGGGCATAATCTCACATTTCCTCCCATAGATGGCTTGCCATTGGAAACCTCCGACATACATAAATACATACCCTACTTGTGGCCCTGTCATGGTAAGAGAAGTTCAAGAAAACTGGTTAACTTTTTTTAATTTCCTCCATAATGCCCCATCCAAACAAATCGCTTTTGCTTCTCTTACACTCAAGAGTCGCTCTTCCTTTCTTGAAACTACTAGTATTCCTATTCTATACTTTCATGGTCCTGCTCTTCCTCTTACACTATTCACCCTACTATCATATATATTTTCTGACCTTCGCCTCTTTGCCATCTTTGCCAACTTTGCCATCATATCCAACAGTGGAGCAACAACAAAGGAATTCTTTGATTTGTCTATTACTGGAGTATCCGACCCACATTCTTTCATCACCAACTCATTTCTGACCCTATCCATTCTACTATTCACGAAATCACTAATCGGGTAATCCATTCTCACATTTCCACATTACAGATCCCTTTTAAAATCTTAATGTAACCCATCTCTTTTCATTTAATCCCGAATTTCTATCCTCTTCCCTTCCTATTCGACGCTTCTACAACGGTGTACGCCTCTGTTAACCTATTCAATCTGCCCTCACCCATCAAGACGTCCTCCACCCATCCCTCCTGCCATATCCAATACTTCCTCGTTAATCTTCCTCGCCAGCCATCTTGGCTTCTCCACTCTTCTCCAAACCCACATCTCAACTGCGTTAAGACTTCGTTTAAGTGGGTTTTCTAGTTTGGCCATAAATCTCGTTTTATACGTATATTTTCGTCTTTCCTAGCAGTGGTTTAATTTTGTTGGGTTAAGGTGTAATATTCTCTATCGATGAGAAATTTTTGCAACTATGGATAATGGTTTTCTCTAAAAGTGGTTGAGTTTTTTTAAAATAGCAACATACTCATTTTTGTGTAATATATTCCGCGGGACATAGGGAGAACTAGAATCTGTAAATAAGATATCCAACCCGCCTAGATCAAAGAGTGATGGGATGTTCCAACTCTAGGCGCCTTCCATTTGGAGCAAGCTAATTCCAACGATGACTCTTTCACCTTTCTCTTCTCCCACTCACGGCAAAATGCTTTTCTTACCATCGTAGCGTCACACTATCGTATTCTGTAGATGTGTGAGATCCCTGGGAGAAGCTCAAGTAAACAGTGACTCCTATGCTCAAAGTAGTCTTTGCATTTTTTTGTATTGTTTCATCATCATTGTCCATAATCATACGTCACTGGAACGTCTGCAAACGTCTGGCGACGTTTTGAATGTTATCAAACAAAGATCGATAAAAAAAAGTTAAATATATTTTTCACGTTCATTTTGTCATGAAAAATGCTTAATTCATATATTCAGTTGGAACAACAATTAATTAAACATGTTCGTAAATAAAAAAGATAAAGAAACAGTGGGTTTTGGATTCTTTCATTAGTTTGCACAGCTAAAACATTCAATATTTGTGATACCGTAGCCACAATTCCACTGCCCAAGCACACCATGTTGCTTATAGTTTTCTAAATTTTACACACCCTACCCCACCAAAATGAAATCCTAGCTAAGTGTACTAAGACTACGGTAGTAGTGTCAAAATTGTTCATGAAGAGACCATATTCCATTTTTACACTTAAATTTAAGCTGCTATAAGAAAGATAATGTATTTATTTTAATATTATTGATGAAAAAATGTCGCTAGATATAGCTCAAACTCTCAGTCATTGACAGAATATTCAAGCATGAGGCTTTTTGTTGGCCTATTTGTCTCCCGCCTACCGCTGAAAACTCCATCAGATTGAAAGTTTTGCCTCAAAAATGGTTAAGCAGTAAAACACTTTGTTAATTCGACACATTTATTAATATAAACCTACCATGGGTTAGGTGCAAATGCACCATTAACAAGATTTTTTTCATGTCGGGTGAGCAAGCTTATATACACCAGGGGGGGGGGGGCAGTTCATTGGGGTGGGGGTTACAGGAGGTCAGGGAATCACAATAGTTTTTGACGTAATTTAAAGATTGATTGCGTTGGGGGACAGAGAAGAGGCTGAGAAGAGGAGGTGGTAGGCTATTATTTAGGAGGGGTAAATGATTTTTACATACATAGCCATTACAGAGGTTAATTGCGTTGGCGTGTTAAGAATTTCAAATTGCTCGAGACGTGTTAAGAATTTCAAATCAAACTTCATCCCCTTGTCAGTGCAATGTAAAGCTTGCTCACCCGACATGAGAAACACCTTGAAAATGGTCCGAAACCATGCTCGGTCTTTTGTTAGTAAAATTGTGGAATTAACTCAGTAGTTTAATTTTTAACCATATTTGAAGCAAGTCATTTCCACCAAATGACGCCTGTGCCATTCTTCAACGAAAGTTGTGTTCTGAAATTTAGTAAAAAAAACGTATCACAGTGAGTAATAAACTGTTTTTGTTAATAGCTGTGAACTAAATATTGCTAAATTCTGTTAATATATGTGAGCTAAAGATTGCTAAATTTTTGAAGCGATCCTTATGTCAGCACTAACTCTTATTTTTTAACAGAATCTTTGGAGCGCTTAGCCGTATCACGTCCCATGGAAAACGGCTTGAATATTTTAGGAAAAATATCTCGAATATTTTAAATGTGTACGGTCATTGGTTGAGATTACTGGAAAATGAGACCGTTATATCATAATGAGGCCAAATTTATTGATTTTTGTGTGAGGCGATTTCTCTCCGAGACTACATTTAGGCTGCCAATTTTGCATTGCTTCACTTCGAGGAAATACCCAGAATATCAGTGAAAATTCAATTAATATCGTGAAAAATGGGTAATTTTGAAGGACAAATCTCGTTGCCGCTAAAAGGAAAACGATGAATTTCAACTCGTGGATAGCCGGATTAATTCCAGAAGTTGGCAGTTATGGAAGGAGATGGGATGCTAAATAATAAGAGCGCACTGCTATTCACTGATGGGCTAAAGCTCAATCTCGGGTAAGTCCTTGAAGTCTTCACATTTTCCCTAGATTTTCAAAGTTTTCTCGGGCTTCCGTCCGGGAGAGTTGGTCCATGTTGGCCTACGATTCGATGCTCGACTCGAGATCCATCCCCAGGGCAGAGGTGAATCATTCGTCGTCGCGTTGGAAACGTCGGCCAACATGGACCAGCTAACCCGGATGTCAATGGTTGACCATCCTCCGGTGGCCGATGACATAATATCCTTTATCTCGAAGTGATTGCAATCACAAGCTGTTTGAAAATTTTTATTTGGCAGCAGGTACAAGTTGAAATCTACACCAGCCACACATTAAAGTTCGAAAATATACATTTGAGATCTGCCTGAAACTTAGCAGCATCTTAAATTATTTTGATTAACTCTAAAAAGGTACAAAAATATACGAAATGTGATATGCATCTATCGGACACAGTTTCTTTAAATGTTCCACTATAATTCTGAGTTTCTGAGAGTTGTGGGGAAAGGAAACGAGGGGGAGATATTGAAAAATGACTGTGAGCTCTGTTAATTTAGTTAATCTTTGAACAAACTTCATTTATTATGGAGGCGATTATGTTTTACATTTTTAAATATCCTTTACATTAAAGCATCTTTAGAGGTAACTAGTTAAATTAATCGAAGTTAGGAAATGAAATATGAGGGGCAAAGAGGCGTGAGAATATAGTATAAAAAATTGCAGCAATTCATCATTAAGGAGATTATTCGGGTTTATACATACGACGATGTGGATACTAGAAAATTTAAAGATTATTAATAACTCCGTTATAAGAACAAGTATTAGTAAGTTAAAAGAAACAACTAAGTGCTGCTGTATTCATTTCTAAGTATATTAGGCTTAAATCGAGTATGGACATAAAAAAATGAAAATTATTTACTCCAAACTTTCAGCAGCAGTGAAACCGAGGATGAAAAGCAAAAATATGGGTAAAATATTTTAAGCAAATGTGATATTCATTCGCCAGTCGTTTCTGAACATGTATGCGAGTTAATATGTGCGCCCGAGAGACTCCGTCTCCTGAGAGCTCAAATCTAGAATTAATAGTGAACCTCGGGGCACGCGTGGCTTCCCAACCGTGATGGCCACCACCATTGGAGCGGCTCCACTCACGACCAGGGGTGGCTGGCTGATCATCCGCCGGTGGCCGGGGAATTCCTTTGCCAGCCAGACCATTGCCAGTCCCAGCGACGCCAGTAGCCAAACCCGCTCTAGATACACCTCCCATTAACCCCCGCTGAGCACTCGTGCAAGGTAGAAGCGTCCCAATAGCCTACCCTAACGACTTCAATCCCTAGGCACGCTCATTTTCCCACGAGATTACGATTAGCCGCCACTCACGCTTTAAGCTGATTGTGAATATTTGATCACGTTACCTCCCCCTTAAAACGACAATGTCCCAGCTTCACTACCGATTTTCAGTAAATAAAGTGTGTAAACTTTATTTTAAAAAAGTCACCGCTATTTCAAATGAAATGAAAAAAGCTCTCCCCAGTCCTTGCTTTATAATTATTCATAAATTTAAACGAGTTAGATTTTTATCTGCTGTCGTAGAGAAGAATGTAATATATTTCATTTGTAATATAGGTAGCTCAAGAGTGAAAAGTCAGGCCAGAAAACCCTTTTCTTTTACAGTACTATCATTGAAGTAAAATAAGTGCGCCAAATACCTACTTTTTACAACAAAGTTTATGAGATGTGGGATTATTAATGGCTGTACCATTAATCTCATACTTAACAGTAGTTAACTTTTAAATTGATAATATAAAAACAAGACATTTTCCTGTATTATTTTTTGTTCTGAGGTTTGCATACACAATCGTTTGCTCAATACCTCTCAGGTACAAACATGGGAGTGCTATTCCATAAAATACGGGTTTAATCTCTCGTGAAAATCTACTCTTCTTCATCTGACCACTTTAAATCTTCTGGTTTAAATTGAACCTAAGGTATAATGTAAAAAATATAATGGAGGTTGAATGATGATAATTAAAACTCTGCCAGCAATGGTCAATTCAAAACCTACACCGCTAGGTGTCCACAAAACCGAATTCTTGTCCTTCACCTTCCAGACAATTACAGACTCCAAAAAAACAAGTAATTTAGGTGTTACCAGCCTACATACAGAGAAAATGAAACTTTCCAAAATTAATTTTAATCGTTTAAAGCCTCGTGAGTCAACGTAAATCTACGATGGCTCTTCGTCAAAGGGAAATGCGATTGAAGAGATAGAACTGTCTTTCACAATTATTTCCTAGTGTGGGAAATTAACAACAAGAATAGCTTAAACAGAAGAATAGGCAAAGAAGAGCAAAAGCTGAGGATGAATAATAAGGATTGAAAATGAAGGACGCTTACGTCCACAACAGATGAAGAAATACATTAAAAGTGATCGACAACTTTGAATTAAGGAGCTCTAAGTTAAAATCAAAATATGCACGCTAACAATTATCACAGCAAGATCCTGTAATCGATATTTTATTAGTGCCGTAATTTTCCGAAGGTACAAAATGACACCCCATATGTTTAAAAATTTGAGAGAGAATTGGAGTATGCATAGATATCAGACAATTTAACAGATGTACATATATCTTTCGTAGCAAGGACATTTCTGAGTGTGTGCACTTGCTCGGTTTATTTAATTTGGAAGGATCTATTTCATTCTTCTCTGAGTTTATCCACGGAGGAAATGGAGAAAAAGTGTTGGTGCATACACGAAACGAAAAAGTATTAAAAGAGAAAGATTGGTCATTCTTCTAGTTTTTAAGCATATAAATGAGTACACAAAAAAAGTTAAGGCAGATACCCAGCTGGAACTTCGACGTTCTGAAAACACTGTAAGTCGAAATTTCATGAACTGAACCAATGAAAAATGAAGTTGTAAGAGAACGATTCAGAAAACTTAAGTAATAAAACTTTTTTCCACACTCGGTCAAATTAAAAACCAAATCGAACGACCTGTAGTTTAAATATACCAGCGTTTGCTGTAAAATCGTCTTTTTTTAGAATTATTTTTAAAGAAAAACGAATTACTCCCCGTTCATGTAGCAAGAAAAGTCGAGAGTTTTATACAGACAGTTTTTTTTAGAAGCCTTGAGCCAAACTTACGAGACGGTTGTCAAGCCAAAAGTCTCACAAGGGAGTGTATTACTATTATAAGGAATTCGTTAGAGCAAGCATAGGGCTGGAGGCTCGAAGGAAGGAGGATTTGTGCGGTCGAAACAGCTCAGGCGGCTCTTGGCCGCGGTGAAACATTTCCATTAAAGTTGAGAGTCTCTTATTTCCGAACAGCAAAGGCATCGTGAATGCTTTTTCATTCGTTGGCGAGGAAGAATTTTTTTATCCACCTTATAGCAAAGTGGTCTCACTTTGAAACTTGGCTCACCGAACTGAGACTTCAGGAGTAACTTTCGTGCAAAATAGCTGACCCAAATTTTAGTATTTTTGCGCGGAGCGACGGCTTTATCTACCAGACCAATCGGTCGGTTTCACTATGGCAACAGACTTTGACAATTACTCCAATACAGGTACGTATAATGCTCGCATCCCGAGGAAAACTTTCAGGATTAAAAGAACAGCATCAAAATATAAAATACAATGACACATCCACAAGCGGCTCGAAAACCATTGGAGGCCACATTTTAGTTTTTTCAAAAATGTTAAGACTACATGTTTACTCTCTACCTTTTTTTATTCTAATTGACAAATAACTGGCTTTCTTGACTCAATGAAGAGCAATATTTGCCGCTCCCTTTTGCCTGCAAAAAAAAAAAAATTGATGTGTGATTGCACCTATCTGCTTCAAAAAGGAACCGTTGACACATAAAACATCAGCCGCGTTGAAGATTTTTAACTTATTTCAGTTTTTTCTCTCTAAACTCAATATATTTATGTATCCTCAATCAAACATATATTTTGTTTTGTAGGATTTCTTAAGGTCACTGTAAATGTAATTATACTGAGAAAATACACTTGTAGTGACTTTTTGTGAATTGATCCCTTGACAATAACCGAAAAAATCAGTAATTCTCCGATGTTCCTCGATATAGCATACAGATGCATACATTTGTACCCATTTATTTGTAGGACATAAATTTGTTTACCATACTTAACACTTTAAAATAAAAAGTAAATAAAAACTCCTGTATCACATTCTCTTCTCCGGAGAAATGTAACCATAAATTTCAAGGTATATTCTTGACTGTACCAAGTTAGCGTAATTTATTATCCGTTTTATTTATTTTAAAAAACAATTAAACAATGGATGTCATACGCTCATCTCTATTACTATTAACCAGTACCTCTAATTAAGATAACAGTATGACATAGTTACTAAAATAACGGCTATAAAGAGAGTGGTTGTCCTTGAATTTATATTACCATCTGGTCAGATCACGTTTGATTGACACATGTACACCGTTTTTCCTAATACCCATGAGCCATCATCAGGTGGATGACGCCTCAGTAAGCTCATGCCTTGTTTGAAAAATGAAGCAAATTAATGAATTTCCCGAAAACCTGAAGAAAAATAAACTCAAATTGTAAATAAATCAAAACATCAGATAAGAAGGATCGTGACCACTCTGAGCAAACAGTCATATGCTTTCCTGGCAATTATTCCTTCCTTCAAGGGAATATATGAACACTTGAACAATTCTATGCGATAATTTCTTGAATTGTCTTTACTTGTAATAAGCAAACTTATTAATAGAAACGGATGAAGTAATATTGCTTGCTTGATGATTATTGATGACAACTTAGTTCATACGAAACTTTTTTGTCAAGCAGTTTTCTTGGGCTGAGGATTACAACCATGTAAGAAATAATTTAGAATTATTTTTAAAGAAGCCATCTATCGATTTTGTGATACATTAAAATTGCTAGTGAATTTTATATGAAATTATCGATGAAGTCATGATTAATACAATTTACAACATGCCCTTAAATCTCGATGCAAAGGGTGGACCGTGAAGAGTAAAAAAATTCAAAAATGCGAAAAAATCCAATGGTTGCAAGAGAGGGATGGCCGCGTACCGAGAAAGACACTACGCTCTTCTCTGTAAGAGGATTGCTTTATATTGTCCAAAGCCTTTTATTTATATCCAGCGTTCATGAAATAGGATTTTCGAATGAAAAGCAAAGGGAAACACAAAAAGTTCAAGGTGCACGACCAAAAAATTTAAAAGTATTGAATCTCTCTAAAACACACGAAACCAATCCGAATTACGTGCCACCAAGTGCGACCAAGCATTAAAAAAAGACCGCGAACTTTGCGTTTGACCTTTCCAACAAAGAGATGCGAGAAACCAGATCCTATCTACCAGATTTATGAAGAAAACCGCCGAGGCCGGATAAATCAAAAATCTCGTGAAGTCGATCGATAGACCGGAAGCGAGCGACCTCTCGAATCATGAAGTTCGCGCAACAGATACGCGGCCACGCTCTAAAAAGCACGCTTAAACCTTCAAACCCGTGATCAACGACCGTGGCCGGTGATGAAGGGATCGGAGAACTATCGGCGATTTTGTTGTCCTATTATCCTACCTTGTCAACGTGAGGGTGGCCCTCAATCGTGCGTCCACGGGCCAAAAAGGAGAAATAACACTCCTATAATTATCACGACGTCAATTTTCACAAGCGTCCACTGCGAAAAAAATACAGCTGTAGACTAGACTGTGATTGATGCATCCGTGTCAGGTCCCTTCGTGACGCCGAAGTACCTGCACATTAGCCCGCCGGAGAACCTAGACGAACGAGGGGCTGAGTATTATTTGATAACACATCACACAGGTATGACGCTCACCATCAGCGCGGGGTGCTTTTTGTTCACCGATAGAAGGATTTTAAAAAAATGAGAAACTAGAGAGAGAGGAAGGCGGCACCTCTGCGATTAATTATTGATTTGTTAGCCCTTAATTTGCGAATAGACATGGTCGGAAACATAGAAATACTCTCAACCTCATTTCAAGATTCATAAGCAACAACAAAATTTCTCTTCCAAAACATTTTGATCAAAATAATATTGCTATAAGTTAGGAACAGTATCAAACAGAATCTTTGAGAACATGCGGTATCCTCTCTTTATTTAAATATATCCACTCTTGTTAGTAAAGGATCAAAATGCTCTCCATGTAATTGATTCCATTCTGCATTGTTCTGTTTAGAAATGAATGGTTCTTAGTATTAGCCTTTTCCATTCTGTTGATTTTGTAGGCATGATTGTCATTTTCTAAGAGCTTTGGTTGCTTTATTTAATCGCATAGTCCCCCCTCTCAAGCCCTCAGTCTCCCCATTCAGTCTATTCTCTTTTCGTCTCTCTTCCAGACACTCTCTGCTAGCATCTCTGTCACACTGTATTTCCTTATGTGCCTATTCAATACATATCCAGTCTCATTTCTTAGTACCTACTTTAAACAAACTTCTAATGCGCTCCTCTTCCAACAGTTCCCTTACCATTGCTGCTCATTCTTGAATTGGTCAAGCTAAGTAGGTCATAGTAAGCTTTCTCTTTGGCGGGTACTATCAAATTTCTCATGGCCCAGTGCAGCACATTTACGACGTCTCTCAAAAGTATTAATCTTCCTTCTTTTATAACCGGCAGTGATTTCCAGCTACCGGCTATTATTTTTTTCTCTCGCAATTCCTTTTGCTTCCTGAAAGTTATAACGCCGGGTGGTCATTAAACACGGACGCCAGCCACTAATTTCTCGTATCCCGGACAATTAGCGTCCACGGTCGCAGTGACGGTTTTGTGACAACTGCGAGTTAAGGCGTAAATAGCTCCATTATCCGCACAATGACACAATTTATTATTTTGCAAATCACCCAGCACCGAAGCTGATGGGTGAGATCTCAATTTTCCACCGACCTACGGGGTGGGAGAACGATTGGATATCAGGGGTGGAGTCCAATCCCTCTTTTTATATCCATCACGATGGAATTGGACAGGTCTAGCAAGCGCCTATTTCTCTCCCTCCGGCCACGGCTGCGATTTTTTGGTGAGAGTGAGGATATCCTAAATGATATTCAGAATGCCTTCAGCCCCTCTCTCTCTCCCTCCCTCGCACCCCTCTCCGTCGAGTCTTAATGACCACCTCTCAATCATATCCTTCCAGGGGAAATTAAATTCGTCACCTCGGCCGCGAGTGTCGCGTATGGCTTCCACACACCCCAAAAACCATTTTCAACGCGTCCCGGCGACTCTCGGGTGAATGGGGATATAACTACCGTTGAGATTGGAGTCCGAATGTGAAACTTTCACGATAAAAATATCATTTGCATGACCTGGAATGCGCGAAAGTAGCCAATTAATCAGCCCTGGAGTTTTTCTCTTTGAATTCCGTAGAGGCTTTAAAGGAACCAATCGCTTTCACGAGGTTTCGTTGGTACAATTTCACGTGGTCACTTGTGCGCTTTACGCCATAAACTAAGTATATGTCCTTTGAATGTAGGTGTTTAAACCTAACCTGAGGACTAATCCTGATGACTTTACAGAACTAGTCGTGATAGTAATTTTGGCAGAGCCAAGGACTGGCATGTGAGAAATTAACATTAGGTTCTATCCACCGGAGCAAAATCAATGATTCAAAGTTCGTGTACCTGCCTGGAAAAATCATTTTTTTCAACGGTCAATATGTTCAGAACTTTCTCAGCGGTCTCTGTCACTAATTGCACTGAATTGGCTAGCCCCGCAGTACTTTGAAGTTGAAAATCAATGATTTTTGTTAAGGACGCCTGCGGTTATCGTGGAGGTATCTGACACAAGTGTGGATAATTCTCCCTTGAGAAAGTTTGACCACCCATTTTATGCGTTTATCATATAATTTGTACGCTAAATATTGGCTAAATCACCGTTTTTTCATTGTTCACTTTTCACTCTAACGATTTCTTCATTCATTTCCGAAAATTTGGGTACATAGGAAGGGAATCATTTATCCTTATTTCAATATCCTCCCCGAATCTGTGCCCTATGCTAACACCCTTCGGTGGACTTGCGCGTATATTTGATGCATTTTTCTGTTACGGTGTTATTTCCCGCTCTAAGCTATGGCGTACACCATGAAAAACTCACGTAACACTATTTAATAATATCCAGTTTTAAAATTCCGAAAAAGAGTGTATCAGGGTCTGGTTAAATGAGTCGATCCCCAAAATAGAAAAATATTTCCACCAAACAATTGCGGTTCTTTTGTCGAACAGGAGAATTTGGCAATGATTATCAAACGTTATTTCTATCTGCCTGCTATCCTGAAGTACACAGTTATAAGCTAACGTGAGATACAATCCGGAAAATAATGTATTTTGAAAAACAAATAACCATTTTAAAAAACCCTCTTTTTTTTACTTATGAAGTACGAATCGATTTCCTTATTTTATAAATGCTCGAAAACTAATCCATTTTTGGTCCATTTATACCAAAAAGATAATTTTCAGGGATTAAAAAAAACCAAAAATGACTAATTACGAGGTTTTTCAATGTTTATTTTTCTCACTCAAAATAAAACTGTTATGATTTATATCCACCATCAGTAAGAAAGGACACAAGAATTAATGAGATATTTAAAATTGAATACATCTGGCTGTAAAAAAATGCATTCCGGGAATATTGCAATGTGTACCGTGAAAATTGGACTGTGTGGGAAGTAAATTGATGGAAATGTTTTCAAATATTCGGTAGCAATTTTTTCATTGGATATGTGGTTGAGGGCTCCCTATGCAAATTTTAGAAAATTTCAAAGTGCTTTACGTATATAATAAACCCTTCCTCTTCCAACAAAGGTGGCCAAGCTGATATATTTGCATTCAAAACTATTTTTTTTCCGTTTCAATAGTCCAAATGGAATTAAGTTACCCAGCTAACGAAACGGAATTCAAACTAATCATCGAGAGGTTTTGAGTACTCCGAGAGCTCCCCCCTGATTATATTGGATGATATGAGAATTCCAACGATAGTATTCCTTTCTGGTTGCGCAAAAATAAATGTCATGAATGAATTCCTCATATATTTTGAAAATTCCAGGTCGGGTGCCGATATGACCTCGTTTAAGAGATAAAGTACTTGGATTTGGCGGAATTTGGGTCATTACGTTAATAATTTCCACCGCTAGTGGGCACAGTTTTGCACCTCAATACCTTCCAATAAAGTTCAGGGTAAATATTGCAGTATTAAATTTCTCATTTGCATGTGTTAATCAGTCTCAAATCATGGCCATAATCGAAAAATAATGGTTGGCATGCTACAAAGCCCACCACTGCACTTGATTTCCGACTAAAAATAAAAAAATGCATAAGGTAATATGGCGTTGCACTTTACATTCATCATAATCTATTTATGCAACATAAAACGCCCATTATAGTTAATTATAAAATCATAGAGGATTATATAAATATAGAGTAAGTAGGCACATCATCCACATTTTCTGCAACAAATCTTGGTAACAAATGCTACTTCAAGCTCAGAGTTTATTCGTTTTAATTCATGTGTTTATTTCTCATTTGCAAGGCTTCAGCGACTGAAAAAACATCCTGAAGCAATTTATTAATCTCTCAGCGAGTCAGAAAGGAAATGACATATTTCACCTCTCATTGACGTTTTTCCTCTTTCAATAGCTATTTTGAAAGCATAATGCCTTCATGATTGATGTCTTTCTGATAAAAAAATGGTCAGGAAAAAACTAATATTTTTTTTAATTTTGTAAAATCAAGCAGTTCCAGCAGGGTAAAAAGAAAATAAAGCGCTTGAAGATAGCATATTATTTATTTCTTAAGGATAAATATCGGTTGGAAACGGTATTGCGTAGATTTAGATGAGAGCCCACCTGATATGATGAAAATGACGCCTGATATGAAGGTGAAGATCCGACGGTGTCGGGCAAAGTGTCCAAAGCAGCAGCAAAATTCTCCGAGGAACAGGAGGGCAGTAGCGAGGACGAAGAAGGCCGCCGATTTTGTGACAGCGTCTGTCAAAAGAAACAAGGGAAGCAAACTAATAAACGAGTCACTTTCATTTGACTAGAATAATAACAATAAAGATTTCAATCGAGAGTGGGAGCAATAATTTCGTTATAAAATTGCTATGGGTGTGGTAGCTGATTACAAAGTAGCCAGACGCAGAGAGATCAAAAAGATTACTCCAGCGAATGCAATAATATTTCAAAAAGTTACTTCAATTCCATGTTTCTCAAGATGAATTGATCATTATGCGCATGGGCTCACAAACACTTCCGAAAGGCGGTAATGATAATGTTGTATGTTGTGAATTGACCCAATAGCACCGATTGGAGCACTATATTTCTCCATTATATGAATGATGATTATTATTCTGTTTGCATTTTTCATCCGATTCTTATTTTCCATTCTACTTCTACTTAAATTATAATTAGGATATAATAGTAGAGATTTAAATTGTGATCGATTTATAAACGTCCTCAAGTAGTAAGTAATGTGAGACAGATAGTAACTTGAGCCAAATAAGGTCTGAGCACTGCTGCGAATAATGACGATATAAAAGATTTTTTGGAATATCGGTTCCTTTTTTCCCTATTCAGGGTATGCACACCATTATCTGAAAGTAGAAACATACAACTGAGGCCATTTTCCTCAGCTCCAGATGGTCAAAGTGGGATAGATTTGGTAAATAAGTGTCGCTATTTGGATATAATAGAAATAGCGGAGAGAAACCTGGCGTCAGAATTAGTCCACTCCGTACGATGGACGCCTTTTATGTTGAAACACAAAAACGTTGTCAAGGCGCATTAATTGCTCGAGGTGGTACTCATAAAAGATCAATATAAAGAGAAAGTAGGTATAGATAAATTTTACACGAAAAAAGATGCATAAATATAGGTGGTATAGACAGAGAAAGAAAATAATTTTTGCACGAGTCATAGATAAAAAATTACTGTCAAAACTTGAAGTCACTACCTTCCAAGAGGGAATAAGACCATCTGCTTTGATACTTGTAATGATTTGCAACAGTTTTCGTATCTCAGTTTAAAAAAAACAAAACAGCTCAAATGAATAAGTACCAACTATGATAAAATACACATTTTTCTTTCACTTCGTGAAACTGATTAATCAAATTGTCCAGCAGTGACAAAGTTAAATATAACCGAGTAAACACATCTTAAATGTAAGGTTTATTAAAATGTCAATTTAAAATTAAATGATCGACTCTTCAAGAGAAAATACCATCAATAACGTCATATTAAGCGTAGCTCAATGATTAATTTCATTACAAACTATTTTCCTGGCGTGGTTCAATATTTACGTTGAATTAATCTTGTTCAATGATTGTTTTTCTCAGATATCAATTAAATTATCCAAGTTTAATAAAATGAAAACGCTCAAAAGCACATTACGGAAACCTTTATCAACTTTGATCATTCACTGTGAGGGAGTAACAAATATTAATTATCATTCTGCAAACGAGAGTGTTAACACTCACAGCTTTTGAAATTCCAAGGTCCAATGTAGCGAGCATATGTATACTTCACTTGATCATTTTTCAGCACGTTTTGTGACATTTTCCACACACAGTGCATCCATACATTGCATATATTTCATTGTGCATGTTTACGACACTTATAAGGCTCGTAACTATCACTTGTACTTACATGGAATCGCCATTGTTGAGTCATTTGGATCGGGGCTGTATTCTTCTCTCGGGAAGTAGTCAATATTAAAGCACATATAGTCATAATCTCCCGCTGTTGTGATGAAGTGATGGCGTATTCAGCAGCCGTTGTCGTGGAAGCAACATGCCAATGAAAGAAAGATAGTAAGAGTTTGTTATTATTACGTTCGAAGGAAACTATTATCAGCGTAAAAAAGCCCAAGTTCGAAGAATAGGTAATAGAAACGATGATTTTTCGCAAACATTTTTTGCTGCGAAAAAATCACTTCACATCATAATCATCATATTTTACATCATAAACCTTTACAGTGTGTCCAACCCTTTTATTCTAAGGTAGTATACAAGTGAACTTATTCGGACATTGTGAGGTGTTCCCGGGATACAGTCTGTAGTACGTACCACATGATCATTTTTTTGTTTTGTTTGCACCACATGAACATTTTTCAAGTAAGTGTAGGGTTTTTCTTTAGTATTACCACGTTGTTTATCGCGTAAAAAAGTAGTTTCATGCTACAATATTCACTGTGTCTCTGAAACATAGGATTTATAAGAAGTATACAAAAATAATCCTTTTATTTTTGCGGATTCTGAGAATAAAACCTATTCTTTATAGTCATGCCTGACGAAACGAATGCCTTTGCTGTGATTTGTGCTTCGCGATATGATTGCCATTTCCAAATTGTGATGAAAGTATTAACTATAAAAATTACATGCAAAAACTCAATCACTACTCATAAGCCCTCGTGTAGCGGCCTCTCAAACTCCCACCTTTGAGCGTCGTGTTCTTTGTGGAAACCCTTGATGCCAGCAGAGCCTTTTGAGTTTTGAGTTAGTTGATTTGAGTTACATCGCTCATAAAACAGAGAATTTGGCGTCAGTCATCTCTCGCGAAATATTGTCATGACCCTTGCTAATTTGAGTAAGACAAGATGTTTGAACATGATATTAGAAAAAATGCGCACCAATCCATATAAATTGCATTAAAAATTGCTGGGAATAGAAATAACAAAAATACAAAGGTCCTCTATCTATAGCCTATCACAATTGCAAAAACAGAGGGGTTATTTTTTGGGATATGTAATGAGGATTAAAATAGTCGGCATTAGTCCATTCATAATGAAAAAGGACAATTGGTGAACATTGTTACATCCAAATCCAAGTATTAATTTTTAGATTTTAAATAGTCGTATACATGAGGGGTCCTCAAGAAAGAATCAAAATTGTTTGATGATTTAAATAACTATGGAAATGGACGCGCAAACGGAGTCACCCGCTAATGGACACTTGCGTGAAATTCTCACAGAAAAAAACTATTCATGTGGACTGAGACTAGAATCCAGACCCCTCGAATTCACGCCGATTACTCTAACCAGTTGAGCTAACAAGGTGTACTCATCCAATTAGATTCACATGGTGGGATTTAAGAAGCGACTTCTATTCACAGGTACCGAGAAAACATTTCCCGGTCTCTTGCATTTTCAAGAATTGCATAAGTATTCGTGAACTTTCTGCGTTATTATATTGGAGCTCTGGAGAAAATATATATCCTAAAGTGCAAAAAAATTCAGAAATGTAGTATTCGTGGTCATGTAAAGTATTCGCTCCAAAATATACAGTTGTAAATGAGTAACTTCTTTCATGGGGTGTGTGGAGCAAACATAATCGGGAAATATCTGGTCAAGCTAATCATAAATTGGGATTTGTTAAAAGAGTAATTGGAAAGTGCGACGATAAAGTTAGAGAAATAAGCTACTTCTCCCATGTTAGACCCCACTTAGAATACGCTGTCAGTGTTTGGGATCCATATGAGATAGACTTAAAAACAGAGTTAGAACGCGTGCATAGAAGATCAGCAAGATATGTGAAAGGCCGTTATGATAGTCTCGTTAGTGTAACTGACCTCATGCAAAAACTAGGATGGGACTTGCTTTCAGACCGTCGATTGAAAATTAGACTCAATCTTTAAAATATGTAAATTTTACACCGATTTAAGATTCAGCACCGATTTATTTTCAGACAAAGTTATCAATATCTTGCGAACTCCAAAATACTACGGCAGATCAGATCATGAGAATAGTAAAAAGGCAAAAGATTGAACAACAGAAAGGTTTAAAATGTCATTTTTACCGTGATCGATAAGAGACCATAATGGCTGTGTTGAGATTTCAAAGTAGGTTTGTCGACAGGTAGTGTACCTGATCAATTCATATGCACCCTAATGCATATTTCTAAAACTGCCGGGTAGTGCTAACACTATGTTTTGCATATTCTCTGCATGACTTTTGTGTCACGTTTTCATAGTCACATGATAGGTCATTTTAGTAGTTTCTGTAGCATTTGTAGCATACCCATAATATGGAGCATGTTGGTAAGGTTAAATTTCTTCAATGTAGTTCATGTTGGTCATAAGTCACCCCCTATCAAACATCTTTGTGGTGGCTTGCTGGTTAACAAGTAGATGTACATGGAGGCCAACTGAGAGGAATCCAACAGCAGAACTTTAAAAGCTACCCTCAATCCCACCTTCCTACGTTTCCTTCCCCTGCATTCAGGTGTCTTTTCCCTCAACATTGGCACTTCCTCCTCTCCTTCTGATCGAGCATTAATTTCCTTGTCCCTCCAGCCAATTTACCCTCTCCTCGAAGCCTAAAACCATCACGCCCCTCCTCTCTCCACCCTCCCTTCCTTGCCACCGCAAAACCACTCCCGCTCCTCGGCTTCCAAAAACGATCACTCCCGTCGCTTTCGTCGCTTTTCGGGACAGAGGGCCCCTCCTCCCAACCACCCACCCACCCTCTCTCTCTCTGCCTCTCCACAAGTGCCTCTCCCGCGGCGCGCCTCGCCACTTTCCATCCTCCATTCCCGTTCCCCGCAGAGAGGCGCCGCAATCGCCCTGGCTTCCGTTTCCGCCAAATCTCCGGCATCTCTCGAGTATTCATGCAAGCGAAAACTTGTTTAAAGTGTTAATCTCCGTTGTTGGGAAGAGGAGAGGGGAGTGAGGGGGAAGAGGAGGGGGGATGAGTGCGGAGGCGACCTGGGAGGAGTTATTGGGGGAGTGAGGGGGGAGGGGGGGCAGGGAGGATGAGTGGGAAGATGGAGCGGGGAAGGTGAGGAGAATCAGGGTCTTTGGTTGGTCCTTAATTACGCCCCGGGCCTTTTAGGTCGTTGAAAGTAAATACGAGAGGAGGGGCCCATTGTGCAAAAGAGTTTTAAAAGAGTTAAAAAAACATCCAAGGGAAGGGATAACATTGACTTTGTCACTGATACCTTGTCTGAAGGGGCTTTAGCAATTTGACGCTGGCATGGATCACGCATACATTGCCTTCCAAGAGCTGTTGTCTTTCTTGAAAATAAGATAACGAAGCAGACAAGACAAACTAAAGAATTACAGAATTCGACGAAATGTAACGGAAATCGAATTAGGAAAGAACAAAAATACTCTGTGCTTGGAACTAAAAGATGTATTTTACTTTAAAAAATTCAGCTGAAAAACTTCATTTAGGTTTTGCTTGACGAATCAAACAGCCTGAAACTTCCACTTGGAAAACTGTGTAAATTAATACATTTTTGTAAAACCGTATAAGGGAGGTACGTGACTCAATATTTGAAATGGGAATGCATTGCATTATAACAAGGTAAATGTTGTTTATATTTCATCTACATCTACATACTATCCTGTGAGCCGTCGCATGGGTAGGTGGTGTTAGGACACCAGTCGCGTAAAGATGTAAGGGATAAGTTTTTGGTAGGAGAAATGGGGAAGTGTATTAAGGGAGTGTATTTAGTGGAGTTCAGTTTACATTGTGGTCACTTATTGTGCGCGAAAAAAACGAGTTTTTGTACCTATCTGTTTGGCATGGAATCTCTCTTATTTTATCGCTTCTGTCAGCCATAGATATATAGTATGGCGTCATGATAATATTCTCTGTGTCGCTCAAAAACACACCAGTTCTGAATTTCTTGAGCAAGCTAAGCCTAGCGCTCAGCCTTAGAGTCTCTAGGGGCTCCCACCTTAATCCCCGTAAAAGTTGTGAAACACTACATGTTTGCTCGTAGCATTTTTTAACGAAGCGTGCAGCTTTTCTTTGTATTTTATTGATTTTTTGGTTAAATCCTAATCACTGGGGTCCAAAATGCTCGCGGCTCATTCGAGGTGTGGCCTAGTTAGAGTAAAATAGCATCTCTAGTTGACTATTTCATTTGAGGACCTTCCTATTATAAGCTTAAGAAAACCTAGTTTCTTTAATGTTGTATTTATATATGTAATGCCTCTTAACATCTGCCTCGACGATAGGACGATTTCTATGTATTCTATATATCTATCAGAATATTTTCTCGGTGGTTCACATGAGAGTGGGTGGAGAGAGTGGGACGAGCATATCAGAAACGAGAACGTAAATGATGCGTGGGGGTATTTAAAAGGAGTGATTGTGGAATGTGCTGAAAGTGTATGTGGAAAAGGAGTGGTAGGAAGAACGAAAGGTGATGCTTGGTGGAATGAAGAAGTGAAAATTGCTGTCAGAGAAAAGAAAGAGGCGTACAAGGATATGATTGCTGCCAAATCTGAGGAAGAGTGTACTAAGGCATGTGAGGTTTACAGAAAGAAAAAGTATGAATGCAAAATCGTTGTGAAAGAGAGCAAAGAAAGAATGCGTGCGGATGAAGCTAACAAAATGCAGAGTGATTTTGAAGGTGATAAAAAGCTGTTTTGTAAGTGGGTAAAAAGGGCTAAGATTGGTGAAGGTAGGGGAATGAATGCGGTAAAGAACAAAAGTGGAGAGATCATGTGGGACGAGAGAAATATCAGGGACTGCTGGAGGGAGTATTTTGAAGAATTGTACAATAATGTTGCAGGCGTTGAGGATGAGCCTTGTGAAGCGGTATGTGAGAATGTGATGATGGAAAACGATATCAGTGAGAAGGAGGTCACAATGGTTGTAAGAATATTGAAAAATTGGAAGGCTGCAGGCATAGATGGGATATCCAGTGAAATGTTGAAGTGTGGGTGTAAATCACTAATTTGTAGACTGCGTGAACAATACAATTTATGCTTACAGGTTTCTGTTGTTCCAACGGATTGGAAGAATGCTATCATCGTTCCGTTGTACAAAGGAAAGGGAGGAAAGACCGAATGTAATAACTGTCGGGCTATTAGTTTATTGAGTATCCCGGGAAAAGTGTTCAGTAATATATTAATCGAAAGAGTGAGGAATATTACTTCCGAAAGAATATGGGATGTGCAGTGTGGGTTTATGCCTGGGAGAGAATGTAGTGACCAGCTTTTTGCACTTCAGAAAGTGATAGAAAAATGTACGAGTGTTTGAAAGAAAGTGTACTGTGCGTTTGTCGATTGAGAGAATGCATATTACAGAGTAAATGGAAAGAAGTTGTGGAATGTTTTGAGAGACTATGGAGTGAATAAGCAGTTATTGAATTAACATTGTCTGTTATTGAATTAACATTGATGGCGATGTATGACAATAATAAGGCAAGTGTAAGAGTTAACGGGGTTCTGAGTGATTGGTTTGTAATAAATCGGGGTGTAAAGCAAGGATGCGTAATGTCTCTATGGCTGTTTAATGTATTTATGGATAAATGTGTTAGAGACGCATGTAGTGAAAACGACGGTGTTTTGATTGGAAATGTAAACGTACGAGTTCTTCTATATGCGGATGATGCTGTTTTGATCTCAGACAGTCAACAGGGATTACAGAAGCTCCTAGATAAGTTTTGTGAATCAACGGAGAGAATGGAATTGAAGGTAAATGCGTGCAAGACTAAGGTAGTAGTTTTTGATAAGGAGAATGGGGAGAATAACTATAGGATGAGAGCGAATGGTGAAGTAATTGAACAGGTGGATGATTTTGTGTACTTAGGTAAGATGTATGCGAAAGATGGAAGAATAGATGAGGAGATTAAGAGACGTGCGAATGCTGGAAGGAAAGTGGTAGGTAGCATGTAGAGCATATCAAGGAATGAGTGCTTGCCTAAGGAGGCGAAAATTGTCGTGTTCAAAAGAGTACTTCTTCCCACTTTGGTACATGGTAGTGAAACATGGGTATGTCAGGGTAGACATAAGAGGAGACTAAACGCCGTGGGTATGAGTTATCTTAGGAGTATTTGCGGCAAAAGTAGGATGGATTGGGTCAGGAATGAGTGGGTCATGAATGAATGTGGGTTAGATGCTCCAGTAATGGACGTGTATGAAAGGAGTGAGCTTCGTTGGTTTGGCCATGTTGAGAGAGTGGATAAGAGTTGAATAACGAAACAGATATATGAGAGTAAAATGAATGGTATGAGAGGTAGAGATAGGCCGAGAAAGTTGTGGTTGAATATGGTGGAGCAAATTCTTAGGAGGAGGATTATCAGTAGTCTTAAAAACAGGAGGGAGTGTATGAAGCAGTGTATGGGGTTAAATGAGGCAAAAGAGGTTTGCAAGGATAGATCAGTATGGAGGAAATCATTGAAGCAGAGTTAGGTGTACAATTATGTATTAATGAGCGAAACATTTTGACTGGGCCTACCCCGGAAGGGAACGGCCTGATGGGTATGTATGATTCACATAATTAATCAACACACTTGAACATCAAAATACAAAGGTTGCATTAGCAATATATAATAGTAATATCCATTTTTAAGATTCAGGTTTGTACTCTGGCAGAGAACGATTTTTCAGTTGACTCTCCATAACTTTTATCGTTCAAGTTTTCAAATTCCTGAGCACACAGAAGCGATTTAAATAAATGCATGGGTGAAATTTTGGAACTTTTGATATTTAAGACGGAGTCAATTCTGAGAAGTTTATCTTCGAGTTCACTTCAAGTGACCTAGAAAAGTTGGCATTCAATAAATCTGGAGGTGTTAGAGGTTTTCCATTAGGCAAAAAAAGTGTAAATCTCAGACGTGTCAAAAAATTCGCCGTTTTCGCGCGTCAATCCTTTATTTCCTCTAACAAAACAGCAAATTAAATTTACAGCTATTTTGTAACTCTCCTGAAACAGAAATCTTTTTTAATATTAATAGAAAGAAAGTTTTGCCACTTTCTCTGCCTGTGCCTCAGTTCTATGCCTATTTTTGGCTAGTTTAAGTCTGTGATTATTAGCTTAGCAACATGAAATTGTGTCCATAAAATTTTTTGCGTCATTTTTACCCCAATATTACAGCAGAAAAATAGCTACTAATGGATTTTCTTTGGACTTGCTGGATTATATATGGTTTGCTGAGCACAAAATACTATAAGTATTCATGGATGTGCCTCATTATTATAGTATCTTTTGGAAATGATTTTTTGGAACAAGTTTTGGTGATGGTTTGCTGAGCACAAAATACTATAAGTATTCATGGATGTGCCTCATTATTATAGTATCTTTTGGAAATGATTTTTTGGAACAAGTTTTGAACAATATGCGAATAAAAACCACGTCATTCCATCCCAAGGAGCGTAATTTCCGAATATTTTTTGATAAAGACACAATTTAATTATGAAGGAGGAGACTTCTGTCGAAAAACAGGGATGAAATATTTAGAGCTGCCACAAATTTTGGCCTACTACATCGGAAATCGAACCACGGACTTTCAGCTTGCTGGGCTTTTGCACGCATAAACTCTTACAGTATTGCTTTTTTCACTCGAACGTTTTATATTTCTGGGAAAAGCAACTATTCTGACTATCTCCGGTCCAGGTGAATTTTTTCTCATGGCAATACCCAAATTATGAGGCATTTCACGTTCGTCGGAGCAAGAGATCAATTTGCATAAAATTTAATAAATGTGGTCACAACACAAAACAAAAAGATTTCATAGTTCTAATGACGTCATGATATTAGTCTATTACCGCATTACTTTTGCCCATTTTGTTCCCAAAACGGGAAGTAGTATTCCATGGGTTATGGTTCAGTTTGGTGCTCTATAGTTATTATTTTAAAAATGTGGGCGTTATGGTCCAAGGATAACACTTCAGACATTTAAGAAGGTATATTTAGTATGTTTTTTCAAATAATATTGCAATCAAAATAACAACTTATCGTAATACTCTACAGAAATTTAAAAAAAATTCCACTTTCGTGATGGCTTTTTCAGCACACGTCGTGAAATATTTGAGCCAATTTAAAGCTTTCAGTGTGTGTATTCAGTGAATCAGTGAAGACGGGTGCTAAATTCAAACCCAGATACTTAGAGCACTTTAAACTGAACCGTAGCTCTGAATCAGGCTGGGGTACAGGACTCAAAGTAATGGGAATGAGATTTTTTCATTTTATAAACGTACAAATTTGAGGAAACATCAATAATTGTACGATATCACACCGGACAGTGAGAATGCCTTCACTATTGGAAAGTATCACTCGGAAAGTTAAGGAATTAAAAGTTACATTAGGAAGATTCAAAAGTTTTTACGAAAGAATTTCTACGTGAAGCATGATCTCACTCAAGTTACCTAAGGACTGAACTGCTTTTCGATCATGAGTAGAGACTATGAGAACATGCACGCTTGCATAACTCTTCTTGAAAACTACTCCACGTACGTTCGAGGAGCAATATCTTTCTATTCACAGAACGGATCCTCTCCAGAAGTCCTGTTGGAGGCTGCGTCAATTTTGTGAAGCAATTTTACACCACTGTTTAGTGGCTGGAAGGAATCACGGATAATAGGAACCCGCCTCTATTTGGCGACAAAATGTTCCCTCCCTTAGCATGCTCAACTCCAGGACCGATTTGTCTCCACGACGCTACGCCGTGGTCTCCGATAAATTTTCGGTCTTCCATTCCTCACCCATCTTGGCGTCCATGAGGTGCTGAAAAAGCCTTAACACCCCATTTCTTGGCATGCGATCTGCGCTTAACGTGTTTCATTGCCCAGGCGTACTACGGGCCATAAAATACTCGGGGGGAAGGAACGCAATTACGAGAAAGTCGGCGGGTAATAATTTCCTGACGCGCCACGGGGTGAAGATTTTTTTGGGAAGCAGCGCGAATCGCTTCGTGAATAAACTTTTAAAGCCGGCGGTGAACAAAATACGAGGTGTGATCATGTGAGTATTGGGACTTGTGCCATACACTTGGAACGAAAAAAACTCTCGCGGCTTTGGTCAGATTTATATTGGACACCATATCAGATTGATGCTGGATCTTGTCGTGCGTACAACGCAAGTAAAAACGTCCAAGGGATCGATTCTGGGAAATTTGCGATAATTATCGCTCTGGAAATCGTATTAAAAGCTACAGCATCGCTTGATATTTTATGCAACGCAAATGCAGCACATGGTGACAGGACGTGACGACAAATAAATACTGAGGTGACGAAATCATAAGATAACCATATTATTTCATTCATAGTTACAGAATTAAGTAACTGCCGTTATCCCTATAAAACTGTTCAACAATAATTGATGTCTCGTTAGGACTCAACAATACTAAGTTGACGAAAACATGAGAAAACCGTATTATTTTATACACCTAGTCAAAGAATTTAGTAACTGCTGTCATCCCAAGAAAACTAGTTCCCGTTTGATTATTTTCTCCGTAAAACCCAATCTCTACAAGCCACTTCCGCTTTCTAACTCTTCTGAATTGTTTCATATCTCTCTCCTTTGCTAAAGGCGCTGAATATCTCTCCTCTCCGGTATCTCCAGCATCTCATTCACTAATAACTTTCGTGGTCTACCTCTTCTGCGCACACAATTCAATCTACTGTCACATATCTGTTTAATTATTCGACTTTCATTCATTTCCTTGACAAAACCAAGCCAAAAAACCACACTCATCACATATATGTCCATAAGTTTAGCATATAGCCCGCATTCCTTCATCACCTTCATTCCTAAATCCACCTATTCTATTTTTCCCGCAAATACTTCTCAAGTATCCCATTCCCAATGCAAAGCTGACTGTAAGATTTGCGCTCAGTTAATGCCCAATAATCAACATGCTTGGGTCATTTTTCACGTATGTATTTACTCACCATCAAGTGTATCTGAAATTATGACCTCTTGTCTCTTTTTAATACGTCCTAAATTCCCACCCTCGTCCCTTCTCTTCCGTACTTGCCAAGTACCATCCAAGTGATCCATCAAAGTGCTCTCACCTCTCCAGAAGTACTCCAGCCACATTTTGTAACTTCTTCGAATCTCCGCTCTCAAATCCCTTTCCTCACACAACAGATTCAATTTCCTCGTTTTGTATTCCTAACCAATTAGTCAATCCTTTAAAATCTTCTTAAAGTCAACATCTCAAATTAATCCAGTCTATATGAAACCGTCTTCCTCCATGGCCAAGATTCTGATTTATAGGACATCTCGAATTCTATTTTAACGACGTCTGAAAACTTTATACCTTCATCGGATTATTACCTTCAATGTGTCTCAAATCCTATTTTTCATCTCTTTAGGATTTCTCTACCAAAATTCTCTCCCCTCACAGTACTATTTTAAAAGTAGTCTCGTCTCCATGTGACTCCACTTAATCCATTCCGCTCACAAATCTTATATCTAGTTTTCTGTATTCAGCATCCATTCAACGCGTAAAATAAACATTTCCTGAAAAGAGGGGTCGGTGAAACATTAAATAGTGGATCGGTTATTTCATTAAATTCTGGAAAGTTTTCTGAAGATTCTATCCACGGAATGATGACATCAAAAACGTTGATTTATTTTGCTCCCGAGCTTAATATGAATAAAAACTACATCAAGAATTCACGAGTGCTTAAAACATCATGAAATATTAACATAGAAATTAAGTCAAAAGAAAAAATTCAGTCGATGCCAGCCATCGTAAATGGGATGGATATATGTGTCCAGGAATCATGAGGATCATATGTGTTTCATCAAAATTCAATATCGTGCAATTAAAATATTAAAATGGTGTAATTAGTTCTTTAAATAACATGTGAATAAATAAATTATGACTGCAATGCAATTAAGGCCCAATATTTGATCTGTATCCTTATATGTTACCACAAGGCCTGATTTTTACGGAACTTAATGAAGCAGACTCAAAAATTCATGGGTGGAGGAGAAAATATCGTTGGTAATCATGAAAATCAAGCAATCTATCTCTTTAAGAAATGCGTGAATAGGGTTAGAAGTGGTGATGTAAAAAGAAAAACCCAACCACCATTGCCATTTTCCCCTCAAGAATAATATATAGTTTCCTCAACGATTTATAACACCTTTATAGAGTGGGAATTAAATGAAAAAGGAACCCAGGAAGGACATAGGCATCCAATTTAATAACCAGACTTTCCCCCGATTATCTAAGTACCCATATACAACGAGCTACTTCAACCAATATAAGATCTTTCGCGGTTATTAACACGCAGGCCTCGAACCGTATTCCCCGTGGGGTGAAGGATTCTCTATCAATTGCTTCATAAAAACGGTTTACTTCATAAAAATGGCTATTAGCAATACATCTTCATCTACAATCGGGTCTTTTACTTGAATGTTTATGTGTATATTTATAATGAAAGTGAACAGTCCTTCGAGATTGAATATATAGAATAATTTCCCATTTTGGGAAATTTTCAATAATTTTAATTCCAATATTTGCTCTAGCCCTTGCAATTATATTTTTTCGGATATGCTAATATTGCATTCTTTACATTCGTCATTGTTATACATATTTACAATTCCTGTTATTTCATTTGATGAAAGCTCCTCGTATCAGCATTGCTTATGCGATGTACACCTGTACATTCCGCTACCTAGAAGCACTATTTCAACTTTTCTACCATGTAATGGATAGATCATTCAAGAGCAATAAAGCTTTTTTTATAAGTCCTATTCTAATAAGAAAAAAATTCACGGTAAAAAAGCAGGTAGCAGACGATGGGAGCTCTCATTATTTACTCCTGCAAGGCATGAGAGATTTGAAAGCGCGCCAGAATTACTTTCGGGATAGTTTACGAGCATGGAGGAGAGTAAATAGAGTGGCAAGTCTGTTCGAAGCACGTTACCGAGAAAAAACGTTGAGAGAATATGCGCTGTTGGATTCAGAAAGCGAATGTAGCATGAAGAAGTAATAACTACGGATTCGAAGTCAGGCTTGGCAGAAGAGGAGTGACAGGACAAAGTTCCTCTTCATAAATAGGGCAAGAGAAGAGTGTATTGAAGACTTACAGACTTACTCCGATACTCTTTCCCGAAAAGTGTTCTGGACCGCAAAAGTAAATTTATAAGCCCTGAAAGCTTGTGAATTATTCAGTATCATTCATTCATTTCCAATACATGTTTAAAATCACCTTTAAATGATTTTAAACATGTTTTACATGCATTTTATCTTTACCTGACTATTCTCATGGTCCGCATTTCCCGGGGACTACGATGAGCCATATTTACTTGCCATCACATTTTTTAGGAGCCAAACCGCCAAAACTTGACAAGAAAACCTGGGCAGGGAACAATTAACCTAAGCGGGACTCGAGCCCACGACTCTCGGATTAGCAGGCAGAGGCTCAATTCCGACGAGACCGGAACCGGCGGAATTGAAAACAGAATTTTTTTTCAATTTTATATGCTGTACTAAAAACCTTCAAATGCAATAAAAATGCCAACATGGTGACAAAAAATCCCCCAGGCGCTAAACTATCTGCGAAATGGATTGTTCAATTCCATAAATAAATTACAGCGTCTGGGATCCTTAATAAGCGTGCAACCTGTGGGGGCAGACGAGCAATGAAATTGACTGTGGATCTACAATATTCACGGATTAAAGGGGAGGGAAATAGCGATGCAGCGGCTTACGGGTGATACGTGGAGACGGAGGAGGCACCATGAGGAAGTGAACAGAATGTAGTGGAAAAAGAAAGGAGAGGATTACAATGAGGCCAGAAGGATGCATTTACACAATTCAGACGTGTTTTTAAAGATATATTTCAGCCGCTTCCAGCTTTTACGATCTCTCTCGCCGAAAACCCATTCCCAAGCCACCCTCGTGAACTGCACGAAAGAAATACCTTCGACATAAGACGACTTACAACCTTGAACGTACTTTCAGCAGCATACAATTCTCTTCGGGTCTTCCTCCGCGTCAACAGCTGCATTTCAACGTTTAGACACTCGAGCTGAGCATCGTTCTACGGGTTATAGAAACAATAACTGGTAGAGAGAGTAGGTCGTATATATTTTTCAAGAATAAAATCCATACCAATTAAGGATATCTATTATACATTTCAAAAATTAGTTTGGAAGATGTAGAAAATAAAATTTGAATAAAAATTTAGTTTTAAGCGTAAGTACCTAGTAAAATTTAGTTCTCTAGCCACCAGTTTCCCATTAATTTTGATCAGATAAATTGCCTGTACTCAGACACTGGTGTCTTAAAATGACCATTTTTACTCGTACACATAATTTGCACGTCTAGAATGCTTAAGTTTCTGACTAACATATTTGTTCGTTTAAGTCTCTGCGAATATTTAATGCCAGAAGTGGAAATATCCCAGATGTAGAAGGATTATGCACTCTATTTGAAGAAACATGTGCATAAAAATTAGGAATTGAATTGCATTATAAAATGCCAAAACCGAGAAATTTTGCGTAAAATACCATTTATATGCATAGGATTTCAAATATTCGATTTTTTGGCTGAAATACGAACAAGATAAAAATGCGGTACTCAAGTTTGAAAATGGTTAAAGAATGGCTCCCAAGTATGAAATATGTTTTTCCTGATTTGATATTTGTTTAGCGTGTTCTTGTACTGCAAATAAGAAAGTGGCAGACGTTAACCATTTTTCGGGTCTCAATTTAGGACCTTTGACCTACCTAAAGTTCCAATAGTTTAATATTTTTATTAATTCATGTTCTTGAATTTGAAATAAAAACAAAATAATATTGCATCTTACTGAGAGCGAGTGGATCGTTTCTACAGACGGAATATCAAGGTAGAATGAACAATTAATGAACAAAATTGCTGATGGAAAGAATGTAGGAAGCTGCTATACTTTCGCAGTTTAACCGCCAGCTGGAATGCAGGAAAAAGTGGAGATCTCGAGAATTGGAGGCTATCACTAAGGACATCATTTTAGCCATGCACTACATCTCTAGAACTTAGAGAAGCAATCGGATAGTAGAACCGAGCAGGTGGGCACGATCCTTCTCTCGTACCAAGTAAAATTGTGACTAGAGCCAAAATAGTAAGAAAAAATCCGAAAAACTCCTTTTCGTAAGTTATTTGCGAGGGCGATTGACAAATGAGGTCATTTGCACCATTAATCTAGGTGACCATGCTGTCAAAAGTAGAGCCACCTTGTTGTAAGAATGAGAATAAACCCGGCGTCAACCTTAGCCTGCACTTATAGAAGATGCCTAGGAGTCCACAGTTGAAATGTCCAGTACGACGGACGGAGTACTTCTTTTGAAGTGTCCTCCACATGGCATCCAAGCAGGGATTATGGTTTAGCAGACAGTTGTCTGCCACTTTCCGGGATTGAAACTTGGACCCTAGCGTTGGGGAGCCAGTACTTCAGTCATCGAACCTACCGGACACCTTCACTTTTCGTTCTTTACCTCTTCCATTTCCTTTGGCCGATTTTCTCCCCTCTCCTTGCCTGCCGTACTCACGCCTCGTCCACTCGCCCGTGTAGAGGATATGGCAGAGGATAGTATGCAGAGGCAGGAGAGAATATTCATGTCCCAAATGGAGCGTCAACAGGTGATTCGCGCCATAAAAAAAAGTTGACGGCTAGGAAGCCTCAAGGTAGAGTGAAAGGGAAGAGTGTTCGGAGGAGGAGGATGGAAAGGGAGGAGAAGAGGGGACAATGGCCACCTCTTCGATGCAAATAAAACAGCAAGGACAGTTTTACGGTTATTTGACGCTCCCGTGCGAGAGAGAGAAAAAGAGAAATATCAAACCATACTCGCTGTGTTTTATTTACGAAGCATTCGTGGATGTGGAGCGGTCGTTGCACCTTCATTCTAAAACTGAACTTGTGCTCACCGGACACGGTCTGCACCCTGGGAAAGGAAGTCCGCATCGTTTCAATTTCACGTGCTCCGCGTCGTGAATTTGGTGCACGAACATGAATTTTAACTGAGGGAGCTAGGCATTGTAAAAGACCATTTTGGGAAGTAGGGTAAGAGGAAGAAGGATTGAGGAAAGGAGAGCCATTCTGCATGTTTTAAAGAAAGGTAGTGAATTGCAAGGAAGTTGCAGGTGGAATGAGCATGGGGCGGTTAAATGTGGCGAACGGAAAGACATAGTTTTGATTAACTCAGTCTGAGTAAAATTTATCTCTATTAATATGAGATACCACGTTTGAACAAATTTTAAAATTTAAGCGCTGCAGAAGGATGAAGTATATATCACGTATCAAGATCAATATCCTTTCTTTTAGTCAACATCCCGTTTTCTCAACTAATACTATAAATGTCCAAATATATGATGTTTTATTTTATAGAGTGTTCCACTGGCTTCTGACGTCTAATAATCACGCTACTTTCAAATTTACCATTGCTGAGAAATTTAATTTCTAGGTTGAATCGAACATTTAGCTCTTATTTAATATATAATTAACGATAACCAGCAGTAATTTATTTATTCTCAATTCTCCAAAATTGGAAAACACCCAAATCAGTTCCATAAATAGAAATATCTGTATTTAATACCAACTACCCTTGACAAAAAAAAATAACTTATATCTTATTAGAAAGATTTAACTTTATTTAGTGGCCTAATTCCTTAAATTTTATGTGACGAGGTATCTAGCTGAAACTATTTTCCAAGTACATCCAAATCTAAACTGACATTATAATTCTAAAAAACGAATGAATTTATTTAGAAAATTATGTGAAATTTGACGATATCGTATGCCACAGAGATGAAAATATTTACCCTAATAAATTATCAAAAGTTTACTTACATAACCACCACATAAGTTGAGTAGGATGCCTAGTTTATTTTACATATAAAGTACCGGTGATAGACTTGCGTAGATGAATATGCTTAAATAAATTCTTAGGTACTGCCTTATGCTTGAATATTTGCTTTGCTTTAAATACACTCATCAAGTGCTTCATCTGTGCCCTCGAGCTTTTATGAGTTCTAAAATTCCCCTACTTTAGTGCCTTTTTCACCAAAAATCACCCATATCTTTCGTGGGTCTACTCTTCTTTCTGAAACCATTCACTCTTTCTTCATATACATGCTTTGTTGTTAAAATTTGATCCATTCTTTAGCATCAAAACTTTTATCACATATTGGGACTCATTATCAGATATATTCCTACGTGAACTCCGTTATTATACCATATCTATAAAATATTCTCCTCTTTAGGTCGTTTATTTGATGTAGATATGAACTATAACCTAATATGAAGCATTATAGGGCGAGAAATTGAGTATCAAGTTTCAAATTCTTATTACGCAGTACAGACCCAAAGAGAAGTGTCCAACGCTATATCTTTTTGATTAATTATGGTCACATATTGCATCTGAAACACAAATTCGTACAAACATTACTGATGTACGAAACGATGAAATATCCGATGAGTGATAGTGCATCCTCGACAGTTAGTACTAAAATTTGAGCAAAAAATCACGAAGAATAATTCATCAGTTTCCACGAAGCGGCGCTATCCTCCGGATGACGAAAATTGCGAGCTACATTTTCGATTTAATTATCGGGTGCGGTTGAATGCGCTCCCAGTATGGGAAGCCAAAATTAAATTATTTATGATCCAAATAACAAAGAAAGCAAAACATCATCTCGTTTTACTGACAGTCGCGGCTAATTGAACGGGAAAAATAAGGCTAAGCTTAAATAAATGATTCGCAAGTAGATTATGCACGGCCACATATCCCGCATAAACTCAACAAGAACCTATTTTATGACTGGGTGATGAGTCTAAATTTCTTAATTCCATTTCAACACATTATATATTTTATACCATTTAATTTACCACGATACCCTTTGAATGAATAAAATAAATATAGCGACATTCAGCACAAGGTAAGCATTAAGGTCTCCATATTCAACTAATTGTCTCAAAGATTTCCTTCAAAAAACTGTATCATCATTGGTTGTAAGAGGTAGATTAAGGCAGTTATAGAATAATTGGAAACTTTTTGGTCGGATAATTCACTGTTAAAAGTTAGGCACAGTAACCAAATTTTAGAAATTCTTTGAAGGAAAAATTTTACCTGAAAAATTATTTGATGAAGGATTTGGATAGAGGACTTTCCCGGTGTTTTTCATGGTATTTGTATATTTTCATGGATATGCCAAGTCATGGAAAAACTAATGAAACTCCCAAATTTTGTCTTATTTATGTTTTAAATTTTGTACCTCAAAAATGGACACAGATAATTATGAGCTCTAATAATTAGGATTTATCAATGTATCTAAGAGGATAATTAGTATCACCTCACTCAGACTTCCTCATTAATGGGAAAATATCTCTATCAAAGTTTCAATCCTCTTGTTGAGATGTTCAATTTATCGCAGGTATAATATTTTTCAATGCGCATCCATACTTGGAAGCATAATGTACTCTTTATTATTATGAGCCATCAATCCTGTAAAATACACCAGGAGAATTACTCTCATTTCCCGCCATGTACGATGCACTCGACCAAGCTTTCAGCATGCTTTCTCTCGTAGCGCTAAAAAAAAGGTGACACCGCTTGATTGCGAGACGCGCGTTTATGAGTGTGACTCTGCAAAATCTCTATCATGATGAATGGTCAAATGAGGTCTTATTTTATATGGCGTGGGAGAAAAAAGTGATTCGTTCCGCATAGGAAAAATAATTCTTGACTATGAAAGCTTCATCGCAACATTGAAGATAATAACGCAACTTGATGTAGGGAAAGAATTTTATTTACTCAGCTTCAGAAACGCATACCAGAAGGGCGACGCACAACCACATAGGGAGCACCTCCTGGGACAGGGCTCTCCCTTTCCGCGAATTCAGGACTCGTCAAGTTTGCGGACTTCCACCTGATTTTGCACAGCGACTAAGGGTCTCAAGGACTTCAGATCTTCTATCCAAACTGTATCATAAAAGCTGATTTAAAGACTAGGTTTGGAGCTGTTGGATATTCGGAGTCTACACGTTATACTACAATACTGGAAATTTTATGCCATGCAAGTTTCAGGGTAACACGAAGGATATTACTTAGTTCCCAAACTATATCACTAAACTGAATAAATGCGACAAGAATCTATTTCATGGCTGAGTGATGAGTCTCTAATCCTAAATTGCAGTACAATAGAAAAAATTCTATAGAATTGTATATTAACCAGTTTACTCCTTGAGTGAATAAAGTAAACATAGTGGCACTCAACCATAAATACTAAAGCCTCTATGTTCGACCAATTGCCCCGAAGATTTCCTTTAAAATTGTATCCTCACTGGATTTAAGTGATAGATTATGGTGGTTATATAATCATAGAAAACTAAAAATACAGATGAGTGTTACACATCAACAACGCAAAAAGCAATTTCAAACAGTGCACCTTTACAGGCAGCATTTTAAAACAACGGACCAATTTCCTGAGGGAAACACAATTATAGCAATTGCACTAAGATAGAAGTCTAGCTAAAGGAAACTGAAAATTTCAGCAACGAGAAATCCTTAATACAGGGTTATTAACGAAACGCAGTGGCATTTTTGCGTCCTGAGATTTTCTACTTACTACACTGACTTTAAATGTTAATCCTTCCTAAATTTCATCAAAATTGAACGATTAAGTTAATTTTCCACCTGTGAATATCATTAATTCAGCCAAGTTTTCATTTAAGAAATGAATGCACTCTTCATAGCAGTACAAAAATATGAAAAAATGCACCTTCATTTCAATACCCAAATGATAAAATATCATTATTGTAGCATAATCCATTCACTTTTGAAGCTTTTTCACTGATAATCATTTATTAGGTTCCCTTCTCGAGCGAATACATGAAGGATCAGATAGGTATGACTATTAGGGTCTCTGAAAACTTTCTATGCCCATGATTTGAAAGCAAAGTTCAGCTAAGAAATATTTTTCTGCGGTAATTATAATTGCTTTCTAGGAATAACACCCATCCACTTACTCAAAATGGCGCAAATGTCCTCGACTGTTGGTTTTATCCACTAATAACGAATTATAAATAAAATTAATAGGTTAGTGTAGTTTCGTACCGTGCTGCCAACATTAACCACGGGGTCAATGAATCTCAAATGATTATGATACTAAAGCTCGATTTTACTATATCTGGTATAATAGTTTCTCGGAATATAAACTGATGGATGTTATTTTTTCCATAAATATCGCTCACGTAAACATACTGGTAGCTTGAGATTAAATATGAAACTTGGACAGTCTAGCTAACAAAGAAGAAAGTTCATCAACGATTAACATTCACCTTATTACGAAACTGGTCTTTAATGCCTCAGAGGTCAAAGAAAGATTCAAATCAATTATTCGCCAATGACGCTTCAAGTTTCATCTGCCACTGGATCACGATGCACTGTTGACACAGCTAAGACCGCATTTTTTGCTGTGGGCACAGACTTATTTCCAGATTGATTTCGTTCTTCCGCTTCGAAGACGGAAAGAACAGAAATAATTGTCATGACCCAAGTTTTTTTCTTTAGCTAAGCCGCAGTTTTCTCTCGCATTCTCGCATAGAAATTCGTCCAAACGTGCACCTGCATGCACAATGTGAATAGAATGGCTCCAGACTTGCTCGCTATAAAGAGCCTAGCTTTATTGAGTGAAAAAAGGTCAGCAAGATGACTTTTCTATGTAACGGTCCCAAACGGATCCTTTGCAATAGTACACTGCAAATGTCACATTTACATTGGCCTGAACTGAACCTCTGTCGAACAACCACTCCATTCAGCGGAACCGTCGGTGGTCGCGTAAGATAGGTTTCACTGAACTAACATATAGGCCGTAAAAACTTATTACAGGACAGGAAAAAATTGAGGAATCGAAGCGCATACAATTTTCTCATTGATTATTTCATACACAGCATTGATGGCATATATATAGTTATTGATGAGTAATTAGAGTCCCAGTGTAAAATTTTCATTAATGAACTACGCGGTACCTCTACCAATAGCAAGGAAAGTGGGCTTAGTATAGAATGTAATTTACCGGGAATAAATATACAGAGATGTCTACAAAGTTTTATATAATATTTTTATTAAATTAAAAATACAATCACCCTCTATGAAATAGTTAACCCAACTATCTCTCAGTTGTGGCAGTGATGCCTCTTCAAAGCCACGCTTCCACAAGCCAGGTTTATGGCCATATGCCAATGCATATGGCCAGTACATTTCGCCGGTAATGTCGCCAGTACAATCCAAAGAGATATTGTGTTTTATGTTAAATTAAGACTCGCGCGGCTGCCTGCAATTAGTGATTTGTGGCTAGATATCGTGTAGGGTCGTGTTCACTTGACTCACTATGCACTGATTCATGGTTATCATGTAGCTGTAGTATCTAAGTCAATATTATGGTAAATATACATGGCTAAAATGAATATTATAGCCAAAATAAAAGGAGTAATCAACAGCACACTGAATGGTATTCTAAGTATTTAACAATGCCCCTAAAATAAAAAGAAGTGGATAAGCTGTCGAATTTATCTCTAAAATGGAATTCAAATTATCAGAGGAATTTACGGCAAGATCTTTTGTCGCAGATCGTAGAGAAGCAGCAACCAATCGAAAGCATTTGACGTTCCACTAATGAGAAATTGACAATAAGCACCAGTTTCACCTGTATTTGTAAATAAATGCTACATCTCCAAAGGATTTAGCCAACTCCATACCCTTTCTTTACCACCTTCAATCCATTCAGGCAGTATGAGATGCCCAGATTTTGTCTGGGAGAGTTTAATAAGCCCTAAAGGACCTCAGGAGGGTTTCGTTAATTTGAACAAAAGTTGAGGAACTATGAAGATTTCATTTCTATACTCCAAGGAGATAAAACTCGCCATGAAAAAACTGCATGACTTCACCAGGATTTGAACCCGCATTTCCCAATCGTCGATCAGGTCTGTTAGCCAGCGACACCACTAAGCCATCTTCAATTAAGACGAATTTCAACGGCGGATTATATGAGTTCGGTGTTCTCATTTTAAGTCCACATCGTAGTTCATGGTCGACTTAACTAAAGTTTTGTTGAGGAGGAAAAAGGCAATGATGTCGCTTTACAAAGACTTCGAGAATATCTCCGCCACTACGTTATTTTTGCAGTGATTAGAAAATTCCTTTCCACAATCATAATGAATATAAACAGGCTATGCATAAAACAAAGAAACGCTATCATTAGGTGATCTCACAACATAGACGGTGAAGTTAGACACTGGATTTTATCCTATCAAATATTTGCCAAACGGATTTGATGTTTGTACTTTCTTTCATTCCTGAACTCAATTGAAATTTGATTACATATGATACAGCCTTGACCTCCATAACTATTAGCGTTTCAAACACAGGTCACCGCTTGAAAATGTTGTCACAGAGTTTACAATAACTTTGATCTCGAAAGGCAAAAAAACTCCGCGAGAGCGTAATTGAAACTTGTTTAAACGCCGAGCCAATACATTGCGTACGAAAGGCTTTTCGTTCATTTATAAGGCCCACTCAAAATCTAACTCAGCTTTTTATCTGCATGCCTGCACATGCCCGCTGGAATCGAGTTTACCAGTTTTTTCGCCAACAGTTATCATAATTTTTTCGCCACTCTCAACAACTCACCAACTTTGTCTACATCAACATTTTTTGCAGGCAGGGAACATATTTTTTTCTCGTAAAATCACTGAATGTGTCAAGTGTTGGAAAATCCCTCCAGCATTCTTTTAGTCCATTTTTTGACAATTTTTCCAGGCTTGAAATACCTTAACTCCAGATATTCAGTTTTTTCCTGTTCGCTATATTCATGTTTACATTGTAATCTCATTCTCGCGAGAGTACAACAAAAGTTTCTTGAGCTCGCGTGGAGTCACTCTAATTTGACTAATCGCAAGAATGATACAATTGAAGATTTATATGACATATATTAGAATATTACACAAGATAATGGCTTAGAACTACAGAAAATAAGCTCACTAAAGTTTTTGGGGAATACCATTTCATCTTGTATTCATAAAATAATTTTTTTTCTCACACAATTCGAACGCAAGTAGCCTCTTTGGATGTATTCAAAATCTGTAGTTGGAATTTCCACCGCAACTCTCGGCCACAGGGTAGCATGGCTGTGAGCACATTGGAGCAAAATTCCAGCCATGATTAGCACTCGAGTCACGCTTAACTTGTTAGAACCTTACATTCCCGTGACAATCTTATTTATATTATCATGTATTACTTATCTATTTAACTTACTTAAATTGTCGGTCCAACAGCCAACGACAACTACATTATTATATGTAAATGGCGATGGTTTTATTTTGCGAACTTCGAGCACCCTAGTATTCCGCGAAAGCGTACTTCCAGTTTCTTTCTAAAACAGTCATACAGTGACTCACTCTTTCATACAAAAGAAAACACGCAGGATGATTATTCGTTTTATCTGAATTTTTAATTATCTGCGTTAATTTGTGAAGTTGAAGATGGATGCTCTGCTATATACAAAACGGAACAAAACAATTCCATTCTCACAACTCTGAGCATAGTCTCCCGCGACAGCGCACTATACTGCTCGATCTAACTTGGTTGAAAGGTCAGATGCAACTATATAAGTAATACTTATCTATTCTGTATCTTGAAATGTTCCGAATATTAGCTTTTAGTTATTTGTAATTTTTACATTTGGTAATACACGGAGAAAAGAAGTACACATACACTGACTGATTCAATAAGGCTTTTAGGAATAAAATTATGGAAATATCTAAATTTTATCATTAAAATGGTCCAAAATATCGTATATATTTCAGGATAGGGGTATTTATATGAAAGGAAAGCGCTCTTTTTCTCTCTCTCAGGTCCATTGGATACCAATTAGAGGACGTGATTTTCCGGCTGGAAGATACGAGTTTCTGGCGAGTAATTCTTCGCAAACAAAACGAAATTATCCTTTCGTAATCCATCCTCCAGAATTATATAGTACGGATAGAGCAATTAAAACAATTGAGCTTCAAAACTAATTTTACGACATTACTTTTTTTAAGTAGTGAAACATGGGTATGTCAAGATAGACGTAAGAGTATACTAAACGCCGTGGGTATGAGTTATCTGAGGAGAGTTTGCGGCAAAAGTAGGATAGATAGTTTCAGGAATGAGTGGGTAATAAATGAATGTGGGTTAGATGCTCCAGTAATGGACATATATGAAAGGAGTGTGCTTCGCTAGTTTGGCCATGCTGAGAGAATGGATGAGAGTCGAATAACGAAACAGACATATAAGAGTGAAATGAATGATGCGAGAGTTAGGGGTAGGCCGAAAAAATTGCGGTTCAATGTGGTTGAGGAAATTCTTAGGAGGAGGAATATTAGTAGTCTTAAAAACAGGAGGGCGTGTACGAAGCAGTGTAAGGGGGTAAATGAGGCAAAAGAGGTTTGCAAGGATAGATCAGTGTGGAGGAAATTATTGAAGCAGAGGTAGGTGTTCAAATATGTATTTATGAGTGAAACTTTGTGACTGTGCCCACTCCGGAAGGGAACGGCGTGATTGGTATGTATGTACTTTGTTTAAGCAACACTGTCTGCCTAGGCAAGCATTCGCCTATTTAATAATTTCTCGAACGCCGTCAGAGTTCAGACCTCAACATATTTTATGGCCTAATTTTGACGAAATTCACTTGGTAAATAGCGCAAGTTAAAGGAAAATAAGATATCTTAAAGTAATAATCACAGCCAATCAAATTTGAATAAACCGTGCCAAATTCCACTTCAAAAACTGAAAAAGTAAAACAAGAGAATTTGTGCCCGATTTTTCGATTTTAAACCCGTTCCCTCCTTATAAAAGAGTAATGAAAGTCACATGAACGTGGTTTTGGATGCATTCGGCGGAATACTGGATGCTGAGACGGGGAAAGGGCTCTTTTTCTCTGTCTCTCTCATGCCCATAGGATACCAGTTAGAGGACGTGATTTCCCGGCAGGAGGATACGAGTTTCAGGCGAGTAATTCTTCGCGTACAAACGGTCGATTTACGGACTGGAAAATGGGACCGTGATCGCCTATTCGCGTCACACAGCTCACGGGAATGCAATGAATCATATCGCAGGGAATGAGGCAAATGGGAAATCCGGTAGCGTTGAACGGAAAATATTCCTGGATCGTCTCCATTTCCTCGCCCCGGAGGATAAACCCGGTGATACACTCGGCACGTGCTATCCTGCGTCCATAGAAAGGGGAAGAGAGAGAGCGTGGAAGTAGAGAGAGGAGGAGAAAAGGAAATAGGAACAGTTGAATACGGAGGAGTAGTCGGTTGAATGCGGAGAGAGCCTATCCAATCAATGGAGTGGGGACGGAGGGAGAAATCTCAGCCCGGAAATCACTCTAACTTTAAAATATTATCCAATTGATAGGGGACTTTTTCAGAGGTGAGGGCACGTTGGAGATAATGGTTGAGGGGAGAGCAAAGATGGTAAATTAGGGGAGAAATCTGGAGGAGCATGAGAGAGTTAGGAAGAGGATACGAATTTAGGAGGACTCAGGAGAGATAGATGGAATGTGGAATCCAAACCTTCAGTACGGCCTTATATTTCACACACGAGGATCAGGTCGCGAGAACTTTCGTTGGGGATTTGCAACCCAGGATAATTAAATTTTTTATTTATGAATGCAACACAAATTTTTAGCAGTATCTTTCACTACTAACTTCATTTATACATTGCATTAAACGTATCACATGAATTTTTAATGCTTATTATACTAAAAATGTAGCCTCTCTAAAGTACCAGAGAGATCTAGGAAATGCCATCAAGGTCCTAGATCCGATGAAGGGAAATACCTGATCTACACCTCCTCGTGGTAGAGAGGGGACAACGTCACTTTAAGTGACGGCTAACGTAGACAGGGACCGAAGGATGACCAGAATAAGTCATCATCCCAGCATTTACTGGGCAGGGCACTCTCCTGTCCTGGAAATGGGAAACCGTTTCCGAAGGCGGTAGAACCAACAGATGATCAACGGCATGGGATGTGGAAGGCAAAGGGAAACCACCACATTAAAGAGCCCAGGATATCCCAAGCATCAGCAGTAAACCATGTCTGTACCTTTTGTAAAATTTTTCGGAGATAAAATAGTACCTCAATCGGATCTCCGGGTGGGGACTGCAAAAGATATAAACAAGGTGAAGAAAAACAATTTTAAAATAGCTACTTGGAATGTGAGAACCCTGCTGCAGTGCAGCAAACTAGAAAACTTGAAACTTGAAATGGAACGACTAGAAATTGATATTCTTGGCATATCAGAAATGAGATGGCCCCAATCAGGAGACTTCTAGTCCTGAGATTACATAGTCATTCACACCGGAACTGATCAAGACAGACCAGGAGTGGGAGGAACTGGAGTAATTTTAAGAAAAAAACATTGGATCAAGTGCCAAGGGATATGTGCAATATAGCTCCAGGATAATATTAGTCAAATTGGAAACTAAACCAAAAGACACTGTAGTAATACAAGTGTATATGCCTACGTCCAAAGAAGCGGATGCGGTTATTGACGAAATATACGAAGAAATAAGTAATGCGATCAGACATGCTAAGGGAGATGAAAACCTGATTGACATGAGGGATTGGAATGCGAGTGTGGGTGAAGAACCGGAAGAAGAGATTGTCTGCAGCTAAGGACTTGGAAGAAGAAATGAAAGAGGAACCCGACTAATCGAGTTCTGCTCGAGACATCAACTAGTTGTTGCAAACACTCTTTTCCAGCATCACAATAGAAGAAGATACACCTGGAAAGCCCCAGGAGACTTAAGAAAGCAACAGGTCAATTACATTTAAGTGAAATCACGTTTTAGGAACCAAGTGAAAAACTGCTGGAGCTATCCCTCTGCAGACATAGATAGCAACCAAACCTGGTTCTGATGAAAAGCTCACTCAGATTTAAATGTCTTAAGAGAAAGGAGGTAAAACAGAAATGGGAAATAGAAAAACTGAAAACTGAGGGACTCGCCAGACAGTACGCACAGGAAACGGACGACCCTGCTAAAAACTTCCAACATGGCAGCGTAAAAGAAGAATGGGAGCAAATTAAATCCGGTATATACAAAGCAGCAGAAAAGGTAGTTGGGAAAACTAAATCCAACAACAAAAATAAATGGATCACAGCAGATGTTATTCAGCTTATCAAAAACAGAAGACTGAACAAAAACGCCATTGACGAACAAGGAAAAGCAGAATACAGAAGACTGAGGAACTTAGTCAACAAGAGAAGCTAGGAAAGTAAAAGGTTTTCTTCAGGAAACGTGCAGGGAAGTGGAAAAAAATATGCAGAAAGGAAAAACTGAGATAGCCTACAGGACAGAAAACAAATTATTTAACAAACGGAAAACAACAATCCCGGGCACAATAGAAGACAAAGAGGGGAAAATGCCGTTTGGTGAAGACGTGGGGAAGAGGTGGAAAGAGTATATTGAGGAATTGCATGATGGACTTCCTCTATCAGAGGGTGTAATAGGAAAGAAAGAGGAAGTTAACGACGATTAAAAAGGAGACGATATCCTGCTTGAAGAATTTGACAAATCTCTTAAAGACCTACAGGAGAACAAAGCAAGGGGTATTGATGAGATTCCTTCAGAACTATTCAAGAATGCTGGTGAAAATTTGAAAACGATGCTGCTGAAAATGATTAGGTCCATATATAACTCAGGAGAGATACCAACCGACTTCCAGAAATGCATCATGGTTCCTATACCAAAGAAGGCGGTAGCTACAAAATGCGAACAGTACCGAACCTTAAGCCTAATATCGCATGCATCAAAAATCCTCATAAAGATAATCTTGAGGAGAATTGAAGGAAAGGTAGAGGATATGCTGAGTGGAGATCAGTTTGGATTTAGAAGAGGATCAGAAACAAGAGAGGCGATTCTGGCATTGAAGCTTCTTGTTGAAAAACAAATCCAGAGAAATAAAACTACTTATATTGCCTTCATTGACCTGGAAAAGGCATTTGACAATGTTATCGGGAAAGAGATGTTCAGAGTGCTGAAGAAAGCAGGCCTAAAATATAAAGACATGCGGGTGATACTCAGCTTATATAAGAACGAAATGGCTGTGCTAAGGTATTGTCATCAAAAGCAAGAAGCAAAAGTTAGAATAGGCGTGAGTCAAGGATGTGCTCTCTCTCCTCTTATGTACGATGCTTACATCTAGGAAGCTATAGACCAAGTTCGCGAAACTAATGAGGTGGGTGGGGAGGTGGGGGGGGGGAGGAGGAGGGAAAATGGACAGAAGATAGATATGCTGCGTTACGCAGATGATATTGTTGTGATCACGGAGACGAAAGAAGATCTAGAAAGGATACTCAACACAACGGATAGGATTTTCTGTAATCAGTATGGCATGAGATAAACAAACGTAAAACCAAAGTGACGGTTTGCAGTAATGAAGAACAATATGAATCTCCAATAATGAGAATTGGAGGAGAGAAGCTAGAAGTAATACAAGAATTTATCTACTTGGGAAGCAGAATGACAAGAGATGGTAGAAGCCAGAAAGAAATTGTGAGGAGAATACATCAGGCCAAAATTGCATTCTATCTGAGAAAGAACCTACCCACCAGCAAGAACATTAGTTTGGACATAAGGAAACGGATGGTGAAAGCATTTGTTTGGAGTGTGGCCCTACACGGGAGCAAAACATGGGTAATAAGAAAACAAGAGAGAAGGCGGCTAGAAGCCCTGGAGATGTGGCTCTACAGAAGGATGTTGAAACTCAGCTGGAGAGATAGAGTCACGAATGAAGAGGTACTGAGAAGAGCTCAGGAAACCAGATCCCTGTGGAGGCATATCCAAACGAGAAGAGACAAACTCGTAGGGCACATTCTAAGACACGACAACATCGTTAGAACAATAGCAGAAGGAGCTATAGAGGGAAGAAATCACCGTGGACGACCAAGGATGTCATTCATGCAGCAGATTGTGAATTATATGGGTTGCACCACATACACAGAAATGAAGAGAAAGGCAGACAGAAGAGAGGAATGGCATACTGCTGTAAACCAACCTCAGGATTGAACACTGAAGAATAAGAATTGTACTATATACTTATGAATGGTGCTCATGTAGAGGTCACTTACTTGCAGGTTATCTAAGTCATCTATATCGGATATATTGGCAATAATTTTCTCTTTTTTCTCAGTGTCTTCTGATAGTTGTAATATTCCTTTTTTTTCTTTCGTATGCCAAAACATAAACTAAAATTTATGAGTCATATGAGTTGAGCATAGAGATAAATAAGAGTTGTAAAAGTTGTAAACTGTGGAATATTAAGGAAGATTTTTGTTTTTCGTCAAAATGTAAAATCCAGATGTGGGGTGAATAATGTAGACGCTATTATGCAAGAGCTACTCAATGGTAAAATTGACTCGACGGGAGAAACCATTCGTCTTCAGAAAAAATCTAAATCTGAACTCAGAAAAAACCCTACTGGGGAACAATCAAGTAAGAGCACAACTCAAAAACTGAGAAAAATTTTCTGTTTCCTGAGAGAAGTCTATCACAGGGTACGAAAGAGGATGATAAAAACGAAAAACAGGCAAAAAGTCACCCATATCACCTAACTTTGAATGACACCGTGTTGACTTGGAGCTGAAAATCTCCAGAACGATTCACCAATGAGTAAACATTTTATTCCTTCACAGGTTTGCACTTGGAATGCCTGAAACCCCGTTACATTCTTTGTTTCATACCAAAACAGTAGTGAATATAAATTTCGAAGGTCCCCTAATATCCCGGATAGAGTCAGAACAAGCGGCTATGTGTTTATGGTGTCAATTCTCAGATGGACCATAAGACCACAGCTGAATGAGGAACAGAGTTAGTCGATTAAGGTCAATGGGTGCCTGGCATCCAGATACACAAAATGTTTTAGAAATAAAAGATATTATATCCTATTCTACCTAATTCTAATCCTAATTCTAATTCTAGTTCCTAATTCTAGTATCAGTAAAATATAAACGACTAAAAATGCAGCTAATAGAGATATTGATTTGATTATGCTGACAAAATAAAAGACATCTTTAAAAAGGTATCTTTAAACCCCCTGATCATCTCCGCCACCCCACTCGAGGGTTAAGAGAGATCTGATGATGAGCAATCTGCAGGAAGGAAAGTGAAGTGATGCCGCAAAAACACGCATGTCAGTTTATGGACTCACTAAAAACCTACAAATCCTATGATATAATACCCATTTGATTGATATAATCCCGTTAATCAAACGTTCAAAGTAACATCTTCCGGTAATCCACTCATACTGTTCGGAGGGTTTTAATGGAAAAAAATTGAAAAACCAACATCGATAGTGAAAGTAATCGACCGCGGTCTACAGTTGCAAAGAAACTAGACTGGCTTCTGATTTGCCTGCCAGAAGTATATATCGATTCGGCGGTCAAATCACATCACATCCGATGAAATATTGCACATCCCGATAGTAATCTTTAAATCATAAGTAAACATAAAACTTAATTGGCCCTATTATTGTTCTTCTTCACACATAGGGTGAATCAAAATGAGAGCTACGTGAAAAATTGGGGACACCACTGACTCGTCATATTATTACAATGGGAGGTAAAATAAATTTTTCGCCGATAGTTATTTATTTGAGATTTAAAAAAGCTTACTCTCAATTTATTAAATAGTTAGGTAGGTTATAATTAATTAAAGATAAAACAAGAATGACCGTACGATTGTAATTTTACTGTTTGTACAACTTTTTAAGGCGAAATAAAATTTATACGAATTGAGTTTTAATTAAGTGTTATATAATAAACTACTACTGGGCTCAACTGGATGGCAGAAATTTCACGTCATTGCTGCTTTACGGATAAATATTACATCATCGTATTTACGTTTAATTTTAGTATATACAGGACCTTTTGTAATATGGTTTCATAAATTTTAAGTCAAAGTAGAACTTTTAATTTAAATTTATGGCCGTTCTGATGAAATACGATACGAGACCTCGCTACACTTGCTACTTGCATAGTAGTCAAGTTCTATTTGCGTAGCACCGTAGAGATTATCCAATTGTTGCGTTGGACTACCGATAACCACATATGGTCAGACTATCGATCGTGGCGCAACACTAAAATTCTATATATAAGGAAGCCCATTGATTGAACGGGCTTAAGTATAAATGCCCAAATATGCGCATTTTTTACAAATACTAAGCCGTAGACAAAGCGATTGAACGACGGGTATTAATAACATCAAATTAAGTGCAACGAAGCAAAAGAGATCAGAAAAATGACTCCAGTGCCCACATGTTGATGGATGTCTAATTTTTAAAGTTTGTGCACTGGCAAGAGTGATTATTATATCCGCGTTCCTCCCACATGAACTTTGATATTCAATAGTGTGCATTCAAAGAATAACAAAAACAGACAAGGACGAGAAAATTCGCAAAATGTACAGGTTATACTAATAGCTAGTATGACGCGACGTGACCAAGGCCGGCAGAAGCAGGATTTATTTTTCAAAAGGAAGCGTTAAATTCAGCAACTCAACAGTTGAATGATTGACAAATATGATTTAATTGAACTGAAGCATGAACAGTGTTATGAATTAGAACTGATATCTATTGGCACCATTTTTGTTTAAGTTCGTATTCACTTGTCTTGTGTTTTTTCGAATAATCACTAGCGCCACCTTCCGATGAACTTCGGCAGTTGTCCGCCATTCTTGTTAGTGTACGTTCCATACGGCAGCAGTCTCACGAAAATCCGGAGCCATCACAGTTTGTACAATTCCTTTTTGTGATTCAAGTGTAAAGATTCACGTGAACCTTGTAGTTATTTCAAATATAACAAAGAGCTAGGATCAAAAATAAATGCACGCTATTAATACGGCATTGGAGCATACAACGCAAGCAAAAATTGACAATATATTTGATGGAGATATATTTAAAGGAGATCATCATTAGAGATTAGGCACGAAGCCCTCATTCGGTAGGGCGTGTGGTGAGTTTATCAACTTACGCGAGCGCCGGGGGAAACCAGAATGGCTTCTATCATTAAATATCCTAGTTGTATGTCAATAGTGCATGTTTGGTGATCTTCACCCCCTGCCACACACCCTCGTGGTGACTCGCAGGGTACTACGTAGATGTAGATGTATATGTACCAAGAATCCGTCGACTAAACTGCTGAATTCGACCCTGCAGCGAAGGATTTGCGAGCGTGGGGCCTTCCGAATGGCAGGCACGAGTTTCCGCATCTGATGTGGCTCGCAGTGTGAAACAGCATGGCAGGTACTGTTATATATACCGTTATCGGCAAATAGGCACTGTGAGTATTAAGCCAACACCGCACGCCGCGATCGACCGCGAGTTCCCCACTGATCGCATGCCTGGCATCAGCCAACTCCAAACGGCCACGATAAACCCGGGAGTTCGTAGAGGACGCTGTTTGTCCTAATACCCGATCGTCTCTCCCACTCCCTGCGAGTGCACGGGAGGCCATAAGCAACCCGCGGAAAACATTGTCAACAGCTCGTTTATAATGTTTGAACGGAATCGAGACGGAACTTGTTTTATCGTGGAGTTATCGCGCGTCCCTCAATTTCAACGAAAACAGATTAGCGTAGCACTCGATAATGCCGGAGAAATCTTAACTGACATCAATGGCTTCCATCCCATTACGCGACGTGATGACCCTTTATCGTTTTGAATTTTTCAAAGCGGGAAATCAGAGACCGGAAGCGGGTCATCGATGGGAAATGTCTGACGAAAATGATCAGTTGCCGCATGGTGGAATGACTACGCAGTCCATTATTCTGGAAGGAAATCTCCAATACGTTATTTATTGCGTCGTTTTCGTCGCATCTAGACTCAACTTAGCGCTTTGTTACCACACAAAGCAGATTCTCCCAGCGCATACTTTACGCTTTTCAAGTATCCACACGGTTCTTCTGAAGGATTCGTATTGGGTTAGCGAATTTAATTGTCTCTTGACAACGTTTCACATATTTATTATTTGCATCATCAGGGCTATACTCAGCCTGCTCAGACAATGAACTTGTATCTAAAGTTAACCTCAAGTCCTGATAATGCAGAAATAAATCAGCGAAACGGCAATATATAATTTAATTCATTAAATCTAGGCCAACCCTCCAGAAATCGTAATTGAAATAAATATGACGGTGCTTCAAGAGTAGACCTTCACACCTAATTTTAAGACCAGTCTAAGCTTAAACACGATTTACTTGGGCAGAGTAGGGCTGTCGCTGCCATTTACAACTCTACTTACGCCGCTACGACCCTAATCTAATAGCACACAGTAAGCTGAAATCGAAAACATGAAAAGAGAACTTCTTTGAAATCGAAAAATCCAGGCCAAAAATAATTAGTGTTTTTTCTCGGTGGAAGCTGAAAATATTCATGGCCATGTCACAGTTATTATTGAACAAAGTGATGTATTTTTTATTTCGGGAATTACATTTAGCATTAACAATATACGGGGGTTGAAGGTTAGACAATTTTGCAAAAGGCGCCGCCGCCATTAATTTTCTCTGAGAACCACCGAATTCAGCTCAAACGAAAATCAAAGAAGTTGGAGTAACTCAGTGGAATTAAAATGGTAACACGTACAAAATATATTTCCTCTAACGCTTATATATTTTTTGCCATTTTTACCGCTGTTAGGAATAATGGTGGACGCTGTTGTGAATACGTCGGAATTATGTCGGGAAATCGTTAATTTAGACATCGATAAACACAGTTAGTACGACTCGAATGTCCCATATCTCCCGGACACACATAAGACTCCCCAAAGCCTTTAATTAGTGATTCAGTTAAGATTAGCAGCGACCGAATGTGACACGAAAAAAAGTCGATTTTCATGATGTACAGCGGAGTCCGGCTAAGGCTGCCGGCAGCTATGTCCCCACTTTGGGTCAGAATTCTAAAGAAATTTACCGTCTCAAAAGTGAGGTTGTTTTGAATCTAGTAACTATGGTGGAGGCGGAATTATTCCTACATTTCCAGGCATCGAAAGAAAGCTATTAAATATGTCACTAGCCAAATTTTTATAATCGTTTCGACTCAATCTCATTCTAAAAACTATAAGAAACCTGTGAGGGAGTCGTTATGGAACGTATTAAGGCCATATGGCCCGAATTTTTCATCCTTTTAAACCTCTATCTTAATGCAAGTTGTGGAGAGCACGGGCGCTTTTCCGGGGGGTCAACGGCCCCTTTACTGAGACTAGTTCTCAATGAAAGCTTACTTAGGAGGGGCCATATTAACTCGGAATGGGCGTAGGCGTTGGCCATTAATAGCCTGGCTCTGGTCGCTCCTAAAAGGAAACTGTTCACTTACTGTATAAATTGGATTACGTTCCCTTAAAATGCCACAATGTATCTCCTACTGACCCACGTGTATCCCATTGGGGTCTACGCAGCATAATTTTTCCTGTAAGAAAATCTTCGCCAATGAAAATAAAATTATTGGAAAGTTACTAAAAGTTCCACGATATTGGTGGAATTGACAACATCACCCTGCGTTTCCGATTATTATGGCTAACCAGTGCGCAAAAGTGAGCTCTTCGCCACCGATCAATGCAAATACCGGACGATTAAAACTATTGACAGAGTGATAGCGATAAGCCTTCGAGAGAGCAGTTGTGTGATAAGCTGTGGAAGGGCCAACGGAAGACTAAAATCGTGGGCAAGAAAAAAAAAAAAACTCTATGATTACTTTAAGCTGATGGATATGATTGCATTACTTCCCAATTATTTTTGCATCGGGTAAGAGGTAAGATTTCCTGAAAGTTATGCAGATTTGGCCACAAACATGGATTTGACTAATCCAACAGAAGAAGATAGGAAGGGTATGGAAATGCGAGAATAATTACAAAATTTATCGAAAAATAAAAACGACATTATTCCAGTATTTTCACATTAAAATTGGCTATTTTTTTAAGATACATTTAACATATATCACTTAAAAGGAGTACTGGAAGTTTTGGCACTGCACTTCTAATGATTTATCACCGCCAATCAATACGAAGACCGGTTGTATTAGTTGAGAGCTCGCACTGCTCTCAGTCCTGCGGCGGCCCACATTCCCGCGCCTCGGATAAAGTTCTCATTCCCTCCAACTCTTCTCCACCCCGTCATCACCTGCAGTTTCCCAGAACCTCCCATCATCGTGCGTCGGCTAGACTAAATCGCAGAGCCCGCGCTCAACCCGAGGTTTGCAAACACATCGCCGCCGTTGGAAACCGGAGCCCCCCTAACCCCGCCCCCCTCCCCCCGTCCCCTCGAGCAAGCGGTCGAAATGATGCTGCAAACTCCCACCACGCCTCGCTGCGAATGGCAGAGCATAAATCATCCGCGGCGAGATCGTTATGAATGGGGTAATTCCGCTTACTGGTGATTCTATCCAGCGGATTAATCTCCTCCAGGAGAACAGGTCATTCCCTTGAATATAATATTTGCTCAATTGAGGATCCACGAATAATCAAAGGAAGCTGAGGAATGAAAGCACGAGGAAGAAGAATGAATAAAAATTCAGACGTGAGCCCGGGGTTTATTTTGTACTGCCTAGCCTCTCTTTAAACCGACCAAACTCGTCAGGTTATCCCGAGCGGGGAGACTTGGTATTCTGGGTACATTCTGTGACGTCAGCGAGGTTTGAGGCCTGTCCCTAGGCTACGCTCCCCCAATGAGGCCATTAGTGTATTCTCGGTCAACGTGAGATAGGTTTCAGTCTCAGTCTCATGAGCTGAGTCCACTGTGTTAGTGTCCTCTGTATCGCAGAAATATACTGAGAAAGCAGTGGTATGCATATAATATGAGTGATGTCAATTGAAAGTCTCAGTTTACATTCAAAGAGCTGTGCGCACTATGACTTATGTTCATCTCCAAGCAATAATTGAATTTGAAGAACAAGATAAACATAATGAGTTCAGTTTATTTGGGTTTTTCCCACGTTGATTCATATTAACGGACAGCAGTTTCGCTAACGTTACAGCTATCGTCGTCAGGTCCTGAATCAATTTCGTCCTTAATTCTTCGGTAATGGACATTAATGAAAGGAGATTACTCTGTTGGTTTGGTCATGCTGAGAGAGAGGGTGAGAATGGAGAGGTGAAACATAATTATGTATGGAATTATGATAGAGCAGTGGATGATAAAGGAGGAAGGGGTTGACTGAGACAGATATGGGTGAATGAAGTTGTGGAATAGACTCTTAATGTGGCGGCTAGAGTGCTGGCTAACTATACGGGCGGCCAGGGTTTAAATCCCTGCAGAGGAAGATCAGAGGAGATTTTCAGAGGAGACCTGATTCCTACTTGAGTGTCTTGTGGAGGGCATTTTCAAGTACAGTATATTCCGTCTGTCGGATGAGACGTTAAACCGTGGTCCCCTTGGCGCCTTTCGTTAAGAGCAGGCTAATCTCGACGCCGGGTTTCTATCCCCCCTTACTCCCTTACCTGTCCCCTATGGCGCAAATGATCTTAGCCGTCGGTTGCCTCCCCAAAATTCAAGTGACTCTTTAAGAGGAGGAGGACTAGATGTAATTAGAATAGGGCAGAGCGGGAAATAATCAATGCATGAATGCAAACGAGACATGCTAGGATAGGGAATTATGGAGGAAATTATTATAAGAAAGCCACTTTCCTAATTAAACAGTTCTTTGACTGAGCCTTCACCAAAAGGGAATAGCGTAATGAGACGTATGTATGCAAATTGTCTCTCTTAATGGTGAGAACTTAATTAGCTCCAGAACCCTTCATAGCATTTCTCATTCATCACTCAAAGAATACCTTATTTCTACTACCATGGTGGATGGTCATAATGTTAGGCTATATTCAACATGCCGATATTATGCTGAGGAATTATTTTTCTACCCCTCTGAATGTAAACACCAAGACCTCAAGTTCAAAAGGATTGGTTCTCAGGAAATAAAATACTAATTAGCACTAGCATCACCTAATAATAGATGCTAATTGCTAAAGAGAACACTTTAGAAATCATTTCCTTACTGCAAACCTGGTTTAAGCCTGAGTGTAAAACTATTTTTCAATGAGCTATTGCCTAAGATTAACCAGGTAATCTATACCTTAATGGTTAAGATGCCTTTATATTCACCATTCTTTGAAAACTCAATATTTACTTAGTAAAAGTTCAATGTTTAATATACTCCGACATAAATAAAATATATCTGCCATAATTTAGGTCAAGGATACACTCATAGCCTCAATTACAACCTTTTTATAACCTGAAGGAGCTAATTGATAGGAAGGTCATGGATGTATGATAGAAGTATTCGTCATCAATGATTTTTCACTAGTCTGTGAAAATACAAGCACTCAAGTGTGCATAATTGTTTTGGTCAGTTGCGACCAATGATGGTCCATTTTGTATCTAATAATAAATTAGTCAAATAAATTAGTTGTTTTACCTGTAATTGTTTATTTTTACCAGCAATTTATATGCGATCAAATCTTATCTCAGCCCCTATTGTCATCATTTTTGGTCAATAAATTAGTTTTCATTAAGTTTTAATAATGGACCTGTCATGATGCCGTGTTGTAGTCTGAATTAGCAATGATCATTGAAGCTTTAAGGGTCACACATGCCAGATGGGATGAAAATCAAGTGCCCAAGAAAGATAGTCCTCTAGGCATCTGCAAGTTTTTTTCCTCAAGGTAATTAGCTAGCCGGCTAACTCCAAAGCATGGAATCAGACCAAAAAATGAGAAGGTTCGAAGAGATGCATAAGAAAACTTGCTGAAAATATGAATGTTGGGATGAAGTTATAGCTGGGGCAGAATTTAAGTCTAACGAGGTCTTGAGGCCCGTCCTCAAGTCATAATGTCATCACTTTTGGTCAATGAATTAGTTTTCATGAAGTTTTAATAATGAACCTGTCATGATGCCGTGTTGTAGTCTGAATTAGATTATAACTAACTCTTGATGACAAGTTAGTACTACTAAAGCGTGGTTCTCAGCTTGTTCGCTGAATTCCTTCAGAAAAGATGCATTATATACAATATGTGCACGTTAAATAATCAAGTTCAAACTGTGGTATTCAGTAAAATTAATTAACCTCCTCGGTCCTGGCGTATTATATACAATACACAGAATTTTGAATTTTTCCCACTCAGAAACGCAAAATATTGGCAACGCCACTAGTTCAGCGCTTGCTGATAAGTGGCAGCATCATTAAGAACCTTGATTTACAGAGATATTAACTCTGCAAACATAGTTTACAATGCAAAACGTAAGTATGAAGAATTTTCCAAAAATAATGCTGGAGAACAGTCTCGGGACTGAAGAGGTTAAACGCCGCAGAATATTATAAACAACTATTTTACAGTTTTTTCATTATCTACAGAACATCCAATTTCGTTGAATAATGGTCAAAATTTTACTCTTAAACCCCGTAATTTCCACAATGGGGGGTAATTTTCCACTGCTTGGGAATCCTTGAACTATAAACTATGGAGCGTTGACGTGGGCGGCAAAGAGAAAAAGCCGAAGTCGGCGAGAAGGAAGTGCAGTTTTGATCATCTCATTCGTCACCAGTATAGAAGTAACCACACTATCCTGGCAGGATACGTCGCCGAACTTTGAAGCGCTCTACTGAATTGGGCTGAGGCTCCGAAGAATCGCGGTGGATATCAAGGACTGTGAAGCCGATCACTTAATCCACCGATAATGAAGTTATTTATATTCGACGCACGTCTCTCCTTCTCCTACTAGCGATGCTTTTCCCACGTCCCTCTCCATTGGTTCCACTAAAGGGACTACCGCCGCAAGAGATCCCTTTCCCTCATCGCATCCCAATAATAGTCGAGTCCTTTGACTTCCTCATCCGCTTCCTCCAACCTCTTCTTATTCATGCCCCGCGCGAGGCAGGAGGCGGACGAAAGGAATCTTCCCGACCCGCCCGGCCCCGGGTCACGAAGGTCTCGACCCTCGTCCTTGCCCCAGGGAGGTTGGGGAGGGGGGGGAGGAGGCAGGCAAGGAAGGTGGGAGGGAGGGAGAAGCGTGGGGAGAAGGGGGAGTGGGTAAAGGAAGAGCACAGCTCTGTGTGTGGATCCCGACAAATCCTCCCATTCCCTACGTCTCCCCCTCCTCCGCTACCGCCGACGATCGTTCGCGAACGCACTAATTAATTGCATCCATTAGGGCGAGTGCAACCCTGAATTTTGAACTTCGTTCCGCACCCGAAATTGCTTGTCACGAGCATTTAATTTCATCGGAATCCGTGCCTTTCAGCCGTGTTTTACAAAGACTTTTAATTTGGCCGCCCTTCTTGATTGATGAACGGTCCAATTGGACGTCGGGTACAAGGGGGAGAGAGAAAGAGGGTGAAATATATTGGGGCGGGACGATGTCCGATGCACTCAGGGGAGGAAGAGATGGAATTATGGGCGATCGACTTGGATTCGCCAGGTTTCTCTCCCTGCGTGGACGTTTGAAAATGCATTACTAATTAAGGACGAATGGAAGTAAACACGATCACACGTCCTTGCGAATTAGTGACATGGTGGAAAATCTGCAGGGAAGCTAATATCAAATGAGCACAGTACACTAAAGCACGAGAGGCATGAACATACGGTTTCGTTTCGACACAGCTAACATATACCGTTAAAAAACAGTCTTACTACTGATCCTTAATCTGCAACCGCTTTCTCGTTGAATTAGAGTCGACATTAACGGTACGTCATCTTTCAGCGCAGCTGAAAATGTATATTAAAAGAATGTATTATCAAAGCACCTCAGGACCTAAGTATTGACATGAGAATAGTCCTCATCACGAGAATCAGTTTGAATCATATTACCTGGCTTTTCAATGCATATTTTTTTCTCTTTAACCATTTCCTGTTTTAAATTATTCTTTATGGTACAAACCCCAGCTTAAAATTCATTTTTAAAACAAACTATTTCTCAAGATGGTCAAAATAGGTGTTTATAAATTACATGAGCAATCATCTATGTTTGAACCTTGTTTATAAAAGACTCTGGTGCTGAAACTAAGAACAATAATTCCTTCTAATATAGCCCCATTTCAAAATAATATTTATCCATAAACTACTCGAAGCTCCATTCTTTAAATATTGAGAATAACAATTCCACAGTGTTCTGGCTGAGATGAGTTTCGGGCATAATATGTCAAAAAAAATTCCCTTCTTCAGAGAAAAAAAAATCAATGGAGCCTGGAACCAACCGCCATATGACAAATTATTACTCATTCCAATATTTGACTAACTCGAAAAATTGTTTTTTTATGAGCTGGTCATCATTAACCTAATGTTACTCCTCTCTTTCTGATTGCACTTTATTATGCTGGAAAATGGCAGGTAGGTTGTGTAATAAGGTATTCTGATTGGTCTCCTAGAAATATTTATGGGATATCTTTGCATTGACACTTGGCTGATTGGGATTTTTCTGTAAGACTCTGAAGGACTGAAATGCCCTGTGAGTATACCTTAGATATATCCTAGGGATTTTATTACAATTTCCACAGGAAGCAGTCATGAGATATCTGATTTAAACAACCGGGAGACCTCTGAGCCATTGGGAGGTAAATCACAGCGTCTTACACTCTTCCACATTAGTCTTCCACAGAAAGTGACAGCTATGTGAGGTGACGGTCAATTAGGAATGATGTATTTAAGTAACTTACTAAAAAATTGTGTGATAAATAAGAACCAAATATTTCAAAGGGAGACGAAAGAATAAATATCTATAAAAATTAGGGAAAGCATATACGACTAGAAAAAACTCGGACGAGAAAGAATTTGAAATACACACGAAAGAGCTATTGGCAAATCTGAGAGATATGAAAATATGGATAGGTACGTTTTCTACTTGTAATGATGAACAAAGCGTTTTATACAAGTAGCATGAGTCACCCACCTTAATCGAGTAATTAAAATTTTATGGTTTTTGGCAAAAAACAGAGGTAGAATACCTACGATAGCAACAAAATTTCATGAACTGAGATGACTAACTTATTTGAAAATAACGTTACTAACAAACTCAATAGAGAACATAGAAATAACAGTACGTTCAAATATTTACGTAAAATCACTTATTACATTCAAAAAATCATAATCAAGTTTCCTAAACTTAAAATTACCAACGTGTCCTTGATATTCCTTAATTAAATTTAAACAGTTTGTAGATAATGCGTGTGAAAATAGTTTTTAACATTTTCAAAAGCAATACATATTACTCCTCTCTTTAGTCTAAAATATTAGAACCGATTCATTTTTTCAGCGAGCAAATAGCAACTGATGACTATCGCCGTGATACACCGTTCCCAAATGCCTTTGTGGCGGCTCCCAGGGTACAGGGTGGTAATAGACTATTGACGCCCTCTTTTTAAATAATATTCCACACTATCGAGAGAGAGAGGGAAAATGAACGACGCTGAGGTAAAAGCGAGGAACGTGCTAGCAGATTGGCGCTCACGGCCAATTCCAACCACCCCACCCTTTTCCGCACCTTTGTCCGACCCTTTTCCATTATTTCGCGCGGAGGCAGAGAGTAAAGGGCTCCGAAGTCTCTCTATCTTTCGCACATTAATTTCAAGCGGGGGGAAGGGGGGCAGCAGGATTGGGGGTCGAGGGAGGGAGGGTGGTGATTGTCGAAGCAAGCGTGGTCTGTTCGGGCCAGGGTGAAAGTCGATTTTCGACTCTCGTGCTGAATTATGGGAGTCATTCTGCCTCGAATTAGCGAGCCAGATTGCAGCACCGCCAGTGGTGCGCGCCGAAAACGCACTGGCACGTGTTGGGACAGAATTAGGTGGGTGAGAGGGGGGAAGAGGTCGGGGTAAGAACGGGACGGAAACATCCCCGCGCCCCCTCTTGGAAATTCCAAACGCTTAAACTCGCCATCTAATCTCATGGCAACGGGTTTAGAATCCTGGCAATGTATCGTCCAATTTTCATCCATATTTCTATGTTCACACCGTCATAACACTCTGCGAGCAGCCTCGTGAGCACGTGAAAGATGGTGTTAGGACAGTATTCATAAAAAAGGATGAAAAAGGAAAATGAACTGTGAGGCAAAGTGTTAGTAAAATTCTAATCTACACGGATGTAACCCCTACGCATGGAGCCGTTGTAGTGCCAGAATGAGGCATGTCCAAACAGTTCTCGATGCTAGAGGGATACCACATAAACAGTCAAGATGTGTTCACCCCCGTAACTGAACTACGAGAGATTGTAGTACTATTAAATAATCTGTATCTATCCTGCATTAAAATTACTAATTATCTTGATGATCGGTTCGCTCTATTTACCTTAAGAAAAGGAAACGACATCATGCTTCGAACAAATCTTACGTTAATGACATTGTATCTAGACATATATTAAATGTACAATCACAGGAGGTGACATGGGCCCACGTCCCTTCCAACCGAAATATGCCCGACTGGCCCACTAGGGCCGCACCTTCCAAAATACTGAGGGCCACATTAGCCGCTCGTGTACATTAGGGAAGGGCGATTTCGATGCCACCGCCGCGTCGTTATAATTCGAGTGACAAAGAAAGTGTGACAATAGCAGTCCTAATACTCTACAAGCCGCCTCATGAGCACGTGGAATAGGGTGTTAAGACACAAGTCATGAAAAAAGGAGGGAAAGGAAAATGAACTGTGAGATAACGAAGTGTCCAGTGTCTCCCGAGCATTCGTAGCGTTCATGATTGGGAAAAAGGAATTTTTGTGCCCTTCAGCTCGTCAAAGTATATCTTTTCCTTTGTCTTTGCCTTCAGTTTATACGAATATCGCGAAAAATGAAATACATATCCTCAGCGCCACCCAAAAACTCGCGTGATATCGAGGTATCAGCCTTCGGCCAGCCAGCACCTGAGGTGTAGGCTCCCAGTTTAGAGTAGCCTCGACATTAATCCTATTATCAGCTGTTAGACTCCCCTTTCCGTAGCAAAAGCGTGTGGCTTTCCTTTGTACGCAGCGACCCCATGTTATGTACATTTAGAAATCCCTGCGAGAGTGCTATGCTGAGGGCAATTCAAGTGGAAATCTTTCGGTGACCGGTCGTTTAAAAACGGTAAAAGCTGCCAGATTGAATAGTTCAAAACCATCTGTAATATAAAATTTACCATCAGTTCAAGACTTTAAATTCTATAACTATATATTATTTCCAAATGAATCTTTTCAGTATGCTATGAAAACCAGAGTAGTAAGTACATAGTGTTTTATGAGTCAGAGTTGGTTATAAATCCTAACTGTAATTAATTTTTGACGGATTAAAAAAAATACTTCATTCCACAATTGTCTAGTTCTATCGATATCGTACATAAGCATTAGTATAATAAAAGGTTTTATATGTCTATAAAAATGTATACGTAAGGTATTTGAAATGATTCAAAATGAACTTGAGTACCTATGTATACAAAAAGTGTTACTTGAACATGGATTAATTGTAACAGATGGTATCAGGCATACTTTGTTGAAAATGATGCAGCTCCATGCCGCAGAAACAAACTCCCTAGTTTCCACAAAATTTCATTATACAGGCACGACGCTCATTTTGACATCCCCATGTGTATGAAGCACACTATGGCCACAGTTTGGAGAAATTATACCACATATGACGAAGCGCACGTCGTACCGGTATAATTATAGTTTTGGAAACTATGAACTTTGTTCCATAAACATTGATATAGATTACTTACGTTACTCTTTTTTTGAATGTAGGCATATTTCCTTTTGAGACATTTTTGCTATCACACCAATATGTACATACATACATACTCATCATTGTACATATATACATACCCATCACTCATACTCATTCCCTTTGGTGGGAGGTAAAGTCAAAGAAATTCAGTCATCATCGTTTGCCCCAGAAAAATGGTCACTTTTACAATTTTCTTCCATTATGCCCTATCCTAGGAACAGACATTCTCTTTTCCTACATGCATGCATTGTTTTTCTACATGCACGCATGCATTGCCTCATGCACACTCTCCTATACTTAATACTCCAAATATTTTGTATTTGAAAGTTTCTCCTATATCATTCACCCACGACGTTCGCGATCTATCTGCTAGAAGAGACTCACAATTATATGATATTTTGCCAATATGGTTTCCTTAATGTTTAAAAATGGTCTTATGGGATAGGGGTCCCTACGTTGAAAAGATATTCTTATGGATCCTTCTTTTTTCAACCTATCCACAAATACCAAATGGTGTAGATGACCTCCGCTGTCGGTTGCCTCCCCCCTTATATCCAAATTGTCGGACTCTCGGCCACACTCGACCTCAGTATCCGTCGCCACAACCCCATAATGTGCATGTCCTCCCTCATACTTCCTCTCTCTCTCTCTCTCGAGGATGGCTTTGATGTTTTGCGAACTGTCGACACCTGCACTCTCTCCCCATTACGCCTTCTTCGCACTGTGTTGCACAGGTTGCGAAAAAAAGAACGATTCGAAAAAAGTCAAGAGGAAGTAGAGAGAGAGAGAGGGAGAGCGGACTTCATAAAGAGACGGCCGGCCCCTCATTCAGAGGTGAAAGAGAGGAGCGGCGACTGTATTAAACTGCGACACCGAGCGGATGAAGTCACTCCGGCATTCACGCTGCGAGTACGGGGAAAAGCGCAAGCCCTTTCCTCGCGAATGAGAGGAGAGGGAGTTTTTTTTACAAGTCCCTCTTGTTTCCCTTGCGTCCTCTTTTTATTATTTCCTGTCCGCGCTGAGTTTCTTTTTTTTAATATTTCGTCATCGTCCGCAGTAACTATTCGCTGAATCCGGCGACCGGATGGACACCGTAGACTCCCCCCCCCTCTCCATCCTTCCCTTTTGCCGATAGGAGAGAAAAAGCTTCGTGTACAACGCACAACAACGATCCGAGAGTTGTGCCGACGTCTGCATAATTGATGATCGAAGCTCAAAAAACGGCGACGGGTCGGATTCGAGGGCTTGAAATAAAAAAATAAAACGTTATCCCTGCCATTTCAGAATCGCTGATTTTACCAGATGAGCTCCGATTGGCCGATATTCCTCAGCCGAACGCGTACCTAATCGTCGCTTTCCATTCAACCGTTACTCTTCATGAGCTGGCGGGCATTGACTTGGGGAAAGAGAGAGAAGAAAGAGAGGTGTTTTGTGTAACTTTAAATTTGATCGTTACATGGTTGATTAATAGATATCTACGCGTCAAAGCCGAGAAAAATGAACAGCGTGATAATAATAATATCAATCTGGGTAAATCAACGATGGAATAAAAACGTGGTAATATCTAATTTTCTATCAATAAATTTTCCATTTTTTCTGTCCGATTGTTCGGCGTCATCACCGTTGGATACAGAAACTAATTTCCGGCTCTCGGCCGAAAAGATATATCCCCTGGTCAATGCCCTAATCGATATCTACGCATCACAGTCGAGGGGAATGTAAAGTGTGATAATGATAATGTAAATCAGGGCAAATCAACGACGAAATAAAAACATCCCCTGGTCAATTCCCTGAGATACGGGAGTAATTTAATCGGCAGGCTGTGTAAAAAAATTCCGTCTCACGTCTACTGTGGCCAAGGCAACTGAAATGCTAACACCATATGCCAGACGAGAGTGTCTGAGAGACTCAAGGAGATAATGTTACAACATCATTATCGTCGCAACTCCATATCAGTGTCCATACATCATATTGAAATAGATCTAAGGGCTTACCTTAAGTACACACTTCCTAATGCCATATATTCGAAGTGAGGTATATAGGGAGTTTAGATATTGAGAGACGGTCCTAAATTCATAGCTGGGAGACCATGGAGGTGGGGAAAATTTGGAGCATCTAGGGAGGATTTTGGACAGGAACGAGTGGTATGGACGCAATATCTAGAGATACGTTAGCTTAGGAAGATATCGAGAAGAGAAATGGACAATAACGTTCCACGATAGCTACACCTTGCCGATGATTCATCTCTTAAGTTAAGCAAGTCTCGACTTTAGCTGGAGAAAAAATACGTAAACTGACAGCAAGTAGATTGGAACATATATTAATTAGGATTTCAATGAAGAGCGAAGGTACACGGGTATGATAAAGAAATTTCTCATCACCGAAAAGAGATGGTGTAAGAACCATGGACATCTGTGACGCGGACGAAGAGAAAAATGGAACTAGTGAGCGGCATAAAGAGAGAAATGAACGAGGGCGTCCTAGATACTTTGGAATCGAGAGATCAATTGGCGTCTGAATTCAATTTCAAAAATAAACTTAAAAAATGCGCAGAGAAGTTCTAAATATCATGGAGTTTTAAGATCGCATTCAACTACGTATTAGAGCTTATCTAATTTGAAAGAGCACTAACCGCCATATTAGAATTGACTCCCGATCATTACAGAAGTTTAACGCCGATCACATAGAAAACCTTTAATGCTAAAAACTATGGATAGTGAAACTTAAACTTGTTACGTAATCACTTTTTGGCATGAATACAAAAATTGAAAAATGGAACTGATAGAAAATATTAGTACGCTTGATTCTAAGAAAACATAATTTGACAAGAATAATTCTCTAATATAACTAACGCATGCACTATGATTGTACACGAGGAAAGACTCGACGCTTAGACAGTGTGGTTATCTGAACGCTTTCTCACTGAGCTAATAAGGCCTACATTTGTATTCGGGAAAGTCCAAAGGAATTTCCACCATATATAATCCATTAACCACCATGTTATATAAAAGTTGGTAATATAAAAATTTGGCATGCGATTATGCAAAACAATGTGCCAGAGGATAAACACCATCGGATAGTTCATATCTATACCGAGTTACATATTGCCCAGTGTTTAATTTAATAATAATAAGCCCAGCACAGAGTTCGGCTCGTTTGGTTGGCGGTCTTCGGAAATTTTCTGCTCGACTAGGCTCAAAATATTTCTCTGTTTACTCGAGCGAAGTAGTCGTTTTGTTTGCTCATGGAGAACGTAGCAGATGAGTGAGAAGCGAGGGGTCGTCATTGTATCCGGTTCCGAGTGCTCGCTGCGATTGGGCCAACGCAAACAACGGACAAGCAATGTGTCGAATGAGCCAGGCGATGGCTGCGGGGAATGACAGGATTCCTAGGTGAGAGGAGAGGAGAGAAGCCAGAGCTGAAAAAAGCACGCAACGGCCGAGAGCAATCCGGTGGTATCCGTTTGGACGCAGTCAAAGCAGAAATCAGCTTTGGAGTTGGTTCAATGGAGCTGGTCGATCAAGTGAGCGAAGTCTACCAAAGCAACCATCCCATGGGGATGATGCTCAGTAAACTCAGAAGAGCGGAATTTGAAGAGGAAACATTTGTAGAAATTATTGCGGGCCGAAACTGGACGAATTCCAGACACGGAAATCAAAGTGGGGGTGCGAACGTTCTTTCTCAGTAAAAAAAATGTTCTTTGAAGCCAATCGTGTGGGATATCAATAGCCACGGTCAAGTACAACCCCTCTCTCATTCTACTGACAATAGATAACGAAAATCGATATTTAAAAAAACAATATCTCATGAAATACACTCGCACATAAAATGAAGATATTGTTTTCAATATAAATCTTAAACAGACATGAGTTTATTGTTGCGTTTACATTACAGATTTGAGGTATACACCTTCCATGATCAAAAAACGGTGTGCGCCTTCCACGGCTATAAATAGTAAATTCCAGAAAATAATTTTTTTCTGGAAAATTAAATGCATTACACAGAATGATTGTTCTTTTGCCTGTATATTTGATCGGGAAAGCAGAAAATAAACAGTTTTGACGTAGAGTTTATTAACAAGTGAAATATTTTGCGTCCAGTGTAGCCTCAGGAGATAAATAAAAACTGAATTGGCTTGGAAAAAGAGTAATGGATTTCGTAACTTTTTTAAAACACCTTTTCTCACGTGGATTTCTTACTCGAAGAAGGATGGTATAGTGCACATAAAAATGTAGTTAATAAGGATATAGTTTCGCTATAGGCCTTATAGAGACTTTCATAGTTGTTTTTAATATTTATTTAAATTGAGAATTCTTTCTTTAGTGAAAGAAAAAAATATTTTTGTATGCATATAAATACGGTAGCAACACAGCCACCAACTTGAAATTTGTTAAGGTCGGTGTAACGTTCTTCCCGGGAGGGCTCAGCAAAGTTCGGACACAATGGGCGCCAGTACGGGAAATGGATTCCGCCCGCACTCGGAAAAGGGAAAGGTTGTGGGATGAAATATATTAAATTAAAGAAAATTAGGAATTCTCTCAGTATAGGCAGTGTCGGTCAACCACTCGTTGACTCGAGCACCTGTTCATCATCGAGAATGGGGTTGGGAAGGAATAAGGGGTAAGGTAAAGAAAAGGAAAAGGAACAACTTCTACAAAACAGAAAACCCTGTCTACTCATCCGAAGGGGAGTCCAAAACCTAACGAAAGCCAAGAGGAGAACGAGACTCACCGCGAAACTGCTCACGACCGAGCTCTCGGACGAAAACTGCCTCCTTTCAATCCGAGCCGTAGCTCATACCCCCCCTCTCTGCCAACAGCGGTCTCCGCGGCTGTCTAGGCAAATGCAAAAGACAAAAGAAAAGCAGTGGGCGCACCGGAGCGCCAGCATTTAAACGTTACATCACCCCCCTCCCCAAAACAAACGTGCCTTGTTTTAAACGAAAGAAAACAAAAAATAACCAAACTCGCCCACTGCAATGGCTCAATACACTGGCTTCAAATCCCGAACGTGCCATTGCCCGGAGGCCTTACCCCCTATCGTAACCAAATCATAAATAGAGTCAGCGACCTTACGCTTAACTAAAAAAGGGCCAATGAACTTGGGTTCCAGCTTTGCCGCAGAGAACTCGCCGGCGGCGGACTTTGGAAAATTTTTCCGCCATACTAGTGTATCATCTGGATATTCAACTTTTCTGCGTCTCAAATTATAATAGTGGGCCTGCTTCTCCGACGCTTTCCGTTGCGCTTCCGCCGCATCGGAAATCATTCTTTTAATCGATTTTTGTAAACGCTCCGCATAAGTGTGGGGCTCGAACTCCGTAACTTCCCCGGAAGCGGACTCGCGATACAAATCGTTTGGTTTTCTCAATTTCCTTCCCAAATTTAGTTCGGCAGGAGAAAAACCGGTTGTCTCGGAAACCGCCGTCCTCAAGGCAAACATCAAATCGGATATAGATTCGTCCCATTTTCGGTGACTATCCTCACAAAACATAGCTATCATAGTTTTAAGCGATCTGTTGGTTCGTTCACAGGGATTGGCCTGAGGCAAATAAGGCGCGGTGTGACAAAGTTTTATCTCGAACATTTGGCACACCTTCTTCAACACCCTACTAACGTACTGGGGTCCATTGTCGGTTAACAACATCTCCGGGCAACCCCAGTGGTTTATTACTCCCGTGCGCAAAAGGTTAGCAACGTGTACCGTTTTGACTGAACGCAAGGGAATGGCGATTGGCCAACGGGTAGCCGTATCCAAAAACACCAGTAAATATCGATTACCCTTCAAAGACTTTGGTAAAGGACCGATTATGTCCGAGGCGACTATCGTCCACGGACGGACCATTTCATGTGGATGCATTAGTCCGGCAGGTTTTGTCTGTTCTACTTTATACCGCTGGCAGACCCGACAGCGGCGTACTAAGTCACTGACATCCTTTCGCAGGTTGGGCCACGAATAAAAGTCACGGATTTTACGGAAGGTTTTATAAAAGCCCATATGTCCGGCCAAAGTTGAAGCGTGATTCTCTTCTAAAATACGAGGACGTAAGGACTTTGGAACTAACAGTTTCCACGAACCATCCCGATCTTTGCGATACAATCGATCATTCGAAAGTCGGAGACCAGAATGGTCAGATCGACCCTCCTTTGCTTTTTGCAAGAGTTCCGTGTACCAAGCATCACCTAAATGTTGTTGGGTGTCTAATCCTTCGTCACCATGAACCGCCCCAAGCCTAGACAAAGCATCGGGAACGACATGGAAGCTGCCCTTGCGGTGAATAATTTCGCAGTCGTATTGTTGTAGTTGAGCGACCCACCTAGCTAGTCGTCCTTGAGGATTCGCAAAATTCGCTAACCATCTGAGTGACGCGTGATCTGTGACGACTGAAAAACGATAGCCTTCTATATATTGCTTAAATTTGCTAATGGCAAACAATACCGCCAAGCACTCGCGTTCTGTAGCGCTGTAATTCCTTTCAGAGGCGGACAAGGTACGGGAGCAGTAGGCGATGACGCGCTCTTTCCCGTCAATTTTCTGAGTTAGCACTCCTCCAATTCCTACGCCTGATGCATCACACTCCACCGCGAACGGCAGGTCGAAGTGCGGGCAGGCCAATATAGGCGCAGACAAAAGATATTCTTTTAACCTAGTGAAAGCAACTTCCTGTTCCTTTCCCCACTGGAATTTCTTATTCTTATGTTTCAACGAATCAGTCAATGGGGCGGCTACGGAAGAAAAACTTGGCACGAACTTCCTATACCATCCTACAAATCCCAAAAATCTCCGAAGTTCCGTGATATTCGTGGGGGAAGGATAATTCACCACAGCAGCCACCTTCTCAGGATCCATTTCTAACTCCCCATTCCCGACAACATAACCCAGAAATTTCAATCTCGGCTTTACGAATTGACATTTATCGACGTTTATTTTCAATCCTGCCTTTCGTAGTCTGGCGAAGACTTCCTCTAAATGTTTTAAATGTTCCTCAAATGTCGGACTTACTACGACGATGTCATCTAGATAGGCAAACGTATTAGGTTCCAACTCTGCGCTTATAACTTTGTCCATTAGCCTTTGAAAGGTAGCGCCTGCACTGTGTAAGCCAAAAGGCATCACTTTAAAATGAAAAAGCCCGCGTCCGGGAATCGTAAAAGCCGTAATTTCCCTACTGCTTTCATCTAATTCAACCTGCCAATATCCTTTTTCAAGATCAATGGTAGAAATATACTTTCCCGCCCTAAGCTTGTCCAAAATACTCGAGATGTATGGTAGCGGGTACGCGTCTTTCTTACTCAGGCTGTTGACCTTTCGAAAATCCACTACGAACCGTTTGGACCCGTCCTTCTTGGGTACCAATAAAACGGGTGAGGACCAAGAGCTATTGGAAGGCTCAATAATGTCGTTCGCGAGCATCTCGTTGACTTGTTCGTTGATCGCTTTCTGAATGACTGGGGAGACGGGATAGTAACGCTGCTTTATAGGCGGGATATCATCTAATACTATTCTATGCTTAACTACATTTGTGCGTCCAATGACAGTATCAAATAATTTCAACTCCGCGTCCAGAAAGCGCATGAGGGCGAGATCTTGAGTGGGAGTGCGCTCGCTCTCCGAACTTATCACTTTTAGTCCCGCGGGGTCCTTCCAAGAGAAATCTCGCGGCGTTATTAGAGGAATGTCGACTCCATGGCGTGTTTTAAAAGAGCCTTCGCGGAAATTGATTTTCGCCCCTACGTATTTCAAAAAATCCATTCCTAAGACTAAACAATACGGCATTTGCGGTAAAATATCGAAATGGACGATTACGACTTCCCCCCCAACTACCACCGGGAGTGTCGCCGCCTTAGAAGTAGATGCTCGACGTCCGTCCGCCATCTCGAGATTCACTATTCGATCGCGTATGGTAATATTGTTATGCCGTAACCACGCTTCGACCGACCTATTTATAATTGAACTAGTAGCCCCGCTGTCAATCAAAGCGGGCCAATGTCTACCGTAAATTTCTACCTCTATGAAGAATCTCCCAGAGACTGAGCTTACCGAGGACGACTTGGGGCACATGAATTTTCGGACGATGTCTAACCAGGTATACCAATCCTCTTCCCGACCTACCGGCGGTGGCCTTGGGGTGCGACGCCCTCGGCCGGGAATGAAGGTGTCGCGAGAGCGTTTCCCGAGCAGTCACACGTCCGTACAACCTGCCCTTTTCGACCGCAACGGTGACAAAACCGTGAGAGAGGTTTATTACAATCGCGAAAGAAATGATCCCCAGCGTCACAATTCCAACACTTAGCCTCAGGATGCTTCTTTTCATTCACTGAAATGATTGCCGACACGGACGAGGTCGGATGTGATGGACTTTTTTTTCTCTGGAATCCGAATTCGGAGTCTACCATACCTAGCGGATTAGGGGGAGGTTTATATGATTCGATTCTGGCTTTCTGTGCTTCAATCGCTCGTCCGTGTAGTAACAACTCCCTCATCGTATGAAAGGAGCCCGACGAAATTTGAGCCAAATATTCAGGGTGTAAGTTGCCGTAGGCTAGACCAACCAATTCGTTCTCAGTTAACGGGAGAGTCAACCGCCGATTCATTGCTGTCATACATGTAAGGAACTCGTTAATCGTTTCACCTGCGCCTTGACTGCGTACATACATATCTTTTCTCAATCTCAAATCATAATTGGCGGGTTGGTACGCTTCTCGTAGTCGCTCTTTTAAAGCATCGAACGTGTCTATTGAGTCTCTATTAACCCTGAACCATTGTAACGCTTTTCCCTTTAATATTTCGGGAGCGAGGCGACACATGACGGCCTCAGGAACTTGGTTAAAAACTTGAAATTCATCGCAGTGCTCTATAAAAGAAACGACACTCTCCGTCTCTTCACCCGAGAAAGAGAGCCCCTTCCGCAAGGCCAATTTTACCCATTCCACTGAATCTGTGCGCGGATTTTCTTTGGCCGTCATGGCTTCTACGAAACGACTAAGTAAAGTTTCAAACCCACTTTGCTCGGGAGAAGGGGCAGAGGCTTCCCCGGTCTGTAAATTCCGGCAATATTCGCGTAACCTAGCCCTTAACTCATCTAAGGTGCCCTCAGAAGAGAGGCCAAAGCGTTCGCAATATGAGACGGCGTCTATTTTCGACAGCTCATTGATCCACGAGGTACCTGTCTTACCCTCCATCTCTATACTCAAATCAAATTGGGAAAGGAAGTAGGGGAACTAGTCTTCTCTTCCCGGGGTCCGTCGGGAATTATCTACAGGAACAGGGGGACCACGGAAAGGTTTTACGACTGGGAGAGGACAAACAACGTTGTTCCTACACTGCCTAATTTCTTTTTGGTTTCTTACCTCGTGGCCGAAATGCCGCCGAAACCGCCTGTCTACGAACTCACAAAATGTTGAGAGCTGCCAATCGATGGCCCCACGTTGGGCGCCAGAAATGTAACGTTCTTCCCGGGAGGGCTCAGCAAAGTTCGGACACAATGGGCGCCAGTACGGGAAATGGATTCCGCCCGCACTCGGAAAAGGGAAAGGTTGTGGGATGAAATATATTAAATTAAAGAAAATTAGGAATTCTCTCAGTATAGGCAGTGTCGGTCAACCACTCGTTGACTCGAGCACCTGTTCATCATCGAGAATGGGGTTGGGAAGGAATAAGGGGTAAGGTAAAGAAAAGGAAAAGGAACAACTTCTACAAAACAGAAAACCCTGTCTACTCATCCGAAGGGGAGTCCAAAACCTAACGAAAGCCAAGAGGAGAACGAGACTCACCGCGAAACTGCTCACGACCGAGCTCTCGGACGAAAACTGCCTCCTTTCAATCCGAGCCGTAGCTCATACCCCCCCTCTCTGCCAACAGCGGTCTCCGCGGCTGTCTAGGCAAATGCAAAAGACAAAAGAAAAGCAGTGGGCGCACCGGAGCGCCAGCATTTAAACGTTACATCGGAGGGTGTAATTTCTCAATTGATCATGGTTTTACAAATAACACCGCATTCATATTAATACCATTAGGTATCCTAAAGGAGACGGTATTTTAGTATAAAAAATTAGAACCCATAACATTCACCACGATTCCAAGGGCTATTAATTCCCCTACAGAAAGCTTTCGTCAGGCACTCGTTCTAGCTGTTCAATCCTATTTTTTTCTTTATCAACACCTAGTTGCCATACACTATTTGCTAATCCATTTTGCTTTGTAAAAATATTTTTTTCTAAAAATAATAGTGATGAAATAGCATATGACATCTTTTTTTCTATGGTTAATGGTATATGGTCTCTATGGCTAATGGTTTATGTTTGGTAAAGTAATTGGGTAATGGTTTATAGCATTAATTTTCTATTGGATCATGGATCTCATAGACCCCTCAAAAAACGGTTTCATAAAGATACAACTCATGATCAAAAGAAATATTTACAAAAGCTGTTTTCAGTACATTGTTATAAAGATAGCAATCAGTGTCAGTATCAGCTTTATTGTATTAATCTTCAGAGCAACGAGGAAACTCGCATCTTTTTGTCCCTCAGTTCACGCTAAGTTTTCCTTAGTTAATCCAATTGCCACAGTTTTTGCTACTTGCTCCATTTAAGGGGAATCGATTAATTATTCTGGAAAATTAGGAAAAAAATGATAAAAAGCGTAGAGTAGTCTTACGTTTCGCTTTATCTGGATATAAAATCTCCTATTTCTTATATTTACACAATGCATAGTCGCCTCCATAGAAGAATAAGTCGGTAATCTGATGGCATTGTCCACAGAAACACCAGCCGGGGTATTTCCTCCTCCGTTATCGGTTTCCATTCTTGATTACTCTAGGCCTCCTGAGATTCCTGTCGAAATCCTGAGTGTCCATCCGATAAACTTTTCCTGAGAACGTACGCGGAAGCCTCCGCACAAAACCGTGATTCCGCGGTGAAATGCCGGAGTTCCTTCGGTAGTCGATCTATCGTTAATTTCATTATCGATGGGGTGGCCGTAAGCCAAAATATTTCCAATATTGGCGTGCAAATGGACTCTCGAAGTGACTATGTAACAAGCTTTACAACCCCCTTTTAGGTCAAGAAAGGGACAAAACAGAGGGATCGATTGATTTGTACCGTTTCATACTTTTTAGTAACAGTGGCGCCAAAGTTTCTCATAGATTTCGGTATCAAAATCTTTCGAGTCGCAGATTACTTAATCCTCACAAATTTCAAAGAGTTTTTTTTTGAGCAAATACATAGCTGAAATGATTACTGCTCTGAGGAGTGATCTGAGGAGTGAAATTATGTCTGATATACATTCTCACGAAGATAGGAATGATTTACATCAGAGAGCGTTCATATGCCAGTTTTATCGCCTTGTTGATAGAGATTATAATAGTGAATACAATACGATAATTAAGTCGAAAATATATTTACAATACATCGATGCGGAAGCCTATTAGGTTATTTTAACATTTTTCAACATTTACCGTGAATATGTTAAAATATTTTATCTTTTAGGTTCTGAGAAGGTAAGGATTTATGCCTCTGCTAGCGAGAGTTATTTCATAATGTAGGCTATCACCCATTTTACAGGTGGTCTTAAACATTTGTCTAAAATTTTTTTGCACTTGTTTAAAAATTGTTCGATAACTTTTTAACACTACGATGCAATTGAATTAGGATGATCTTAAAAAGTAATTTCCTCTTCAAGAAATTTGAAATTGTTCGTGTAACTAGCCTTTCCCCGAAGAACACCGTGAATTCTTCAAATATAGTTTACAGCTTTGCTTCTGTATTTGCGAGTCAAGAATGACAGACTCGTTCCTAAAGAGCGTTTTTGCTCTCGCACAGAGAATTAATTAGAATCCATCATTTGGAGATAAGAAAAAAGGTTATCCTACCGGTGATGTCGGTCTACACAGATTACTGTTTAAAATATTCTCATTAACCTTCAAATTTTTTTAAATTTTTGTTTATATTATGCGTTATACTTTACATATCTACCGCTAGCAATCGTAGAAATATTTCAGTTTCATAGCAGAACGCCATTGTATTTAGCCTTCTTTGGCCCAACTGTAAGGAGTACTTCACCTTGACGAATCCTAGAAACTACCAAGTTTTATCCAACCAGAATAAAACGGCGTTAGAATGCACAAAATAAATTCACCCATTTTATGCTTTACTAATTCCCATGTTATGTTTCATAGTTTTCGGTGGTGAAAGAAGATTTTTTAAATTGTCACCCCAGTTGTGATGGTGATCACTCAGACAATATAAATTAACATAACTTCCGAAAAAGTATTTTAAAATCCACAGTATTTAGTTGCCTCAGAGAAGAGTTACTCTCATATAATGAGAAGGTTTTTAAGGGCATTATAATTCACGTCTTAGTAATAGTATTCATTATTATTCACATCAAGGTAGAGGAAGAGATAAAATTACCGAAAGCGTAAAGTGCAATTTAAGACGGGTGACACGGCTTAGTAATTTATAACGGGAAAATAAAATATGCTAAAGAGAGGACAGATCGAATTTCGTATGGCCAATAGTAGAAAATTTATTTTCCAGTCGTGCATATAGAACCATTTGCTATAATATTGAATTTTTTTCAAAAAATTTCTCCTTAAATCTGTCGATGAATCATAGATGAAGTGACGTCGTGGTTTCATGCAAAAGTCAGCAAAATAGAGAGGAAGAAAGAGTGACAGGATTTTAAGTTCAAGGCCAGCCCTCTAAGTTTCGATGGTTTGAGGAAAAAATCGCCGTCGGACGAATTTCGGGGATGAACTTTCCAGCCGCACCTAAGTTTGAGACTTCCCTTCCACCTGACCGCGACCCTTTGACGAATTCTCCAGAAGACGAGCCGGAAGGAGAAGAATAAGCCCTCAAGAGGCACAAACAATGAAAGAGCTGGATAATTTGAAGTAGAAAGAGTCGATGAAATGTTGCCCCTCCTTTAATCCAATACCTCACTTCTAAAGGTCGACACAGGAAAGTTCAATATATACTCAAACTCGCGTCACGGAAACTTTCATGCAAGACCGCCCCCGGATTGGTGTGGCGGCCAGAATATTGGTTTCCCATGTGTGCCACATGGGTTCGTACCCCGGCTACGGAAAAGTTTTTTCCACCGCTGAATTTATTTTCATATAAGGTATATTTTTACTTCCATCAGTTATTTGTATCTAGAGCATATACAACATACAATTACTGTAGAACTAGCTCGAATATATCATTTAATCTGTTATTTTCAGAACCTTAACCTTCATATTTCTCTAAAATCTAATGCAATTTGCCAATTTAAGACTCATCTTAATAGCATTTCCCACTTATCCATACTGAATAAAGCATCGGTTTACAGGATAATCCTGACATCACACATCCTCAAATCTAGCAAACTCCATCAGCGCCCCTCCTGCTCTCATTTCCAACACAAGTTCTTCCCCAAAATTCTTGAATATTTTCCTGAACTGCCTGCCCTTACTTTTGCAATCTGAGCCTAAAACAATTTCACAATAAGATGCTCATTCTCACTATCTACTCCCAATTTTTAAAAATAGGATCTACATAGGATGCCATAAGGATAGCGATTCAAGTGAAATACTCCGTTAATTGGATGGGACGTTAAACTAGGGACTTCTTTTTTGTTAAGGCTTGACCAATGCCGATGCCGAATTTTTTACTCCACCGTTCCATCCATTTCTCATACAATTTTACTCGTACAAACTCGTACACCTTAGGTGCCATAGCGGGAATGCTTACCTACTGTGCAGTTCTCCGTCGGATGGAACTTATAATTGCCATGGGTTCCATTATGACTGACGAGCTCCTTGGGGCATTTCAAAAAGAGTATGCTAATTTATACGTCAGATTGCTCTCCACTCTTCCTTCATTCCACTAATAATCCTTCCAACATGAACCTATTCACCAATACCTAATGGAACGTCAGGTCTAAGTTATATGATGCCTAGAAAATTGACCAAATAGCCAAGATAATCCCGAAATGCTGCCCAATCCCCCAAGCTTAGATCTTCATTCACTTCCCAGCGCCTCTTCCCTCACCTTTCATGGCTCCCATCACCGACCCTACCTTCAAGTCAAGGTTCTCTTCCATCTCTCTCCGCCCTGAAATCACCTCTCTTGCCTATAACGCACTCCCTCCCCTCCTTAACGACGCCTTAAAAAAATTCGACCCGCCGTATTCACCCGAAGCATCATCCTCTTCATAAATCATCTCGTTGAGTCATTGACGGCGATTAATCTTACTTCTTGCGTCTTTACCCTGGGAAGACGGGGGTGGATGAGAAATATTGAGGAAGGGCGTTGTTAGTGGTCGCGGGAGAAGTCAAAGGAGGGAACAAAAAAATATGTTAATAGGGGACGGAAGGGAAAATAATGTAAGTTGGGTGCAATTTTCCAAGAAAGATGCACGATTTTGGTCGTAAATAACAGCGTTTTTTATATCATTTTGACAGATCATTTATGCAAACCGCCTGAAATTACGGTACTTGGGTTGATTCCCGTTACAGGTATAGAAATTCAATCTCATACGTAGTCTTCAATTCATCCTCGTGAGTTGCTTACTTCGCAAGACAAGAGCGCAATTGCTTTCCATCAATTTCTGACCCTGCGCGAAAGGCAGGTTAAAAACAAATTGGGATCAGAACTGATGAGTGATAGACAACAAAAGACCTTTGATAGTCACATCCAAGGTTATTTTTGGGTGTGGATTTTTAGGAAAGCCGTCAACAATTGGTAAATTTTATGATGATGTGGTGGAAAAAATGTGATTTTGAGCTATTTCGATAACTTAACTCAAAACACCTCGGCCGTACCGTTTGAATTAATAGAATACTACCTACTGATCAATGCCGAGTGAATGAATTAAATAACTACTCACTGGACTGATTTTGCCTTCGTTTATTGATCCATTCCTCACCGCATGTGGGCTTTAAGGTGCGCTGATGTTTTCCGCTCTGAGCTAACTTGCATAGCTTGAATGGATGGATCCTACTACTTAGAAAATGACTCAAGCGACTCAAGTCATAAATTCTTAGAATAGTTCGGAAGCAGATGCAAGGAAATCCACCCCATATTTTCGTCAAATCCAATGTGTTAAAAGGAAAAGGAGGATACATGGGCATGCCCTTTCATGGATAAAGGCAGAGACGAATATGTACTACTTTTCGTAGTCTCTGGATACCTAAACATTTTCAAGCATTATCTTTAAGTTAGCCTTTTGGGTTCCTCCTTTTTGATTAAAAACATTCATATTAAAATTTGTAATCCAGCAAATCATTTTACAATTTAACTTTTTTTTACTTTTACAATTTAACTTTAATATTTTGCGCAATAATGAAATAACTGAGAAATGTAAAGTCTGAGTAAAATAAACTGACTGAGTCAAAACTTAGTTTCATATTCCAACTACTATGACTAATATGCCATTAATATTTTAAATCACACGCCTTTAATTTTTTGTGATCTCCAGGCACAACACACTAAGTGCGCGGATAATATACCATTACGTTCAGATGAGGCACGAATAGGGCTGTAAGGGTAGGAATCTAGCGGAGTAGGTTGGAACTTTCAGGCACAAAACATCACTTAATGGGTGGACGCTAGTTAACCTCCGTAACTTAGAACGAACTTCGATTAGAGTCCTTTTTTTCAACTATTCGCTCTATACTTCCGCCATTCCCCGAGATTGAAAAATAAAATTTTAGGGAGGTAATTAATTTATATTCTGTGTTTCCGTGTAGAGGCAAAAAAAGTCAAGGAGTGGTGTGGACATAAAGAGGCACACAAGACGATATTGTCATTGAAAAAAATTAATTTTACTTCATGAAGGTACTTATAAACTAAACGGGCCGACGACCCGGATTACCGATATCGCAGACGAGCCACGGCATAGTAGCAGGCCCATCCTAATTTCTAAGCCACCACATTTCGAAGGAACCGCCCTCTCCATCTCCCTCTCAATGTTTATAGCAGCCACTCTACTGCGGCGAGATTCTCAACCTTTCGTCGCTCTCCTGACCTCGCCTCCTCTTCAAGCGGCGATACGTTATCATTAACCTTGGCGTGTGCTGGTTGTTGGCTGTCCTCTACAAAGAGCGATGATCCTTCCGGGAGACGCCTAATTGTTTGGTGTGGATCGACGGCGATGAAAACTCCCGACCCTTGCACACTAACAGTCTAATTAAAAACATATATCTCCAGTCCCTTGGAACATTCCATCAAATGTTTTCCACACAAAGTATTTTCAACTAACTCCAAAGAATAAGTAATACTAACATCAGAAAAAGTAATGTAGTAGATATACTGAAATTTTTATTACGATAATATGCAATAAAATTTATTATAAATGAAATTACTAAAATAAAATATAAAAGACAAAAATTTCAAGTTCCTTAAAACATTCCATTAAATATTTGTGAGCAACAAGAAATAGCATCTTCCAAAGAATAAAATAGGTATGCAAACACCAGAGAAAAAAGCTGTGATTATTCTTAAAAAAATTGTGCGATAATATGAAACTAAAGAATTAACAATTTGCGATAGTATTAATAATAAATGTTTAAAGACAAATATCTCCAGTTCCTTGGAACATTCCATAGAATATATTTCACGGAAAGGGATTTAGAGTCACCAAAGAATAAATATTACGAACATCAGAAAAAAGAAAGCAGTAGATATTATCAAATATTTTACATGATAAATGTTATTATATAAATATTTTCACAGGCATGATGAACGCAATAAACACTTTGACCGGTCCCGAGAAATTTGGAAAGCGTTTGACGTGAGAGATCGGTTAATAGAAGCGCATCTTATTCAACACCCACTGATCATGAAAACATCCTCTTCCCAAAGGTAATAGAAAACTTTTTCATTGCGGAAAATAACTATCGAGCACAATCAATTGGATTTAACTAACAAGGGTCAGTAAGATAGGCGTCAAATGTAGGGAATCAAATAAAAAAGTAAACTTAGCGCTTTTTTCACGTTGATGATGACCAAACCAATTTATTAATCGTTAACTTCATCAGATTCAGATTAGATAGCTTGTTGCTGTGAACCTGTTGTTGATTCTCATCCCCTCTAAAAATCTCGTGAATGTTAAACATTCTTCATCATTATTACTCGCCCAACAGCAGACTGGTAAAAGCATACCATCAATCTTCTTTAGTACCGCTCTCTAATTTATCATCATTGAGTGAACTTCCTTGCTATTCTCTGTTTTTCTATTAATGACAAAAGTTTTTGAAAGCTTATTGTGCATGGAAAAACTGTCTATTTATTTTCACGCCAGTAATTCTCCGAAGAAATCCATTTAAGTAGTCAGTGAACGAGTCATCTGTAATCTCTTTTGCATATAGTTTTTTAGTTACTTTTTTTACATTAACACCTTCACTAATTCTATTTCATCCTTTTAATATAGCGAATTGATAAAAATAACGCTCAATTTTACCCAAAAGAATAGTGAGAGCATCCAAGAAGTCAATAGCCGATTCGACTGGGCTCATTTTCTTCGACTAATTTCCCTGTAGAAACATTTTTGCAGGCCCTTCATTGCCTCGTGCTTTTTTCCAAAGTCTTCTATAATAATAATGACTCAGGTTTTACAACCAGGTTTTATTCAAAAGCCAGGTAACTTAATTCATATTACGCCCATAGTTTACATTTTCGTTCTATCTTAAGAAATGATAACAGAAAAAATTTTGATTGAGATCATCAATGCTCCAATTTTTCCCATCTTTATCATCGGTGACTTCGTTTTTCAAGTCTAAAACGTCACACTTCTCCTAACCTTCCACATTTGATTTAAGTGGCGCATATTTTCGTCCTAAAGGCAGTCAGTATCACAAAGAAACATGGTCTTAGGAGCCAGTTTTAAAATTTAGACACAGTCCAATACTTGTCAATTCCCACTAGACAAGAAATGCAAGGTAAAAGGGGAGAAGCTCAAGAAGGAAGATAAAAGATAACATCGGCGATTGCCACAGTGAGCGGTAAGTGGACAGAAGATATACGGTAGACGCATTGGATGGAAAAATTTCCATCTCAAGTCACACTCTCCAGTCAATTTCACGTCTCAATGACAAAATTTGTACGAACACGAGGAAAACAACTAACCGACGTAAACATTAATCCGAATAACAGTACAACTCTTGGGGACTGTTGCCCAAACATAAATGGCTTCGCAAAGCGGTTGGGGCGGTTCGTGTACAAGGGCCTGCGGTGGAGAATGTGCATTCAATTTATGACTAAGGGTACACGCTCCCTAAGACCCCCGTTGTGTATACTGTGACCGGGCACGGGCGTGGAACGGAGGAAGTGGCCTCGTCCCCTGTAAAGGGTGAGGACCCCTCCCACCGTGGATAGTGTACTGCGGTTGCATTATCACACTGTACAAGGGACGAGATGCTGGATCTTTATGCCAAGATAGGGGTCATTGTGATGCGCAGCCTCATCGAAAGCTGCTTCCCGGAGGAGGGCAGAGCCGGAGCCGTGTTTTTGCCGTTAACTATAGTGGGAGGTACTAAAGAAGACATGCGGAAGTATGAGCGTTTTGAAAAACTTATTACATATTTTCAACACTTATGAAAATACAAATCAATCCATAACTCATGTGAACATTATTGTACTCGCTGTATTAGAGCACAAACGTCACAAAAACTAGTTGACCTTTTGTAATACATCAATTAATGGACCAACGAAGTGACCAAACACATACATATCATTAGTAATTATAAAAATCTAAGCTATGTGTTTCTTGAAATAATAAAAAGTGATACCAGCCAACGTTTCATGTTTAAATAAGCAACAGTTAGGAATCAAAATAGATAGGAATACCAAAATTGATTCATTAGTGGTTTACGTAATGTGTTATTAGCGTAATCTTACCAATTACGTCTATCAATGATCTAACAATGGTTTTTCGTGGCTTGCAAAGTGTTAAACTCAGAACCACGGATGAGACTATTTTATAAATATCCAAAATAAAATAATACCCAAGGTTGGGATAACATATGGAGCAATTTAAAATTTGTAGATCAATTATAAATGCAGACCCAATTATTTCTAGCCATTGATTACATATCCTTATTCAATGAGACGTGATAATGTCAAAACCAGAAAAAAATTACGGTAATTGCAAGAGAGTATAAATGTTACATCACAAAAATACAGAGTTTTCAGCAATTAATATTGTTTTCCCTCAAAAAATTGATATAATATATGACTAAGCTAAGTACAGCTAAATATACTTAACCTACTTTTTATGTCAAGTTCTACCAAATTCTAGGCATATTTAAGCGAATAATTTTCCTCAGTGGAATTTTCGCACCTATCCGAGAGTATTTCTAATATTACACATGCAGGGCTTGATTACGACAACTAATTCTCAATTTGAAGTGGTATAAGCGTTAACTTCAATGAAGGATTGGGACTGGCTCTCGATACTTGGTGTGACAATGTCCATAGGAACTGGAAAAAATTTTATCGGACATTTTATGTTTAGCATGCAAATTTGAAGCATTCATATATGATTTTGGACGCATAAATGCGATAAACGTTTTCGAGAAATAAATGGGTAACTATTTCTCTCTTCGATATCGTAAAACAAAATTCGAAGACATGCTTATACCCACGGGAGTGGGTACCGTCTCAACAACTCAGCAATGTGACAGATAGCATATCTCCGTCTGCGGATACGAGACGGAATACTTAATCAAGTCCATGGGGTTTCTTCCCCGACTGCTCCACTTAAGCGCAAGCTGTTGTTGCCGGGGGAGACGGGAGTAGGGGTTCCCTTCTCCGGGAAGCAAGGATCCATTACCGACACAATGACTTCGAAAGGAAATGTCGCTCATATTACGCTTTCAGAAGGGTGAGGTAAGTGACGATTGGAAAAAGAAACATCAGAGAGGATATCGTCCCAGAAGAGTTCGCAAAATCTCATTATAAACTTACGGTTATCAATTCAGCAACGGCGTTCTAAGTAGACGGTGAGGGATTTGCTACATCATTTATCCGCGGATACGACCGATAGTCGGGGGAAAAGGAAGCGAAGGAAAATCAGTGGTAGATATTGATCGCTGAACGAGTGGTGATTTGGAATTCTTTCTCAAACAATTTCTCGATAAATGGTATTACAAGTACATGACAGAGCAAATCTTATCATGTCATCTTACACTAGTAATAATTGCATGTATGTATTTTGAATGAATGGGGTAAACTTTGTTTATTCATTCAAAATGTTTATCAAATTCAACAAAGTATCGCCGAAAACCACTAACTTTATATATACATTTTCAATTCATCTCGGAATCACCATAAAGGATTTTATGTGATATCATATAAAAAAGGTTATAATTAGTGAGGAGCAATTGATGGGACTGGATCTGATCTTGAAAAAAGTTCGGTAATGAACCTAGTTTGATTCCAGAAAAGATTTCCAAGCCAAATCATGAACAACATGAAAATCAATGAGATATCGAGGTCGAATATTAATCTTATTACTCTCTTTAAAACGCACAGAAATACATCAAGGATAAAGAGGGTTTTACTAAACTACGCGAGAAAGGATTAATTATGTTTTTCTATCGCCCTTTTATGACTTACTGGTCTACAAGTTAAAATAATCATTGTAGTGCTACGTGTTGCATTAAGTTCAAATTCGTTTTTTTATTTAAATGTTTACTCTTTACCTAAAATTCATTTTTTGCTAAAATCGGCTCATTAGAAGGTTCTCAAATTGTAGGATCAATTACCACTTATTTATATGTTGAACCGCCAAGACACCAAGACAGCCTGCCTCATCTCTACATCTACAAAAGAATAAGTACATAACTCTATGCATACAATAATATCCATGCATTATTAGAGGAACACGCTGCAATTTAGCTGTATTTTTGGCAAAGCACATTGACTTCATTTCTTTATATCATTACGAGGGCATGGTCATGTTCATGGGACTGGCTCTCGATACTTGGTGTAACTATGTCCATAGGAAATGGATAAATTTTCATCGGACATTTTATGCTTAGCATGCTTAGCAAATTTTTTTAGGTTATTTATATGATTTTGCATATAGAAAACGGCTAAACTCAAACCATATAGAGCTAAAACCATCACAAAATTGTCTAGATAAAGAAAATATCACACTTTTCAATTCATTTAAACATAATACAAACTCATTTATCTACAAAATTGATAGCTAATGCTTAATCTTCTTTTTATAGATTAGCACCACGGTTGTAGCCGTCATAACATTCGATTTTCTACGAGCACGGATGTGATTGGTGGACTTGGGATGATGTAACTTTCCACGAAGCTCCATGTAAGTTGATAAGCACGAGTGATTTCGCCTTCGATTCACTTCAAGAACAATTATAATAAAAATGAAGATCGGCATCCAGATACACAGGGCACATTTCGTGGGCACATGGAATGATGGCTGCATTAAGGATGATGAAGGTATGATGAAATATCACTCAAGTTAACGTTTGTGACCAACCTAACATTGGCCACTTGTAGGCCAAATTCTTTCCATTTAATTGGAGAGAAAACAATTTAATTTCCCCAAACTCTGATCCGAATGAAGAGGTTATGTCTTTTCTGAATCCACTTCTCTCATATGCAATGACTGGTCATAAAATTCTCAAATACCAAACTTCTCAATCCAGGAATAACATTAATTTGAGATGTTAGTAGATTTTTGGTCAGATTTTTTTACCCACCATCTATCCAAATGTAATGAATATGGGAACGTTTGTAAGTATGTACATTTCTTATACGTTTTAAAACATCTGGACCGATTGACTTGTAATTTTGCATGAGTGTTTATTTTTGCACTGGAAAGATCATAGGTTATGTCAAAATTTCCTCGGAGCCTATTAGGATCTTGAACCTTGGACCTGCTAATAAATCCCGTATGAAAAGGATTGAAATCACTGCAGGGAAATTTTTTTTCAATAAATTACTGGAGGTGTAAGATTGATTTATTTAACTATCGGATGTCTAAAAAAGTGTTAGATGATTCTGCCGATCAATTTTGTTCTACGCTTTGCATTTTCCAACAAATAATGATTTTAGTGCAAAAATTCACAATTTTTCTCCGATTGCAACAATAACATATTTCTTAATGTTGCTCTTTTCAGGTATTTCCGTCGCGTGTTTGGTTTTTTCGACAACAGTTTCTCCCCTCTTCCTGGGGGCGTCTTCAGGTCCGTTGGACATTTTTGTAATTGTTATTATTTATTTTCGTTGTTATGTATTGCGTTGCTAGTACATCTAGGACCATAGGGTGTCTCGATTGCCCGCTCCTCGTTGTGGTTTCACCACTCTCTCCCAGGTTGAGGCAAGTGGGTATCCATCCTCCCGATTGAAATTCGATGGATATTTCACCAGCTCTACCGCTTCTCTGATCAACCTGGGAAAATAACGATTTTCCCTTGAGAGTACTCTCACTTGGTCAAAGGCAATCTGATGTCCTGGCTCGAACCACGCATGCTCTGCAACTGCGGAGAGGCTGAATCTCTTCTTTTCGGTGGCCCTCTGGTGCTCTTTAATTCGGCACTGAATTGCTCTCCCCGTTTGGCCGATGTAGGATTTACCACATATACATTTGATTTCATAGACTCCCTCATACATTGCAGCGGGAATTTTGTCCTTGGGTTTTGGGATGATATCTCCAATTTTCTTCGAGTTTGAGAATCTCGACACTATACCATACCATACTATACCATGGTATGGTATAGTGTCGAGATTCTCAAACTCGAAGAAAATTGGAGATATCATCCCAAAACCCAAGGACAAAATTCCCGCTGCAATGTATGAGGGAGTCTATGAAATCAAATGTATATGTGGTAAATCCTACATCGGCCAAACGGGGAGAGCAATTCAGTGCCGAATTAAAGAGCACCAGAGGGCCACCGAAAAGAAGAGATTCAGCCTCTCCGCAGTTGCAGAGCATGCGTGGTTCGAGCCAGGACATCAGATTGCCTTTGACCAAGTGAGAGTACTCTCAAGGGAAAATCGTTATTTTCCCAGGTTGATCAGAGAAGCGGTAGAGCTGGTGAAATATCCATCGAATTTCAATCGGGAGGATGGATATCCACTTGCCTCAACCTGGGTGAGAGTGGTGAAACCACAACGAGGAGCGGGCAATCGAGACACCCTATGGTCCTAGATGTACTAGCAACGCAATACATAACAACGAAAATAAATAATAACAATTACAAAAATGTCCAACGGACCTGAAGACGCCCCCAGGAAGAGGGGAGAAACTGTTGTCGAAAAAACCAAACACGCGACGGAAATACCTGAAAAGAGCAACATTAATAATTATAAGAGTCGCGGAAGCCTTCAAAGAAATAACATATTTCCTTGGCAAACAGGCAAATGGCTTTAAATGGGACATTTGGCCCAGACCGTTTGTGAGTTATTTTAAATAAAATTATCAATCAATTTTTTCAGAAAAATTTTTGTTGTTGTATTTTAACACCTTTTGCATAGTACTTGTAAAAAAAATTGTTAAAATAAGCGAATTTTTGTAAGACTACAGCTTTATTCCAACCCCACCATTGCCTTCATAGTATCTGAACCTAATGAACCCTAATAAATTCCTTCAGTTCAGAGGAATAGTTGTGGTTCTATTGACCTCTTATGCCCCAAATACAATGGCTATTGTTATTAACGAGCATTGTCTCCCGGGACATTTTATATCTTACTTAGGATAGTATGTTGAATAACAGCAAATGTCTGTGAGATTTTAGCTCTACATAAACCTCTCTCTGCGCGTTGAACGGCTGTTGCTTAGTATGTTTATTTATCATATCATGTCACATCATATCATTACGTGCAACGATTTTCATATTTTTTCAACACCTTCAAATTAAACAGGCTTCCTCATGTTGCTCTTATTACCAAAATTTACAGTATGTACGTACTCTTATTACCATAAAGTACAGTCAATGTGAACAAGTATATGTTCAAATAATCAAATAACACATTTCTTATATATTTACGCTTCTCAGGTATCTTTAGGATTTGCCATTAAAAACTTTCATCGTATTATAACCTAAAAAAAATGCTAGGCTGGCACATTTATTCGGCTGGGAAAATGGAAATAATAGAGGTCAAACTGGATATCATAAGTCACATGAAAAGTGCCTCATAACCTACGCCGTGATGGCATTTAATAATCATTGAAGTTGTGGGGTTGCCTCTCGATGTATCCTCTCTATCTCTGAGATCTAACGGATACCATCATTGTTCCCGTATTAGCATTGTTTGGTGTATTTTAACCCAAGTATGTAATCATCTTACCGTACAGCAAGTTAGTTATTTTCCTGGAGAAGGCATATATGTAGAATTAACCATTTTTTAAATGCACTTTAGCAATTATGACTCAACATTATGCAATGCCGTAACATTCATGTAGCAGCAATGGTCAACTTTACCCTTATAACTTTAGGCATAGATTTTTATACCGATTCGCCACTTCCATCGACAAGCCGTCTTACTCACATAAGAACAAAATTGGAATAAGTGCAGAGGATACTTTTAGATAGCTATTTAATAATTGTAAACGATTTTCTCATAGGATTGTTTTTGCTTGAATAATATGTATTTCATTCTCACAAGCAATCTTTCTATCATTTCAAAATAGTATTTTTCCTAGGAGAAATGAAGGTTGGCTATGAATGGGAAAAATTGCTGGACATTTTATGGATTACAACTTAGACCTGGTCTGTTTTTATCCTGGATTGATTCAACTAAACTTAATCAAAAATTTATCTCTTAACTTTGCGAATCTGGGTGGCTCTGCTGGTTTTCTTCTATAGACTTTCGCACTTCGCTGTCTGTTTGTCATGAAAATTAAGCCCGCCTCTCCCCTAATTTTGCTTCAACCATTTAGCACGTTCTAGAGTGAACAACTTCCATTTGAAGCTCACGGGCGCTGGACAAACGAATTCAGTCGGAATATTTACTCAAATGCCGTTTACTCAAGTGTAATTTAACGCACGGACGCCGATATTATCGTGCAGTATTTACCATGACTTCGGCGAAAGAAAGAATGCTTATGTGTTCCCACTGCACTCGAGTGTTAACAATTTAACTATAAAACTGTGCTTCCAGGTCAAGCTACATCCTCACCGGCTTTGTCACTCTAAAGGGCGCGCGATATTCAGGAGGATTTGTTCTTCCGCTCCGCGCTCCGTCTAAGCATTAAGGGGCCGCCATATACCGTTTTAACTGCATAGTAACCGCAAGACCCGACCAAATGCATCTGGACAAAGAATTTTGAAAATGCGGATGCTCGGCTCGAAACAAGGAGGGCATCCGACTGGTGTATTGGTCAAAATACTTGCCTCTCACCCATTGGATCCCTTTTTGACTCCCCAATCTACGCTATTCGGAAGCCATGCAGAGAGCAGTCCATGTGCAGCACTCCTATCGTCTAGTGGGACGTCAAACCATTAACACATTGGAACCTAAATGGCTCTACTCCCATGTTTTTCCAGGCTTTCCTTATATTAACCTTGCCAAACTGCCCTCTCCTCTGTCATAAGTACACATGGGTAATAGGCACTCCAACTGCTAAGGCACAAGAACAGGCTCATTACGACGCCTAATTCCTATCTATCCTTTCTTCATATTCCAAGAAATCCTCTGAAAACCCACCCACCTATCCACAATAGCGCATTTGTTCTAATTATTCCATCGCATCTCCAAATAACGAGCCGATAACAAACCGAAGGTAAATGGCTCTACTCCCATGTTCTTCCAGGCGCTCCTCTTAATCTTGACAAACTGTCCTTTCCTCTTTCATGCCTACACTTGGGTAATAGGCACTCCAACTGCTAAGCTTGTCCATCCGTCCCAAGAAATCAACCCCACAAAAATCCTAGAAAGCCACCGTTGTCGCCTACCCATCCCCACGCTTGTCTGTTAAGCTTTGACTCTACCTCGTACTCCTACAGGAAAGATGATAGGATTTATTGAAAATGCCAGAGACACAATAACTAGAGATGATGGTTTCCAACGTAACTATATGAGGTAACTTTATGATTAAAATGGCAATGATCGTTTATTACACGTCAACAAGATTAAATGACTTAGGTGTCGTCGCACAGCGAATTTATCAGGTGTGAGGTGAAGAAAGGTGTGGTCAGACAGGACCTAGTATATCGCGCCGCGACCTAACCGCAGTCGTTATTGAAGACTTTTAATGCGGAATGAACACAGTTTTCATTTCAATCACGCAATGACTGGTAATGAGAGGAGATAGTAGAAGAAAACAACTGAGGATGTGCTAGAGGAGGGGAGGAGGCTGATGAGCAAAATTTGAAGAGGCATAGAAAGCGGATGGACGTCTTATTGATAGGCTAGAATGTCAGGGAAATGTGAAAAAGGCAGGAAATGTTTTTTTTGTTGACTCTAAGGAAGGAAAAACAAACTATTTGTTTCAAATACATGCAATGGAAAAGAAGATGGTTTACTATGGAAATGAAGGATCACGCTCCACCGTAAGAATATCAGAAGGGCCCGCCATTCAATCGCCAGAATGACCTCGATGGTGGTGACGCATGGTCAAGACCTTTTCTCACGTCGCTTGTTTCTCTCTCAAAATTTCTGCTTCGTAATATATCCTAAATTTTCCCCATACGACAACTCTAATAATGAGTTCTCAGGGTGCGAGGAACTCCATGAAGAAACCGCGGAATTCTTCAAGCTGGCGACAAATACTTACTAGCCACATTATAAAGGTGCCTTCTGTAGGCAAAGCGCCGTTTATTGCGGCTAAAAAAAACAAATATACTTTGGCGATCAAACGCTGAAATATGAGTAATAGTTTTCACACGGATGAAAGTGATGATTATCATTTATTAAACAAATATTTAATTGCATTAAGTTCGATTTCTTCGCTCAGGTTTCGCTGTCTGCCTTCTCATTTCGAACTAATAGTTGCCTCTCTCTGTAGCTCTCCCAAAAAATAGTGCCGAACTAAGTGGACGCGCAGACAATTGCGCAAGGGGATCATTTCAATTAGGTTATCTAGTTTGCGAAAATGTTCAACACATAATTATTTATTAAGGACAACTTTTTCGCAAAATGCTCACCTCAAATTTTACAACGATTTCAAAATGTATCATATTTTTATTACACCTTTACCAATTTAGCTGAATTTGGAGTCATATATAAGACTGAAAGACATTTTTGGAGGTTTAAACGTAAGCTCTTAATAATTTGACAAGAGGCATACTTGAAAATTACGATGTTGCACGATAAAAAATTAGAATTTCCTTATAAATTCACCCACAGAGATACTTGGATCGCGGAATAAAAGGTTAGTCAAATTTTCTGATAAGCAATGAGTGCAATACGAAACTTCAATCATGAAAAAATACGGATATACGCCTTCAACTGACCCTCTTTGGATTAATCCTGAGTTCACCCATGGGAAAGTCATGGGAAAATTTGGACAGACCGAGTAAAAGCGGAGAAGGAGAGAGAAACGACGCATGTGGACAGGGTGGAATGCTATGCGAGCGACTTTAATTCTGCTAAGGGTTGCCCCTCGAGAATTCCTACCGAACGCCCCCAAAATAGCTTTAGTGATTCTAAGGGCGGTGAAGAAAGAGATATAAACGAGGATGCCAGTGGAGGAAAGGGAAGAAGAAGGAAGGAATAAAGATAGAAAAAACACACACACGTATTCCAAAGCAATCGTGGCATTGCGTCTCCAAATCCCGAAGGTGATAAGACGATGGGAAGGTATGAGTAGAAAGTTTAATAGAATGGAAATAATTTTATTGCTTTGAGACGAGAGCTGTCCCATTGGTGGGTGGGTTGGGGGGGGGGGAGAAACGATGAAGAAGGGGCGAGATGAGGGAATGAGATAAGGGAGACTTTCGGACTTGGAAAGAGGAGTATTGATAAAATTCTGAGGAGATGAGCGAAGAGGAAATGGGGAAGTAAAAAAAAAGAAAATGGGACGAGGGGCTGACTGTTCGTTCGTTCCTTACGCGGTCGGTGGAGGGAGTTTCTCGATGAAGGGTTAAAGGGGAATAGGACAAATGGGAAGGAGACGGGGGTGAAAGTTTAAGGAGGGAGTAATGGGAAGAAGAGAGAAAGGGTTAATGACGAGAAAGTAGGGTGGGGGACGAAATGAGGTGAGCGGCCATTCGGAGTGCGTTCCATTGGAGAGAGGAAGGGCAGAGGAGGCAGGAAGTGGGAAAGAGGAAAAAGTGAAAGGGAGACTGGGAGAAGAGACGGCGATAGATTGAAGGTGATAAGTGCTCTCGCAAAAATATCTGGTGCAGACCTTGAAACGGGGGTGAAGAAAGGTAGGGAGAATTAGAGGTGGAGGTAGAGACAGGACGGTAGGGAGGAGAACGAGAGAGATAATCAGGAAGAATAAGGAATCTTATTTACTTCGCGAAAAAACAAGGGAAACACGTGAGTTTTTGAGTCCTTTAAGTTGAATGGAGCTCAATATGTGAGCGGAGGGATACTTATCCTACTAAGATCTGCTGTGTTCGTCCGCCTGGGACATCTAATTGCGATAACTGCATATAAACTTCTTCTTGCGATGAAGTCCTAGCGCCACAGCAGACTTTAGACCTTGTTGGAACGAGGAACATGTAGCTAGGTAAGTTTGCTTTTTCTTTTGAAATACGTAAATGTCCCTAAATGAGTGCGTTGTAACTTTATTGTACTCGACTGATCGAGGCCAACATAACTAGCACACGCAACGGACTAATAGGCAAGTAGTTTAAATCGCCCACCGCTATGACTTTTCTACAGTTTTGAGGCCTCAATGAGAGGCAAATTTAATCAAATAGGCATTACAGAGAGGAAGTGGAAAATGAAGTTAGTTACGGACTAAAAGCCTGAATAATATTATCGATCGATAGTAATCACCTAATTTTCGAAATAAAGGAAGTGTATCACGCACTAAAATCCTTAATAATTATATTTTCAGTCGATAGACACCACCCAATTTTCTCTCAGAAAGTCTACAACAGGTGCTGATATTTCTGAAAAAGGGGTTAATAAAACTGCGTGCCGATAAGAAGTTTCAAAATTGCAAGAATTTCCTGAGGAACAAATTCGAATAAAGTGGAAGTTAAAAGATTCAATCCATGAGATTGCATGTTTCCCATATAATTCGTGTTCTAAGTGGTAAGAGTGTGGCGACGGGTGAAAACGCACCGTACGAAATTTATTTATTTTTATATATTTATTAAGCGGAAGTAGTTAACAGACAGAAAAACTGCACGTTGGCAGTGCTCTCGTCACACAAATAAATATAAGACCTGTAGAATTATTAATTAACATTAACAAAATCAATAAGAATACTACATAAGGAACAAGACGGGGAAGGTGCATTGCTGTTTTTTTACCAAGAGATACATTAAGCCCTCATCGGAAAGGCTTCTAGAGGACAGGGAAAAGGGATGAAGACAGAAGAAGAGTGATCGATAAATGAGTGAATGAGTGATAATCTGGGAGCGGGTTTGTGAAATAATGAGACTGTTCGGGTGAGACTTGAAGGCACTTGGAAATCGAAACTGATACACAGAATATTGTAACACTTCAGAATGGGTTAGTAAATATAATATTTAGAATATCAGGTATAATTTTTTAAATTATGTTTCATAGTTAGTTATTCTAAGTTTAAGGTTTGTAACAAATCATAAATCGGCGAACGACTTTTACAAAAAGTGTTGACACCAACCATTGAAAGCTTGAATGCATTAAAATGTCTGCTGTCTCCTTCAAAACGGTACATTTTTTTACGGAGAATTAACAAATAAAATAAACCTAGAAACTGAGCTTTTCTCCATTTTCTTGGACTATTCGCCGACCCAATTATGAGAAAAAATGGAATGTGAAAATATGATGAAAAAATACGATACCATCGGAACTGGTCTATGAGCCTGTTGATTATTTACGACGATATATCAACAGACTCTCCGTGCGATGTACAAAGGGATTTCATTGTCGACCGTGGACCAGTCTGGGGGTGGCGAGCTCTCTCCTTGTCATCAATTCACTCTAGGTTCTCAACTGCTATCGACTACAATGCTATGCAGGTGTGCTATCGTCCGAATGATGTATCGACCTGAACATTCGTCCCTCTCTCAATAGAGTACCGTGCATACGAAAGGAAAGGTGATCTGCATAACTTGGCTGGGCACATCTTGCCGCAGGATGGCAGAGATGCCCTGTTGAATACAATCTCTCAGTGGCCCATGAGTTCGCCTGTAGCAATAAAAAAGACTTGTAAGCATCCGTGGATGGATTCCCTTGAGCTCAAAGGAACGATAAAACTTTTGATAGACCGCATGGTAGACTCTTAAAATTGATACAAGAGTTCGTGATTTCAAAATTTAGCTGCCATTCCTCATTTTTAAAGATTCTTCCATAAATTGACTTGATTTTTTGGTCGCATTCCATATTTTATCCGACAAATACTGTTTTACCCAATTCTTTACAGTCTTCTAAGATGAGATTTTTATCTCTAAGTACTTAAGGAAAAGGTAGTTGCAGTATTTATCGAACTTTCTTTTACCAAAATTTATTTCTAATTGCTAAGGATTAATACCCCCGTTTCCTAATAAGGCAATATATCCAACTATAGCCATGCGGCAGCGAAAAATGACACGAGAAAACTTCTACGCTGCCCTACAGTATGGGTGCTTCACTGAAGTTATTTTGTTACCAAAAAGTGTACGAGCAATAATGAGTACTTACTAATATAAGTCAGTATTAGAGTATATTATTTTGTCAAATTGTTCCATAAAGCGAATTGAATTAGATGGCCAACACTCTTCTTGGTGTCTTAACTCAAGTCCTCGGAATTTTTGAGGAATTAAAATGTCTTTTTCTGTCGTCAAGATAGAAGAAATCCCATCATGAAACTACTTAGTCGTACTTTTTTTCCATTACCAACTGCTTAACCATACTGGCTTTTTTACTGTCAAGCATTCTTCACTCAACGCTTTCCTCAGTATATCAGACGTACTTTCAACATACGTTTGGTACCTCTATTGTATTTAAAATATTACGTTTCTTTAACATTTCCATTAAATTTTACGATTTATAAAGCCATTTGATTTCAACGCTAATAGAATATTTTACCACCACGCGGGCTCAGTAAAACCCCATTTTTAAATAGTTAATTTTTTGGTCATCTAACATCGTTTTCTTTGCCTTAGGTTCGTCAAAATTCCAACAATTTGCTCTCAATTATATTTCTACAGTGAACTGTTGCAAAAACTCTGCATTTTTCTACTACTTACACAGGATACACCCTATACTTGTCGTCAGTCTATAAACACTTCGGCCAAGCACCCAGCATATTTTGATACAATGGATGCCGGTCGCCTACGGCCGTAATCGGTGCTATTTCTTCATCTTTGCTTTATATTCAGGCTAATGATTTGTGAAAAGAGACGTAAAAATGCCCATAGAGCCAATTGCTGAGATGGACACTTTGGAAGAGAATAGAAAAAAAGAAACGCGCACGGTGATAACTCTTGTCGTGAAATATAAATCGGCTTTCGGGAGGGGGGATTGTACTCAGGTACAGAGTAGGATAATGAACTGCTTTGACGGGGTGAATTATTTGCGCGGGAGAGTTTTCCGTCGGATCCGGAATGAAGAGGTCCTCAAGGGCCTTTGAAAAGAGGGCAGAAGTGGAAGGAAAAAAGTAGAGAAACAGATGGAGGGAAGGCAAGGGTAATATAAAAGAGAGCCGTCTGAGCGGTGTTTAAGGAAGCGTACGGGTATAATGAGTTATGGACCGCGTACGCCGTTCCCAAAAACCCTTTCCCGGGGTATTTCTTTCACGGTATGAGAGAGTCCGAGGTGGGTAGATTGTTTATGCGGAAGGGTGCGTTTGTGTATGCACATTTCAGGGTTGGATTTCTTGCATTGTGAGACGGAGGGCGTCGACTACAAATACGTCGACCGAGGTGAAGTCAGGGTGGATTTCAACCTCTCTAGAGGGAAATGAAAAAATTCAGAATAGGTGGGCCCAATCGACGGCAAAATGTGTGAATTAAGGGAGATATCTGTGCTGCGAAGGGCACTTGTGAGCACGTTTTCGACCCGTTCTATTCAATTTAACGCGATCGCTTCCTCGTAAAACCAACCTGACATGATATTGGCTTCATTAGGTATATGGAACAATCTATATAACTTAACCAAGTACACAAAAACGTTTTCTATCGCATACACTTCCGAAAGTTCAAATAACACTAAAAACACTACGAAAACCATGGAACAGTGATAAATCATCAAAATTCCTAATAGTGCAGCATCGGTACGTAATCATAAAACACCCAAAAGATGCCTTTCAAAATGAACATATTTTGAACTATAAATCAAATGTTGGTGGAGCTTTAGGTCATTCAAAGATACCCAGGAACGAATCCAAATTGCCAATATTATGAATCGATGAAGCTCTTCGGCTCTTTCGATCTCTCATTCTATTGGATAAAGCTATTGATGAGTGTAAGCCTGTAAAAAATCCATGTTCGTATTGAAAGCTTTAAATATTTTAGCATAAATGGTCTCAGGAGATTTAGGTTGAAATATTTTTGCCATTTCCAAACTTATCAAAAATTTTATACTTTCATTGAATCGTACCGTATTGACGGGTGTACTAATAAAATGAAGGAATACAAAGCGCTTAAGTACTAAAGAAATAATATATAAAAAGAGTAGCAGTAGATGACCAAAGGGAAAAATATAAAGGACAAATCAGAAGGAGTATGGCATCAAAGACGGTATTGAATCAAGCAATTGATAAGAAAGTCATAATCCATGGAAATATTAATTTTCGAGACTTTAATGAGCCTTTAATTTCTCTGATTTATTTTTCTTAAATCGCACTAAACTGATCGCTCAATACTGAATTTAAAGTCAAATATTCAAGTAGGGCACCTCGATGAATAGGCATAACAAGTTGGCGACTGGAACTGAATTTCGGACGGAAACGGGAATGCTAGCGGAGAAATAAGAAATGAAAGACGCGCGGAAATAAATTTTTTCCTGAAACTATTAAATTTTACAGTGCATACAGTAATTTATCTGATAACAGGGAGAGACTGAAGGCAGTTCGCGTGAGGTGGTTGAAAACTTTGACAACTACGGCCGCGAGTGAATAAACTCTTTTAACCACGACAATAATGAATAAAACTGTCCAAGTTAATTTAGATATCACCTAGACTACCAATTAAAATCTATGTAATTAAAAAAAACTGAGTATTTTCCTGCTTTGGCCACGCTAATGAACGAATACGCACCTTATAGACCACAGGGTAAGAGAGTAAGGCTTGGGAATCACCATCTCGAATTAGGCGAACAACATTCCTAAAACTGGACACTTAAAATGAAGATTAGCATTGAGTGGTGTATTAATTACCTGTCGGGTTACGGAGACAAATGAAGACTGAGAAAGGAAGGGCAAATAAATCTTACAATACGACAGGGTGATCCTCGGGAGGCGAAGAAGAAGGTGGAAAACTGGACAAGGGCGATTTTGGGAGATAAAGGGATTCGTTAGGATGCGACTGAGGCGAGAATTCTGGATACGCGTGGAGAAGGACGGGACAAAAACCTGAAAGACTGGGGATAAAACATTGGAGATACAAAGGAATAGAATTTTTAAAACCGGGAATAAATCATGGTATAAGGGAAGTTTCGATTGTTTTCATTTTCCATCCAAAACCACTACAAAACGGTTTAGCAATACATATGACTATTGTAAATATAACAACTAATGTACCGAGTAATTATTTTATTATCATTCCTAAGGTCGACACGATAATAACGAGAAATATTGAAATTTAAAGAGCAATATGGTGCAAAGAAAGTATTATGCCCAAAGAATAGAAAATAATTTTTGAGATCAATATTTTGATTTAGAAAACAACAAAGATCCAATAGAGAATAAGGTATATATATATATATATATATATATATATATATATATATATATATATATATATATATATATATATATATATATATATATATATATATATATATATATATATATATATATATATATATTTGAAAGGATTGATGAAGGAAAAGAAGATAAGAACGAACAAATAAGATGAAAAAATAATTATAAATATAACGACTCAAATACAGAACTGCATCTAAAGCACAATCGGAAATTGTTCTTTCAACGTAGCCGATAAGAAATAAACGAAACGGTGATATTTTGAACGTGTATTGCACTTCTGAATGCCACTTATATTAAAGAAATAATGATCACTTATGGCAGCCGCGGGCAATAACTCTCAGGCCGTCGCGTAACTAGCACATAATGAGAAAGCTTTTTAGTAATTGGCTCATCTCCCTTCTTTTCTTCCGCACTAATATTCTTTCATGCCTAAGCTTCAATGCCTACCGCTGAACGAGATTTAGCGACAAATGAAAAATCCCCCTCATCACCGCCTAATGGACCATTACCTATCCGCTCATTTGCACCCAAGGTGAAAACGCGCGCACACAGGAAATAGCAAGTAAAAAGCAAACAGTCGCCCTAATGGCTTCGTTTCGTCCGACTCGTTAATATTTCCAGGGCCTCCCCGTAAGCGTTGCGGTTTTCTTTTCCGCGGGAGGCTTGTGCATGCGGGCCCACACCTGCCCTCTGGCGCGTTCGGTCCCCATACCCCCCCCAACTCAACTTCCAACCCACAATCCACCACCACTCCTCCCCATCCGATCCTCTTCCTCCCTCTCCCCATTCTTTCCCTCTCTCCCACATCCCCTCTCTCCTCGTGCCCTTCTATTTGAGTTTCGCTTTCTGCTTCTTTCTCTCTCTCGTGCCCGCTCTCGCTTGCTGGCTGAATATATCCCCTTCTCTCTCGCCAGCCATACTCCCTCCGGCGTCATGACGACCAAATATTTACACTTTTATCGGAGTGAAATAAAGAGAGGCGACTGGGACGGAAAATTTTGCAGCTTCTCTCTTTCTTTGACCGTGTAGACAATTATTTCGATGCTGCGATGGGAAAGCCAGGTCTCGCTTGAATATTTAATCCACGATCGGCGACGACTTAAAAAAAACATAGGAGCAGCCAGCCTTAGCCATCTATTCATTCATTTTTTCTCTTTGGAAGGGGCGTCTGCTAAACGGGTACCTTTTATTTCAGAGTATCGAGAGGATAATACCCGTGACCCCATCGCTACCGTCAATTTCTGTGCAGTGAAATATTATTGTTCAGTAGAATAAAAATATTCACCTTGTATCGAGAAAGAAGTGAAATGATCAACATGGGGGTCCAGTCGAAAAACAAAGTGACCGCCGACAAATGTAACTGGGTAATCATATTTTTGAATGCATACTAAATTCGCTGAAGTTGGAGTATTATGATGATAATTAGTATCTATGCGTGGCAATATAATAATCAGCGGAATATAAAGAATGGTTTTAGCAGAAACTTGGTGGAATTTTTTCATTGTGAAATGATAAATTACTTACTTTTCCACAAAAGATTTGATCATGATGTCGCGCAGCGATGAAACCTGGGTCGTAAGAATGTAATTAATTTTTTGTGGAAAACTAAGTAATTCGTCACTTCATTAATTAGCTGAACGTCATATTAGCTATTGATCAAAGGTTTAAAAGTAATTGAAAAACGCCACAGGGTAGCAGGTTCAGATCGGGCCTTTTGCATGCTTGTCTTTAGAATATGGCGCAGGATTGGACCGTGCGATACAGCCAAACAACTGGGAGTGTGTGAAAAACAAGTTCAAGGTTACGTTAATGAAGCAATTTTGCCAGTTAAATTTACTCCTCGTGGTTCTATTAGCATAAAATGTGAGACATCTGACAAATTTTCGAGAATAAAATTTATATTAGGTTTTTATAGACCAACGTGAAAATATTTTGTGGCCTTTTGTATGGGATATTCTTTATTTTACCAACTTAAGGGAAACACTGTTACGAGAAACATGAAAACAAATGGTACAGACGCTACACATTGAATGAAATATACTTGAAATAGTTGCTTTTTCGGTTAACAAATACATAACATAGATCCTCCCTTCTTGATGGCTATAATAAAAAACCAGGCAGTCATCAACAAACAATCTCTAAGTTCTACAATAGCATGTCTTTCTATACACTATGTCTTCCGAAGTCACCCGTTAGTATTAGATTAAGGATTCAACTTTTATCTGGGCTTTGAAGTTGTTTCAGCGAAGTGAGTATGACTCAGACGACTGACATTTTTGACCCAAGAGATGTAACATTAGTGATCGGGGTGCATATATGAACCTTTATCAGTCACTTTGGCTCTGCAGAGGATCGTGTTCCGGACAGCTTGTTCCCTTGGCCTACTTACTAAAGGCCAAAGGAGCCATTTTTTTGTCGCCCTTGATGGGAGCAGAGCCGACGCTATAAAATACTTCGCTTCGCTATAAACGCTTCGCTTAAGGAATACACCACGCCCTGGTTGTTTGCCTTTCCCAGCCAGGGAAGGGAGCAATGGATGAGATCTCAAGGTTGAACGTCGAAGAATAATGTGGAGATCCGCATTTGGAAAGCGCGGGAAGGAAGCGCGTCTCTTTCGGGTGACCTCAAATGCGTGTGCATTATCCCTTTTTGCAGCCCGGCGTTCCAGCTTTACAGGAGAACAAAAACGTGATATCTAACTCCAAATTTTTTACCTCTTTATTTGTTTTCCATTTGGATCGGAATCCACACCAATTTGAGCACAACTGAACGTTTTAGTAGGTCATACATCACCTGCGTTTGCTAGAAGTTCCATAGGAGAAAAATCGCACATATCTGTGCGATAGAAGTACTGCTTTTCCGGATAATTCAAGTGGTTGACAGCATTTTTCAACTTTCTCCCCTCTTGGTAGCCCAATACCCTAAAATATTCCCCCTTCCAGTTGGAATCTTTGCAGAATGGGAATATGATTGCCACACTTGCGCCATCATTCAGCTTTCTATGCGTAACCCTGACTAGCGCAATCCTTAACTGGCAGGTTAAGAACCCCTTCTCTAAGATATTATTTTAGAGTCAGGCAAACGTCAAACATTTTTTAATTACACCGAAAAATTACGCTTAATAACTACACTTAAAGGCTAATTTATTATCATGGCAGTTTTGATATTAAAAGTTTAAATTAAATAACTCTCACTAACAATAAAAACATCAAATACCTCATCGTAAGCCATTCAACCGTAAGATTGGCTGACTTCAGGTCTCCATTATAGCTCGGAGAAGTCAGAATAAAATATCATTATATTCCAGAAAAGATGAAGCCCTGCACTCATAGATACGGTGACATTCCTATCACTAAATTTCCTCCTAATCTAAATCTATCTATCTAAATCTAAAATGCTCCAAATCTGATCTCTAGATGAAACCCACTAACATAGGAAGACCTGTTAATGCGGGTAAATATATTGCTGACATAAAGAGCAAGAGATCCCTTGAAGTGGGTGGAAAGATGGAGGACGCGAGTACGGAAAATAACAGAAGGGCAAATAGAAGGGACAGCTCATCAGGAGAACAATGTATACGTCTATTTAAAAACGATAGTTGAAACAGCGTAGGTGTAAATGCATAAATGAGTAATCATGGCACAATTAGCATTTACTAACTTATAGATCATATTGTACAAGGTGTTATCATCACTTTCTTTGAAACAAAAGTTCCATTCTTATTCCGTTCGGCAACACTCCCATAAGTTGGTCCAATCACAAAGTATCATTTTCACTCGTTCTCTCATTATCACCCTGAATCTTTAAGGATTTTAAAAACTATTGGTACAGATAATATATATATTCAGAATTCGTTTCATGAAAAATTAAAGGAGAAAATTAGTTCCTTTAAATCATTTAAAATATGCAAAAACTATCTCAGAATCTGCAATTTTTGGAACTCTGCATATGCTGAACTTTGAGCGTATACTTGTTTTACACGCATAAGCACGGCTGTCGAACCAAAATGACCTCATTAAGCCGGTGCTTGGGTGTTTACGGGCGATGAAGACGAGGTTCCCGCCAGCGCAATGCAAATTTCGGACTTTTTCGGAAGCGTATCCAACGAAGCTCTTACTATCTTCGCATTAATTGGATGTAATTTGTCTTAGCTATAATTAGAAAGCAGGGTAAAATGTTATTTATAATATAGAATATACACCCACTTATGAAAAATTAACAATTTTCAGAAGCTGAGAATGTGATTAACATGCATCTGACTTTCAAGGGGGCAAAATCATCACCTTTGGTAATCTGACAAGTATTTTGCCATCGGGAACCAACTTCGACCATCTCTGACTCTGACATGTAACTAATTGTTGTCAGGGGCATTCGAAGCATTTCCTGCATCTTCTCATTTCTCTCTTCTCCTTCTGTTTTCAATTTTTCTGTAGCGTCAAAGCATTCCATCGCTTCTCAATTCATACATTATTTATATATTTTTTGGATCCTCTGAATCTAATGAAAGAGCATCTGCCCTGCCCTATCATTTCAAACACAAGTATATATTTTTTCTCATTCTCTTTTCTCAAATCCCATCTGATGTACGTTTGTCTTCTCCTCTCAAGTGACAAAATTAAGAAACCTCTAATTACAATTCTTTATGCCCATCTTTCCCTAGATTTTAGCTTTAAAATCACTATATTTTTCATTTATTATGCTTTTTTTACGTTAAATAATGGTCATCGATTCTCTTTTCTTGGCGCACTCTCCTGCCAGGGCATTTTATCCCCTAATTCACCGACTTTAATGTCCATTTTTGCCCACGAAATACCATCCCGATGTATAAATTGTGTGGTGGATGGGTAAGCAGAAACAAAGACCGCTCGCCTCAAGCTTCGGAATTGCCTCCCGGGGAAGAATAAGAAGTATCTCGCGCGGAACTCCCTGAGGCGAATTGATCCTCCGGGATGCTGCCGGTGACTCCCTCTTAATGCGGCACTGTTCTCGCGAAGTTTTGGAGATAGATGGCCCCGGCCTCCGAGTTGCCGATTCCGCCCTGCAGATTTTTAACGCCTTAATGTTCTTTTTATGTGTGCGGTTTTAGGGGATCTTCTCCTTTGGCTTCTCCACAGCCGCGAGAAGTGAAAGGAGCGGAGAAGGATATGGAGATGTGCCTTTTTATGGCATCATAATAAACAGAATATAAGGGAGGAGGAACTGACTCCCTTTGGCGGAAAGCCGATATCCCAACCGCCCCATTCTTTCTCTCTCTGTGGCGCTGAGGGAAGAAGGGGCAAAGATAGTGGAGGTGGGAAAGCAAATGACTTGCGCAAGTACTTGAAGATAAAATTATCAAAGGAGAATAGTTTGAAAAAAGTAACAAATATGGCACTCGATATTATGAAAGTTTAAGACACTGCCATAAGTATTTTTGTCACGGTGTTGTCAATAGATTATTATTTCTTTGGAAAAATATTCATGCATTCAATCAAACAATCTGCCTTCATAGCGATTCAGAGCGCCGAAACTGTGATTAATTAAAAGAAATTAAAGAAAGAAGTTCCGAAGATTACTTAATGTTTACTGTTACATAATCTTTTTGTGTTTGGCTGGAAACTATTGCACTTAGACATTACTATAACCGAAACTATTATCATAAACCTAAACAATTCCCCTGAGACATTTTCAAATACACAGCATAATTGCTGACATTCAGACAAAGTTTAAATTAATTCCTCTCTCTCTTGTTGAATAAAGGGAATTTAAAATTCAACTATCAAACATGAATGGTGGCCTCTAAAGCTCCTGAGACTAAACTGTTTTTTAAAAGTTACACTTGGCTTAAATAGTTTAAACGACTGATTACTTGAGAATAAAATGTGTGAACCTTGTGTGTGTGTGTGTGTGTGTGTGATTCTTCATGTGAACCACGAAGAAAATAGATGTAAAACGAAGATCTATATCATAAAAAAATCACACAATGATAAGAATGAGTTAAGATTAGTTGGTTATCTAGGAAGGTGACCGACCGTAGGTATCATTTCCCCCATTGAGGACAAGAGGGTAGTTAGGTTAGGGGGGCTCAACAGGGAGTGGAGGAAGGATAGAGAGATACAGCATTAACCTGCTTTTAACGAAATCAGCCAAAGAGATAGCGGTTTAACGTCCTATCCGACAGGCACTGCACATGAATTCCATCCAAAAGACACCCGTATAGGGATCGGGTTCCTGGGCCATCCGTATGGTGATTCAGTACTCCGTCTATCACACCGACCCGATCCCCTAAAAATTACGACAGTGATCTCAAGGTATTGCAGAGGTATCTCACCTGATGATGACGTGCCACGTTGAAACCCGGGTCGTCTTAAATGAAATTTATGTGAAATTTAAGTTAACAAAGTTACTTCATTTAAAATGCATTGTAAATTCCATGAAGTCAAGCCTGAGAAAACTGATATATATTTCTGCAAAATACAAATAAAATATTTCTGAAAGGTTAAACTGAAATGGTTCCCTGAGGATGTATGACGGGAGAAAAGGAGAGTTATGCCGTATCCTCAGGGAGTAAAAGCGTCGATTTGTTTACCACTGTAGACTTGGATGGAATATCCTGATCCTCGAACAGATCTTGGATGTGGCATTTGTTAGGAGTGCCTGGATAAGGCGAAAAAATGAAGGATAGGATTTCCATTCCTCTGCATTTGATTCTGCGTTTTCTCTTCCTCCCCATATCTTCCACTCTTTCAGACCGGCTCTTTTATTCTTCTCGTTCCCTCTCCTCAGAGCCACATGACGCACTTTCCGTCCCTTCTCTTCGATATCCAACCCTCCCCCCTGTCATGCGTCACTTCACATCTCAACCTCCCACCGCGACCCTTTCAATGTCGCCGATTCTACGTGCCATTTCTATCTTATTTTTAGAACCTTTTGTTTTGGAAAAGGAGCCAAAAAATCCGTACGTATTACTCCGGTAAAACTCGTCGGGAATTTTTTTCGAAAATCAGACCTATATTAATACAAACAGAGATATTCTTGAAAATATCATTTAAAACCTAGCACCTCTTAAAAATGTTAAGTTTATACTTTCATCTAGTGACAGAAAAAAATGAGATGGATTGTTTAACGTTCTTTTAGTGGGTTGAAATGAGAAAAGAGTTATTTTTACTATCCTTCGTTTATTTGAAATATACAGACGAACACTACCTCTCACTAGTGTCAGTCATTTAATTTCAAGTAAATTGGAGACAATACAAAAATTTCTTTTGTTTCTGCAAAGTTGAGACTTTCACAACTTATTCACCCAAAAGGTTTTGATTCTTTTCGTTTATCATGACAGGAGTTTAGCATTGGTGCTTTTAGCAGGAGTTTAGCTCCTAAATTTTAATACGAGAATTTGAATATGCATCTTTTTTTTTGAGTCTTGCAGTTATTGATATACTCCTATTTGTTAACTGAGGTATTGGGCTCTCTTAAGAATTAATTGAGTGGCGCTTACCTCACCACCTCACCGTTACTGCTTATTCATTTTGTATGATTTTTATCACATTAAAAATAAAATAAAATGGTAATGATCATTATCTTTGCCAAATTCGTTACTCAGTTCTACCTCGTGCGTATGAGCTCAAATGTACAATATTTCATCGATGTTTTCAAACTTATTTTAGGAAACAAACAGGGAAGCTTCACAGGAGTATCTACTTATCATTAAATTTTCTTCATCTTCTCGATAAAAATCCCTAACATTTCCGCGTTTATCCCTTAAAGCCATTATACAAAAATTTTCCGAGAAAGAAGGTGGCCTAATAATGGTAAAGCCTTTAATATGAAGCCAAAGTTTGCCCTGATTTGGTCACTATATTTCCCAATGCAACTTTCCTTTAAAAACAATAAATGGATATCGTATAGCCTGCAAGCGTTCCATAGTTCCTAAAAAAAAGATTCAACCTATATTGTGTTTGCTAGAAACGCGAAGCGGCACTACTTGGGCATTCTGATGTATCGCTTATTTCCCAAATGCTATTTTTGACGGTTAATGGGGGCAAAAAAATCTTCTTTTTCCCGGAATTAGGTCTAACGGAAATTTCGTGAGCGCAGCTGACACGTTTGCCTCAACCCTTATCTCAACAAACCTTTCAAATATCTTTCGTATTCCGAAAGTTGAAGGAATGATACCTTCACCACATCACACCACTGCTTTTTATTGTTAATTAACAAGCGGAATTTTCTGTTTACACTAAAAAAGGGGTTATCCGGCAACTTATTTTTTATCAATATCCCGCTGGGTTAGAACTGCATTCAATATCTTAGTTGCAGGAGCTGAAACTTAATTTAAAATTTGTGATGCGCTTTGCCCTCTGAGCCGTCCCGAAGTAAAAGGCAACATTATTTATTTGTATTCCTCTTCGGTTTATAGGTATTTATCCGTATTCCTTCCTCATTCCTACAGTATTCCGCGGTATTTCATCATATTCCTCATCCTGGGCGCAGTATTTATTAGAATTGCTTCAGTATTCCATGGAATATGAGGAATGCGAACAACGATGCCCAGAAGTATTCCAATGGAAAAGTATCGTATTTATCAGTATTTGGGTTGGTACAGTATTCCTGGAATATTCCATCGTATTTCCTAAGAAATATGTAATTAATAACAGGGAAATCGTGTACTTGGACTTTATTGACGAACTCCAATTACTAATAACCTCTGTCGTCTTGGCGGCTAATTTATTTAATTACTTAATTATTTCATTGAGTACATCAGCCCAACCTCCTCAACCAGTCGTTTGTAATGGAATTATATAGGCATGCCTCGTACTTAACGCGATCGTATCTCGGGTCCCTCGTGACTTCCGGCAACTCAGCACTTCAACATTTACCGACAAACGACTTGTTTTGGTGCTAAGTTAATCTTTTATTGTAAAAAGTATCGGCTTGGAGAGTATATTATGTGCTACACATTTCTTCAGACGTAATTATATTCGATTTCTATCGTAAATAGTGGCCAAATGTATTTTAATATTGTAGCGGTACATGTTTCCGAGTGTGTCTTCAATCACGGCTTGTTTACAGTACCGGTCTATATGCCAAAGGTCTACGATGGTGAACATTTAATTTGAACGCTTTGTTGCCGCATGATACCACATTTGACATCACTTAAATACTTTAGTCAAGAAGTACATCTCGGATTAAGTGAATATATTTATGTGAAAAGGCATCGCGAATGTTGGTGATTGTGAAAGTTGTGGCTTACTTGTGAATACCCATGTTAATTTCTTGTGAACGAAGACGGATTTTGCGTTTGTACTTGTGTATCTTATCTATTCATTATTAAAAGTTTATTATAACCATCGTTTTCACGAATATATTGATGATAAAGTGGAAAAAGTGACTGTATTGGTGTGAGAAGTGTGTTGTTTGGTTTCATATACCAATGAAATGATAAAGATATCTGCGTTCTCGTGCTATGAATGTCTAATGATGCATAATTAAGTTCTCTACTTCCGAGTATTATTTTTTTATTTATCTTCGCTTTTGACGGGTATTCATTTCATAAGTTGAAAAATTGGATTTTTTTCTCAACATGATGTTTTGTCGATGTCCCGTCCTCGGAATACCGATAAGTACTTAAGGAATATTGATAAATACAGCCAGAGGAATACCTGTAAATACGGATAGAATACTGATAAATCGGAATGAATATATGGATTGAATATATATAAATACTAGGTAAATACCAATAAATACTTCCAGTGTAATTCCCATAAATTCTCATAAATACTCCTAGGTAGTATTCCTCCATCTCAGTGGAAATACTCTTGGAATATAAATAACACCGAATACCGATAAGTACCGTAGGAATAAGGTTGCTATTTTACCTCGGGGTGTCACGATGAATTAGTTTGCAAAACCATGACTATGAATATTTAGCATTCATTTAATTTACTTAATTCCATTCATAGAGCCGCGGATGGTGCATCCATGCATTCTTTGGGTAAGCGTTTGGCTACCAACTAGACGGGTTCAGGATCCGTAAATCCACTGCAGACCTCCACAGCCTAACTAAGGTCGTGTGATTCTTTTTAAGAGCCAGATTTTTCTGGGTGTGCATGGGCGGACTTGGGAAAGAAAATCCTCCCTCTTTGCTCGGCTAATTTACGACCATCCAATTTTCATTCGAGTAGAAAATGGCTATAGGTGTTCGCGTATGGTGTATTACATTAGCCTCAATTTCTTTCAAGTACACTGAAATGAACTTTTTCTCTCTCCCTTTTCTTTTTTCCGGTTCATATTATGCTTGCAGTACGCTTTCTACTAAGTGGACTATAAAAACTTCTCGCAGTGACACTTGTTAATTTTAGAGGTTACTCCGCCACGTGAGGCCGCCGGCGTTGCCGACGGCGGGCCAAAAGCCATTTCCATTTCTGCGCCGATCAGTAGCGCGGAAGCGGTAAGAGAGGCTCACGTTATAGTGCTTAGATAGGCAGCTTATTTTCCGTCAAGTGATGCTCAGCACTGTGTTTGTTAGCCGGAGCTGTGGCTCGTGTTCCATATACTTCCCATTCCTTATGACCAAATACTATAGATGACTACTATGTCCCGAAAAATTTATTTGCGCCCGGATCATGAAGTTTCAGTTTAACGTGAAGTTAAGCCGTTTTTAATAAATACGTTTCTCATACACAAGCTTAAAAAATCAGCAGGAAGTGCCTTCAATGCTAATATCAATGTTCTTTTTACGAGAAACGGTTTTTTGTGAGTTGAGTAAGAAATATTTAAAATTATTACGAATTATCACGATTCTCCCATGGAATTTTTGGGCTTAATTCATTAAAAAAAGATGATACTTTGAGCTAAACCCCATGGTTTATAGACATTCACTCCATTAATTTTAAAATATTAAGATTCATTTCCTAAAATGCAATCATTTAAATCCAAAAAATTTAGCTATTACGAATTAAGTTAGTTTCACCGATAATCGAAAGATCAAAACGCATTTAAGAAAACACAATCGCAAGCTCCTCGCACAGGTTTTGTTTAAGCTACACTAATTGATTTTGATGGCGACGTATTATTTTCTACCTACAGCATTGGCTACCATTTTAATGAGCATGATCACATTGGAAATACCAAAATAACTCCTTATTTTATATTTTCTAATGACTATTAGACCATTTAAATATCTCTTCGGATAGTTTTCCGAGTGAAAAAATTAATTAGTATTCGAAAATTCGTTTAATTACTGCAAACAACAGGCAGGATGTTTTACGAACAAATTCTGACGAATGATTTATTTTTAAAGCCTCTAACACGTGACAGCAACCTTATTTGAGGTCAATACCGAATACGACGCCACTAGTGTGAAAAACGGTGGGAGGCCGCTCACAAAAATACTATCGGTGCTCACTTCTAGCTCGGTTTCCCAGAATTTTCTTAGTAGCGCAAGAAGTCCATAATGAAATCAGTGCGTTAAAATGCATCAATTTCTTCGGTCCCGGGAAACTTTAAAATGCGCATCATCTAGTCCCCAACTTCCCTCGCGCCAACAGCCCTTTGTCCCGCACCCACGCCGTGGACTGCATCCAGCCCACCCCTCAACCCTCCTCCCTCCTTCATCCGTCCCTCCACTCCCTCGCTGCATTTCCCTATTCCGGGAGCTCCCCGTCAGAGATTTATAGTGGCCTGGGTGCGGCGTCCACGCCCTCTGACACGCTCACATACATAAACTATCCTTTGAGCTCCTTCCCTCAACCTTCTCTCTCTTTCGGGAAAGCCACCCCAAGAGTCCTTCATCCCTGCACTCCTCCACACCCAGTTTTCTAAAAGAAACCAACCTCTCTCCTTTCCTTCCCAAATATCCGACCTCTCGGATGGACTCCCGTGCTCGCAAACTCCGTGTTACCAGCCACCGCCAACATCCTTGCTGCAAAGGACACTTCCCTCTTCAGCATCTGGTTAACTCTGACTAACCCACAGTTACTCAACGTAAGTACATATTTTTTAGCACGGTCCTCGAACGAAAATTTATTCGTCGTTTCGGTGCCCATTGGTTTAGTGGCGCAGAAGACGAGGTTCCCACAAGTGTCGTGCGTCATTCTCTACTCGCTAACGACTTGTTGTGCGTTAATGCCACTAAAAAGAATTCCAATAGCATATGTTGGACATACTTATTGGTTGTAACTACCTCAATAATGCTTAGAAAGGAGTGCAAAATAATAGCGAGAAAAAAGTTTATTACTGCTCTTTCGGTACATTATCCATTTCATGTTACCCATGTCCTGTTTAAGGTTTCCGCGGCGAGCAGGTACTCATTCCATTTCTTCATTTCGGGATTCGGCCGCGTCATTGATTTTCTGACAATGGTTCTCTTCTTATTCTGAAGGCGTCTGCAGGGTGAATATGTCTTTGACCTGAATACGCCTCCAGGATAGGAGGAGAACCGTCGCCAGAAAAACAACGACTCGCCCAAATGCCGGAGAAAGAAATGGAAGGATAAAAAGTAACCCATATGTGTTTACATTGTACCATCTGCTCGACTTTTAAAGGGATATACTGATCATTTTAGATACTTCACCAAATACCATGCCCTTGAAATAGATTAGGGACCATTTCTGCCTCTAACCTTTCACACAACCACCTCACATCCGAGCTGGCTCGCTTTTGACCTCTCTAACCCATTACACTCATACTCTTTCGTATCAAATCCCTTCCTCAGAATGTATAGACGTTCGGCCAGAAAAAAAATGTCGCCAAAACAGTACCACTGAGGTCCATCTGACAGAATCCACGAGAGTGAAATCCTACACAGGTGAAAAATGGCAAATGAAGTGTTTAAGGGACCTATTTTATATTTTCTGTTCAAGCGAAGGAGAAAATGAAGACCTCTTACAAACAAACTTCTACAATACTCAATGCGCATTATCAGTGAGAAGACTAAATCTAGAGACCATTCAGGCACGAAAGCAATCCAATAAGGGCGGATATTGCTAAACCTAGCAGGTATGATAATCACTGAGGATATTGCTGCTTTTTCACAAGCACGAACTAAAAGTTGCAAGGCCTGTCCACAAATTTCACCGGAGGGCATTTCTGCCTTTGGGGCTGCTTTTACTAGTGAAAGTAACAAACGATTGCTGGCAAAAGATTGATCTCAAGAGAATATTCTCTGCCAACTATATTCGCTCACGTTGTATGCCCGTGTTTCCATCGATAAACGGTTATTCATCGGGAACTATAGTGGATATATTTTGTCACTTTGCTTTGCTGATGAACATGTGAACTGCAAAAACTAGATTTTTTTTTGCTTTGATACATGGTCCTTATGCGTTTGAAGTTATTGCTTTCGCAACTTTAACTCACGAAACCCTAACCGGGTTACCTCTGGCCACAATAAGGCATAAATAGAGTAATGTAATGTGCCGTTTGTTGTTATTAATATTTTCCTTTGCTTTACTTATGCGATATCTCATTTTTTGAGGAGTTCACGCACACATTCTTCGTGATGATTCTCCTAGACTTATACCATGTTTAGTGGAAGTTCACGTACAGCTTCCCTCGTCCACTACTTGCATTGTTTAGTCGGTCCTATCTGACTTTCTCCACTTACCACCAAAGAAACTACCCCTACTAGAGGTAGAGATCCAGCTTCCGTCGCTGAGAGAGTATACCCATCCACACACCGTTAAAAAAAACACCTTCACCATCCTAGTTCATAGTCTCAACCCTCCAAAAATTCCTTTTACAACTACCCCAGTAAGCTATCTATTTTTTCTATGTCGTGTGTTCATTGTGCTCTTTTTCAAGACTAACACGCTAAAAATGGCATTTTCGAAAATATCTAATCAATTCTGAAAGGGAATAACTGTGGAGAAGCAATTGTATTGGTATATACGTAGAACTCAGCTATATATTGGCTATATAGACATTAGTTAGTTGCTTTATTCACCTTACATCTATACAAAATTACCTGCGTTGAAAATTTGTATTATAACTTTGACCAAACATGGCATGTAATAAATATATATGAATGCTTAAAGTAGCAAATGAATTATTGCTAAGGAAAGATATACCTACGGTTATGAAAAGCGTATGGATGTTAAGCTGTCATCCTTGATGTGTACTTAAATGTACATATGATAGCCGATATAGATGGGAGTTCCCTTAGATCTGTTCACCTATGGGCACCTGTCCTTGATAGACTTAATTCCGTGGGCTACAATAGATCTAGCTCTCTTACACTAACATAGGACTAGGAGTAAGTTGGGCAGCTAAAGAGCAGCAAACAAATTTGAATACCCTGCGTTTGTAGCTGAAACCTATGGTAGAAGTCACCGTTCTGTGTACTGGCTCTCAGTCCGGATCGGAGCCGGACGTGAGCGTACTAGAGAGAGCTCTTTAAATTGATTTGAGTTATAAGATTGGTGTCAAGCGAAAGAATAACGATTTGATCGTCAATTGCTTTGATCCGCTGTCAGACACGTCTAATTGTGAAGGCATATTTTATATCTTATCACGTAAATATACCTCTACTAGTGATATCGCTATGTTGACCCTCATTGGTTAGGGAAAAGAGGAACGTGTGGTTAGGAAATTCCAGTGTCTTCTGTAAAAATACATACGAATTCCTCAATAGGTTAGTTCTACAGTCATTTTATTCATGCTACAAGACCAAACTAACTCGAACAAACGGAGCAAGTGCCGCTGGGGAGCCCACAATATATAACCACAGCTATAAAAGGTTCGAACAGAAAGGGCATGTGAAATTCAAATGAAATATGCTGAGTAATGGCTGGTACAAAATGATGAGGACGCGTTGAGAAATCCCATGAAAAGGTTTTACTTTAATTTAGATTTTAAGCCACCGCGAGTGATTAGTCCGTAACTATTTGGAGATTGGGTTTTCTCTGTTCGTATGGAATTGATCGGAGATGCTGAAATTAAAAAAGATGGAGAAAAACGACCGACATAGGAATTCCTAGATACCCCTTTTCCCACTCCAGGAACGAGAGGAGAGGCCAAGGGTTCTCCTCCGGGGGAACAGGAAACTCGGGAAGAAGTTCACTCATTATTAAAATTTTTGAACATTACTTTTCACAGTTTCCACCTCCAAAATTATGCCGACCAGTAATATTTCCTACGATCACCCACCCCTGGCGATCTCCCCACGCCACTATTACTCCCTGCGGGATATTTTCCTCCCTGGCTTCCTCATGATAGGCGTGGGGACAGCGGGGTCGCAGCTCGCCCTAAATCCCCATTCCTAGCGTCGGCACCATCATTCCCCCCTCCATATTGTCCCCTATCTCCTCAGCTCCTCTCCTTTCACGCTCCGGACGCCCCTCTTATTTTTTTCAGAGCGGCGTGGCGATTTATGGGGCCCGCACGGCACATCGCCCAGACTGCGTTATATCCCCGAGAATAACAACTCGGCTTGTTACCGAGCCAGGAGCACGAGGCTGGGAAGGGGTGAGAGATGGAGAGTGAGAGGTAGGAGGGATAAGAACGGGGCATGCAAGAAGGAGGAGATGGTTTCTGTTGAGGGAGAGAGAGAGAGAGGCTGTGATGCTCCGGTGGCGTGGAGGTGAAAGAGGTTGTGTCGAGGGGGCAGTTGTAGCCGGTTGTGTAGACGGGAGAAAGCGGAAGGAACGGGTTGTTTACATAATAATTTTTTATAATGCTAAAAACACACTTGGGTTGAAAAAGTAAATAAGGGTTACGAAAAAGTTAAAATTTCTTATGTAAAATGCATAGTATTGCCACGGCTTTATATAAAAGTTGCCAATATCCCGAATATACAAGGAAAGCAATCTACACGTGAATTAATTAGACCCCGTGAAACTACGCCATTTGCTCATTTATAAAAAAGATAAAGAAGGAACTTTTATGAAAATAGATAAAGCTACCTCCAATATCAGGGAAAATATTCCGCCAGAGCCGAGAAGTTACCAGGAGGAGTTACCAGGCACGATGCTTAAATGACGTCACAACATATTTAAACTATTGTTTTTCACGGAAAATTAAAACAAACTTGTAGCGGCACATCAATTTTGCAATTGGATGCATAATAATCTTTATGTTTTAAATTATTAATTGACTCCAAGAAGAAAACCCAACTTATTTTTCTGCTCCGTGCAGCATCCCTGTCTGTTAATTATCTGAGGAATAATCACGCAAAAATTAGATTTCTTTCTCAAGGATTGTTTCCCGCTTATGATTCGATATTTATGTATTACTTAATATTAAGGATTTTCCGATTACATATAGTTTTCCTTCTTTCTGTCAAATTTTCGACATTTTACCGATTAGATATCATATGCATTTACCATTTCAGATGTGCGGGAATTACCCCCAAAAACTGCTAAGCCACGGCTCACGTGGCTACATGGGCTATGGATGACACCAGAAATCCATTGGTTTACAATAAATGAAGGCTAATTTCACTTAAAGTATTGAAACTTACGTTTAAAGTTGGCGTGGACGCTAAAATTCTATATAGTACAGTTACATAAAAGATTTCATCCAATAAATTATTTCTAATCGTATTTCAACCATAATAACAATACTCTTTCAAGGAATTGCATCCAGTCATTGAACAGATCAAACATTGTTGTATATCTTTGAACTTGTGCGTGTGACGGCGTACCATGTTATAGTTTGTGAAACTACACTCACTCCGGCAATATTGAGAAGCCGTCTACTCCCATTAATTAAGGTGGGAAGGTGTATATTCCTGGTGGAAGTCACGATGGGAGTGAATACGTTTCGAGGGCAAGATGAAACAAATGATTTAAGGGGAGTAGGTGGGAAAAGAAGTAAGCACAAGGAAATAGATACATGAAATGTTAGAGCACTGGAAATTCCTCCCACAGGCTTAGGTTAGGATTCTGATGATGAATGATATTTTTCAATGGATTCCCCATCCCGACTTTTCTACAATGAATAGAGTACTAAAATATCAGCAGTCATCTTTTTCGAATAGGACGTTTACCGTTAGAAATTCTTCAATAAATGGTGGCGCTATGGTAACAGACAAAGAGATTATCACAATTAGCGGTTGAGGATTGTATTCATCCAACATACCAGAAACGCTTTCCTGTTCCTGAAACTTCTTAAAACCATGTCTATTAGATCAGTTTCCATAATACTTACCAATGACTCTATAAGCCTATCCCTTCCACTTACACCATTAATGCTTCCCATCATACATATGCTAACGATAACAAATGTAAGCATCTCACTTAAAATAACGAGTCCGTGAAGCTTTGAGGAGAGATTCGAGGCAATATGGCGTCCGGTTCACTTACACCTTCGTGTGGCTCTTGCAAATTAAACGTTGAACTAAAGGAAAAAATCATTACCTGTGATTTTTTCTCCCATAACTTCCACGCTAAATGCTCAGGTTTGAATTATCTATCAAGAAAAGCAATAAGCGAGTGCCGTGACATTCTGAAAATGTTTTTCCTGCTGAGCCCCGTCTTTCAAGCTATCCAATATGGCTGACGACATTGAGTTTCTTAAAAGAGAATTAACTAATCTAAAATAAAACTGGAATTCCAACATTTATGTACCGAAAAAAGTTGTCACCTTCAGCGATACAGACTCGAAAACCAAACATGATATGCAGTGTTCTAATTATCCTGCCGAGAATTCATCTCCTGCGGCAGCTGAATATGAGCGACCTGTGACCCGTATTATGAAGAAAAATGCCAGGCATGCAGCTACGTCCGAAAACTCAGGAAATTCCAGCTCTACCATCACAATTCAAAGTGCCTTCGACTCCCCGTCTTCCAGTGAACAGCCAACAGTGAGCATGGATACCGACATCGGAAATGATAGCTTCATTTCTATCGTACGTAAACATAGACGTCCTCGTCCGACTATGGGCTCCTCAGATAAGAAATGCTCTTTTTCGGGATTCCCTCGACGATCAAATATTCACTTATGGAACTTCAATTTGGAAACCACGAGCGATGAAATAATGGGTTATTTGAAAGAGAATATCCCATAAATAAAGGACTCGTCCCCTGAAATAGAAAAGTTAAAAGTTTCTCGCGGCAATTATGCATCCTTCCGTGTGAGGGTAAACGAAGATCTCTGTGAAAAAATAATGCATTTTGATCTCTGGCCTAAGAATGTTTTTTTCGGGAAGTATTCTTTTCCGAAACCTCGCCTCCAAACACAGGGCAAATAGTGCAACGTTTGACAGTGCTTCATTTAAACATACAGTGTGTGGGCAATAAAATGCTAGAATTGGAAATCCTTGTGAGTGAACATAAACCTGCTGTCATTTGTGTTAACGAGCACTGGCTCGTTTCTAGTGAACTAGATACTTTTTATTTACCAGGATACGTCTTGGCCGACAGTTTCTGCCGGTCAGTGCACAAAAACAGTGGTGTTTCTATTCTAGTTTATGAAAGTTTGTCTCATTCTCCTATGAAATTCACCCAGAACTTGCGTAACGAAGAACAGATTTTCGAATCTAGTGTAACGCAGATCCATCTGAAGGACTCAGACCTATTCATCGCCACTATTTACCGTTCTCCCTCCAGCAACTTTGAACTATTCCTCGATAAAATGACCGTACTGTTGGAAAACATACATAATTCTGCTCAAAATCCTTCATTAATCGTAACTGGCGATTTTAACTGTAATCTTCTCATCGAATCCAGAGAAAAACATGATTTTGTTGATTTGTTAACTTCATTTGGTCTTCATATCACCACTGATGAACCTACTAGAGTTTGCTATAGCTCTGCAAATCTCTTAGATAGCATTTTGACCAATATTGACTTAAGTAAAGTGAAAACAGACGTAATTACTTCTCATATCTCAGATCATTTCCCACTGCTGTCTTGTATTATGATGAACCCCCTTCAAAAATGTCATTCGTATGAACAAAGGAGATTCTTCTCCAATGAAAACATAACTAATTTCTGTGAATTTATGAACTCCCATGACTGGCCCACCTTATATGGCTTATGCTCTTTTGTAGATAGTTTCAATTACTTTTATTGTACCTACCAATATTATTTTGATGTTTGCTTTCCCTTTGTACTCAGGAAAGTTAAAAAAAACGCCTAAATCAAGGGTACATAGGCGTTGGGTCACTGACGAAATTCGTAATTTATCAAGGCTGATGAAAGATGCAGCGGAATACTATAGAATAAAGCAAGACCCTGCCAGTAGACAGGAATATTCATCAATTAAAAGCAACTATAGACGTACCCAGTTGAATGCAAAAAAATCTTTTAACAATCAGAGAATTTTGAATGCAGACAACAAAACTAAAGAAATATGGAAGACAATAAATGAATCAAAATATCCCAAGAATCTTAAATCTGATCTCAATCTAACAGATGCAAATGGCAACACTATCTTGGCTTACGCATGACTTCTGTCTTGAATGAATTTTATCTTTCTCAACAAGCAACTGGCAATTATAGCTCTAATGCATATTCACAAATCTCTCAATTCAGTCATTCATTATATTTGTATCCCTGCAGGGATCAAGAATTAAAGAACATCTTCCAAAATTAGGTAACAAATTCACCCCAGGTTTGGATGGTATTCCAACTTTTGTAATAAATAATCTTTTAATGCAATTAAGTCCCCTTTACTCTTTTTAATTATTGAATCTCTCAGACTTAGTGAGTTCCCTTCTCCACTCAAAATAGCCAAAGTCCTACCTCTGTATAAGGGTAAAGGCGACAAACAAAAAATGAGTTCTTATCGACCTATCGCTTTGCTAAATCAATTCAGCAAAATTTTTGAAATTATTTTTTATAATCGCCTTATATCATACTTGGAAAAATATAATCTATTATCAGCTTATCAGCATGGATTCAGGAAATCTATATCAACCTCCACCGCCACTTACCATGTAATAAATAAAATATTGACCGATCTGGACCATAGATCTGAATCCCTGGCCTTATTCTTTGATTTTTCCAAGGCCTTCGACTTGGTAAACCAAAAAAGTCTATTTTTTAAACTTGCCAGCTTTGGCATTAGAGGAACGTCCTTTGTTTGGATCAAATCATACTTGAGTGGAAGGCAACAATGTGTTTCCCTATATAGAAATGGGATAAGATTTGTTTCACCCGCAAAAGATGTTAACCTCGGTATCCCACAGGGTTCAGTTTTGGGTCCAGTGTTATTTCTCCTATATATTAATGACCTCCCACTCATTTTAAGCTCTTAGACTGGCACTCTTCCAGTGCTGTATGCTGATGATACGAATGTTTTAATATCTGCTACCTCCATTGACAACCTAATATCAAAGTCGACTAGTGCTGCTACTCTTCTGCATGAGTGGTGTCTTCGGCATGAGTGGTGGTCACAATTCCCTTAGTTTGAACGTTGATAAATCTAATATAATTTACTTTTCAAACAAAAACAAGCCTCAAGCAAACATTACTATTAAAATTGACGATAAACCAATACCATAGAATACCATTTCTCGTTTCTTAGGAATCAACATTGACAGCAGATTATCCTGGGACAGTCATATTCACAATTTAGAGAATAAATTGAGTTCTGTCTGTTACCTTATAAGATCTATTCGGCATACGGTTAACATTGATGTGTTATTGTTAGTCTATTTTGGAGGATTTTACTCCCATGAAATCTATAGTATTCTTTTCTGGGGTTCTTCACCAAAGGCTAGTGTCATGTTTAAAATACAGAAAAGAATTGTTCGACGTATGTGTAATGTACCCTTCAATGTACCATGTCGCCCTCTTTTTGAAAAACTTTGCATCCTGCCTCTTCCATGTGTGCTTCCATATATGCTGCAATCACCTGTGCTAAACTAAATCTCTGTAGTTATAGCCGAAATGACTTTTATCACAGTTATAACACCAAGAGTGCTGCAAACCTACTCCAAACTTATGTCAGGACTAGACATGCTGCACTAGGACCGAAAAATATGGGCCTTATACTATTTAACATGTTACCAATTGAAATAAAAAACTGTGAATCGTTAAGTGCATTCAAATATGCATTTAATCAATACTTAAAAATAAATATCTTCTACTCAGTTGACGAATTTATGCGGCCATTATAACAATTATAACTTGTATTAATATTGTCTTGACTTGGCCTATATTTGTATGTAAAAACAAATCGCTGGAAAGTTTAATGTAGTATTTGTATTAAAATATGTATATGTATTTTATTTTTGTATTGGATAAAATATTTTTTGTACTTGTAAATGACGAATCCTATACCTACACACATTTGTATGGTCTTTGGCGAATAAATTATATTCTATTCTATTCTTAATTTTTCGTGTTAGTCTTTTACTGGTGCAATCATTTTGAGTTATATCAAGACCAATTGATTTCTCAATTAACCTAGTCTATTATGAACCTAAATAAATCTCAGACGTTACACATTCTCCACATTAAGTCGAAAATATACATATTAATGAAGGATAATTGCCCAAAGTAGAGTGCTGAAGAAGTTTATCCGCTTTTTTCGGACCCGGGAAACCCAAGAAAACTTCATTGCCATTGCTTTATGCTCATACTTTATTGCTTTTATACTCATTTTACATCCATGGTACAGTAAATATGTAATGAAGTATTTTAGGTATTTGATGGCAGGATATTGGACACTGTCTATCTCAGTTGATTCACTGCTATACTTCCCTTTGAAAACTATGCACTTGCGTTAAACTATGGCTCTTATAAGCTGCGTAAATCTTCTATAAACCGGAATGTCATACAAATTTCTATTTTTCATCATTCAGGTTGGCCAATAGTCTCATTTTAAACTAACTGTTCACCCTCTATGTCGTTCATAATTTTTTTATCTTACCCAAATATTCATCACCAACATTATTCCCTTCCCAACATCAGTTATATAACAGTACTAGTCTTAAAAAAACTTCTTCTCATTCCCTTTCGCACATTCTATAGCTCACAACCACATCAAAACACCCCCATTTCTAAGTTCTAACCACAACCATATTTCGCAGAAAACAATTTTCCGAAAAAAGCGACATGAAGCAAGAGCGTTCTTAAAATGGATATAACGAAGATCAGTGAAGCCAACAATATTAAAATTACTTAGGGCCTACAACTGATGAATGTAGCGCGTGGTACAACTGTATTTCCGAAGAGTGAACTTTATAAGAGTGGGAGGTGCAAACGAACGTACAAGAATCCTGATTTATATTCTATTTCCCGTGGCTGAGTGGTTAGTGAGGAGAGTGTACGAGAGTGCACGATGGCAAATTCAATGCGGCGCTTAGATACCAGAAAAACCAGCATAAAACTGTAGCGAATATTTTCAGGTCAATAGGAAGTATTCGCATATGTTAACCGTGGAGGGAATCAGACTGGCGTCAGCGAGGGCCAAACTCTCTTACAAGTATGTGTAGTAGTTCTCGAACTCTATAAGCCCTTGCGATCCGGAGAGAGGCTAATAAAGGATAAGGGTGCACCCAAAACTCAAATGTGAGTATTTTTAATAACGGTAAATTAATTATTGAAGCTGATAGAATGGCTTGGCAAAAAGTCAGTGTGGAAATCTGTACTTTGCCTTGATGTAAGAAAATAATTTACAATTATAATAGCACTTACTAAGAGCAAACAGATGAACGTTAGCTCATTGAAATTTTCGGACACCACATTAAGAGAAATGTACTTTATCCGTTTCTCACATGACTGCCTAACTACCCATTATTTTTTAAACGAACTTTACATGGCTGGCCCAAGAGACTAAAATAAAATAATTTGAAAACCTATTCCCAGGAATAATTAATTTCTCATGGTATAAGGTATGAATCACTTATAAGTACAACTTCATATCCTGGAGGCTGGTGGTCACTCTTGTCCTCAAAGTTATAAGCTACGACCACAGAAAAGTAAACTCCTTGCCACTTTACCTATTCTTGCAACCTTGCCTTCAAAGTTTTGCTCAATACATAATTCTTTATCAGCAAAAGTAAACTTGGGGATATCTTTACTGCAGGCGTGACGTTCATAATAAAAATCTGGACATTTCTTCTTTTCCATGCTAATTTACGGCGGAAATCGTAAGAATTGATGGATTGATGGCAAGGGCAAAATGTGAGAAGTTAATCAATGCTTTGATGCCGATGACACGATACCAGTGGTGGAAAAATCTACCTCTGATTAGGTAAAATGCCGATCAACACGTGGAGGTACAGCCCTCAGTCCGGTCAACGCTCGCAGCGAGGGGAGCATTATCCCATTAACCGCCGGGCGGCGTAATGACACTCCGTTCACGTGGGTATTCAACGGGGGAGAAAAGCCCGATTACCCTCGTGCAGATGGCAATCGGCCCGCGAATGTAATAACAGACCCCCCACTGTCCCATTAAATCGAACACTATTCCGCGGCAAAGAGTGTTTGAAGCCTCATCCTATACAACCAGGCTCGGAATTTCCACCCAGTTTGATTTCCCCCTTACCCCCCCAATCCGACAGGCACATTCTTCGGGGTGAGAAGGGATTATGGTCCAACCGGGAGACTGATAGTGACGAGGGGTAGAGGAGAGTGAGAGAAGAAATGAGAAAGAAAGTGAGAGTGACAAAAGAAGGGATCAAATATTGATACATCGAAAATGATAGACTAATATGCGAAATACCACAGATTTGCATCGCTTCCACCTTCTTTACATTCCGGTATCGGCTCAAATAAATTGGTGGTAAACTACAAATTTATGTATTACCATTCATAAATGTTATTTAAAAGCTGCAACGATTGTGAACATTTCCGATAATAGTCACTTATAGTCTGAGAGATCGGAAAATTGTTCCTTAAATTTTGAAGGAAGATATTTGCATGGTACTATGTGAAATTAGAGCTATACTGTAAAAAAGTGAGATAAACTCCAAGCAAAACCTTTTAAAAACTTCTCAATCTTCCAATAGATGTACATGAACATGGTAAGATGAAAAGAACTGATTTCACATGTATTTCCATTCACAATAATTTGATTCGGAATGCCTGTCCGTGAATAGCATTTTGTAGTTTATGAATCCTATGCATGAAGTAGCGTAAGTTTATAACTTCTAGTAATCTTGGGGTACTGGACTTCATAAATTGATACAATGAGTTTACCTGACGGTCACATCTTCTTTAATGATAGCATAGTAATTACTAAAATTTGAAAAAAAAAATTCATTCACAAAATCATTTGCATCTTGGACAGCGGTCTTTTATGGTTCTAAAAAATTTTGCTCAGCGTGTACCATCATGAATGAACCATGACGACGGTAGACGACAGCTCAGCTAGGTGCGTCAGAACTTCAAAAGTTGCCCTTGAAATCAGTAATACAGAGCAACGTAGTATTTGGAAATACACAACGCTCGTGATTCGATCCTAAGCATCAGTTAATTGAGAAATTTTCATTCATTCTGATCAATCATTGCGCTACGAGGCCCTGATTTCGTTTAAAGGACGCTGTGTCTAAAAATCAGCTAAGTACTGTATATCAATCTAAAGGAAGAAAGCAATTTCTACTCTGTCTGTTGCGTCGCTCATTTTAAATTTTGTGGTAACGCCTGGTAAATTTCCGATGAATTAACCTATTAGTATATGTTTGAACAAGTGATAATTGAATAACAATAATAGACGTACCTAAGTGGCAACAAAAAATTGTCATTGGACATTTTCTTAGTATCACTTAACATAATGAGGAATAGAATTATGAAACCGTTACTAGATCATAAACCGTAGAATATCGATCGCAAAATTGGAATGGTTCGAATATCAAGTCTTATTTTTTCATAATGAGAGAATTGCTCTTCTTTTCCATGGAAGTGAAAATATTCCACAACGTCAATCCTGAGGCTATTCGTTATTTTTTAAGCTAATATCATATTCGCGAAACGACAGGCTGTGAATGGATGAAGTAGAGATACGAAGAATGAAGAGGAGTATAAGAGGTGGTTTTGTAGAGAATACTAGGACATTCTCTTTGCGGGAGTTGGTGTGAAAGAAAGAATAAAAGGAGAGGTAAAAAACATCGAAGGCCTGGATAGAGTGGGTGGTTAAATGGAGCGCGTCGAATGGAGGGAGTAAGGGTGGGTCCACGACGGATTGAATGGGGCTGGAAATAGAAAGGAGTTGGTTGACTATGAAGCGGTGTCGAGGAATGGCGCGGGGAAACAAAGGAAGAGAGACGGCGAGAGAACTTTTTTTTTAGACGGCGCCAACCAAGAGGACTTGGTGAAGGTCTACTGGCGATGGGTTTCGATTACGGATCCATTATATTTTCAGTTATCTTAACCATCCCACCCGACAGTCACGGCACTCGAATACGCTCTCGCCATTCAGAGTCGAACAACTCCCTGGGGGACTATTTCTTTTCCCTCTGTCTTTCATCCTTATTTTACGCAGCTCTTCCAAATCCCACCTCTTCCGCGAATATCCTCCTCTTCTCAATTTCCTTCGCCTCCTTATCTATTTACTCGCAAAAATTACGCACAAGAGGGTTCTCATCAGTACAAGTGTTCAGACAAAATTAAATCTAGCACAAAATATTGAGTATTATTAATTTTAGGTGTTTGGTGACAGTAGATACTGTCCTCTGAGCCAACGACAGCAAGAGCTCATTTTAAAAAAATACCCAAGGAAGCCATAGAAGAAAATTCATTGGATAATCGCTTAGTACAATAACAACCCAATCAGTTGAATAAGTCATTTTCTGGTAAAAGAGAGAATATACGAACATTCATCAGCGATGGAAAAAATCTCTTTCTGGGACAATGAAGTAACTTTTGCAATTTAAAGGTACTCCATTCAGTAGATCTATCTCAAATGATTTTAATTACTCACAAAAATGAAGCAAGAATACCACACAAGTCACAAAAATTATTCTAGCAAGTATAAAGTAAATAACCTCAGGTCTCAATTAAAAAGCTACATTTGAAAAAGCACACATATTAGAAAATTGAATGGCTGGTCAATATAGATTCAATTTTAGATGACATATTTTAAAATTCCTCCTACTCCGTCAAATACAGCCGCAGGCAATACAGAATATAGGTATCGCAAATTGCAGATTGACTGCTGAAAAGTCGAAGAACTACATAAAAACGCTTAGTCATTATATAATTGCAAAACAATAATATGGGATCTACGATTCAATTACTGCTAAAGAACTAAACAAAAAAGCACATTTGTGACCACTACCCAAGTAAATGATTGAAGAGGATGACTCGGATCATTAATTAATGATACCAGAAACAACAAATAGGCCAAGTATTTATCTTATTAAATAGCCGTAAAGAAATCATGAGAACTTTATTACAAAACATCAAAAGACTCCCATTATAGGAGTGCAACGTAAAATGAGGCGCTAAATTAATTTAAAACTGCCTTAACCATAAAATGTAGTAAAATATTATAACTTATAGTAGAAAATAATGAAGAAACGGAGTAAAATGAAACAACTCAAATAGAAGACCAATTGCTTACAATTTTCCGGCGAGAATATTTGCACTTCTTCAGGTCTAATTATTGATCATTCTTGTTCCTTTCGATAAATCTGGAAGCAGCTTAAATCAATATATCACAAATATGCACCTTGATTGCTAGATAATCGGAGAATCACGGCCAATTCAACGAAATGGAGAAGCTAAACCATGACCGAATCGCATGTATGAGGTCCAAAGGTACTACGATTTGTGACGTGATTGAAGCCCTATAAACCAGGTAGTACTTAACCTTAAGTATCTCTAGCAACATAGTAATTCTGTGAAGCAGTTCGAATTCTCCTATGATGACACCGCTTCCATTTTCCGCCAGCAGATGGCGTCGATTTGGCTGCCGCCTTTCTTCCTCCATTTTTCAATCCTCTTGCACGTGGCAGTGCAATAACGACCCAAACCTAGGAATGCTGCAAAAAAAGACGCTAGGGGTTATATCCTGATCTACGAGAGGATGAAGGGCCAAAGCCATTGGGCGAATCGCCACACGCACGATTTCTTTTTCCAAGTGCTCGTAAAAATGACGAGCTCTTGACGCTTCCAGCTGGTTGATAAAAAAGAATAGCCAAGCAAACGATACGTGGCAGTAAATGAAAAACCTTCATATTTGTTTCGCTATTTGTTTGTTCAATGTGCCTGCGGGCTTATGAGAACTACGAGGCCGTGGGTTCTCGGAGTGTTTTGGTTAGAGATGTGATTTGATGAATTGAAATGCCGCCATAGCAAAAGTGAACGCAGAACAAAATTCTATCTAAGGGATGATAAGTTTTGGCAGTTTTTAATGGCAGAGAAATATTCTAAGTTTATAATATTTTTATAACATTCTAGTCACCAATTATGAACGAATATTCTAATAAATAAAAATCAATATCAATACAATTATTTACAAAGAAGATAGGTATTTCCTCTTTGCATCATTATAATCAAATAATTGATGAAAACTTTCTAATCTGGAATACTGAACACTTTCCTGCAAAACAACTCGGAACTACAGTAAAATAGCTAATTCTTTTTCCACCACAATGCATATAGATTTTCGTTCACAGTCTCCCCCGATTGGCTTTCTCTACTTGTTCCATTTTCAAGGATTGTTGACCTAACACTCAAAGCGACACGTTATTTCACTCACTGGGTAGCTTGAAGATGAATGCGTAAATAATGCAAAGAGAAAGCGATTTAGAGTGGGTGGGCATATCTCCTCCACTATCAATTGGGAGCGATATGGAGGATTTGAACGGATCCTTCTCATATTACCTTTTTGGAGAATGAACTCGAGAGCTAAACGTTCCTTTTACCACTCATCTATGATTTCCGGCGTTGAAGATGAGGGAAGAAAATGAAAGAGAAAAATGCAGTGACTTCGGAAACACGGTGCAAAATCATAGATGACGTCGCACACAAATGGTATTTGAGTAGGAAAACGATATAGACCTTGAATAAAGTTGCAGTACTTATAAACCAATGAACCAAAAATAATTAATCTTTATTGACTTTTTTCGAGGTATATGGTCAAATAATAAAACTATTTGTGGAAATCATAGAAGATAACTTAATACAGTGGCGAAGAAACAAAATAAAATACAGCAGTGATGAAGAAACAAAATATAATACAAAAATGATTAATTTAACATGACTCCTGAAGGCCTTGGCGGCAGCACATACCATAAGAATGTAGTGAATTGGACTCGTAAAATCGAAAAAATCTTTAATAATATTTTATGTATTTTTAACCTCTAACTAAATTTTTTCACATTAAAATATTAAAAAAGGAAAAAATACCAGAAAAAATATGTTTCTAGTCTTTTTCACCCCACAAACCATGAGAGCAGTTGCTAGAGCCAAGCGTCCTATCAAGTTTGATGACGGATATGCACAGCCATGGAAAACCTTGCCACATGCACGTTGGTTGTTGTGAGTCGCAGAGACTGCAGGACTAAGCCGTGAAAGAAGCGTAATGAATCTTTTCAAATACCTAAGTCAGTCTTGCATAGCGTAAGTCTTTTCCCCATTCGAGCGGAACAAATACCTCCGACCTGTTTGGAACCCGTTCCATCTCTGCTGAAGAGCATGCGCTGGAATTCATCATTAGAATTGAAAAATAATCTTAGGACGTTGAAGTTACCAAGTTGAGAGGAGAAGTCGAAAACTGGAGCAAGAACTGGGATTGGATAAGTTCGTGATAAACAGAAACACTTGCCAAGGAGTCTTTGATGAAATGCGAAGAGCATCTTTGCCTAACTCCCCAACGAATTCACCCCGGGTAACCTGAGTCTTACCTCAAGACGATAATGAGATTCGGATGTGAAAACAGAAGGCACAAAACAAATACCCACTCACATCCATCTCTACGGCAGCTGCAGAATTAAAGGATGACATTAACAAAATGCATCCCCAAGGGCAGAAATTAATCTGGAAACTTCAATTAGCGTTTTTATGGTAAATTTCACCAAGAGTTCATCACCTATGTCTTATTTTCTGCTGACTGCACGTTCATAAAACTTTTATGATGATTTTGAATAATCAGTTCAAGAGCTAATGATATATTCAAACTTACATTATTTTGTGAAATTATCTTCGTTTTTCAAGCTTTAAAAATTCAGTTTGCCCCAAAGTACCGATACATGACGTTTTTCTACCCGGAAGTTGACACACTGCAGAAAGAGAATTTCTTCGTTGATATGTATATACTTAAAGCTAAATGTCCCAGAAGAATAGGAGTTCCGATAAATTTACAAATGTGACTTTATTCTACAGACATAGCCATACTTTCATCTGCAAATCCCAATAGTAAAATAATGCAAGGAAATAAGTTTTGGTAATTAAAATTTTAGGTAAATGAATAGGCTACCTTTAACTAATGCAGACCTGCGTTACTGATGAAAATTTACCCTATGAAACTGCATGTGATGAGAGGGAGTATAATTAAGGATAAGAGTGGAGAAAACAAATCGGCGATTCGATGGAAAAGGAGACATAAATGGGCCGGCCACGCCCTGTGACACAATGAACAGGTTTGGTACATCATGGGTGGAAAATAGATAGTAGAAATAATGAGACTGAGGGATAATTGCGCAAGCAAGCGGAAACGTGACAAAAGACGAAAGAGCTAATGGAGAGAGCGAGAAAGAGATGGTGATGAGTTCAGGGCTCCAGCCAATCAATCTCAAGATTGAACGGTGCATGATGATGATGTGGTCAAATTCTCTCTCCTATTTCATCCATTTTGATTCGATTTCTTCAAAGAGAGCTTTCCCTTTAGGCGTCTTCAAGGTGTGCCCCTTGAAAAGAAAAAAAAGAATGGACCCGCATCAATTGGTCTGACTTGCGTGTCTCCAGAAATAAGGAAAAGGAAAGAGAGAAGAGAAAGATAACATTGGGAGGGGATGGGGAAAGGGAATCAAAGGGAGAGTGTATCAAGGTGCAGAGGGAAAAGAAAAACGACCTGATGAAAGAAAAAGGCAATGAAAAAGTGAAGATGAGCGAAGAATTACGTGGCTGATTGCACTATTGATACATTAACCAGAAATAAATGCTTTGAAAAACACATATTCTTCATGAGTAATGAGTTGTTACTACAATAGCGCAGTACCTTACTTTTTTCACTCAACAGCTCAGTAAATACCCTATCTCCTTCCATAGAATCGAAGACCACAATAACACTCTCCTCCAATCTCCATACACCAAGTACTCAACTAAACTTAAGGTGTCAATGCTGAAGAAAAAAATAAAAAAGATGATATGGCATTGTACAACCTCGTCTTCGCAAGAAATACGATAATCATGGCCGATTTAAATATCGGCTAGAAATAGAAGAGCAGGCGATGGCGCTAACCTATGAGTTTCTTTGGCTATGGTCAAATATCTATGCTTGTTCGTACATTTTTTATTACTCAAAAATGCCACAAGCCTCTGTAATCAAGTTTATGTGTAACCTTTGCGACTGGATAGGTCAACAAAGTACCTACTCAGTTTCTTTTTTTATAATTAAGTTAGAAGTTTTTCTATTTTTTATGTAAAAGAACAGGAAGCAAAGAAGTATAAATTTTTACGGCTGCACTGAGCACCTACGAGTCGTGGAGAAGTGGACGGAACTCATTTTTAAATGATCAGTTCGACAGCTGTCCTAGGACCAAGCAGTAAATTATTGTTATATGCCTCAAAAAAAGGTGCCGTGCATATAGCTTTAAGGCATTTGCAATGAATGCGAAGTAAGCGCCCCCCGTACCATTTTATTCCACGGTCAATTTTAGATTGGCCAGTCTTCAATTTGCAGATTTACTAAATGTCACCCTTTCTGAAAACCAGTTGGGGTCAGAATAAAAGGGAAATAAGTTATAGTGGTGGCTTGAGTGCTGGCTTGCGGTAGAGAGGGACCAGTTTCGTATCGCGGCTTTGGTGGAGAATAATTCCAATATCCACTGGGACTGCATCCGGAGAGCACGTCAAGGATAGAAGGCACTTAGTTTGTACGATGGGATGGTAAATTGTGGACCACTAGTAGCCTTTCGCCGAGAGTAGACTAATACTGACGCCAGGTTTCTCTCTGGCCATCTGCACCTATCCATGAAGCCCTACCCTCATCGATAATTACTATAACAACCCTTTGCAAAGGCGCAGATGACCACAGCTGCTGGTCATCTCTGTGAATAAGCAGCCAAACACTGGGGACCTACAAAAGGAGGGAAGGAGTTCATGAGAGGTTCACAGTTAGGAGGTAAAAGTCTCTTCAGGCTTCTCTTCCCTCGACACACTGGGTTGCACGCACACAATCAGGAACTCTCACACAAGACTCAGCAGCCGCAGATCGTCTTCCTATTTCTCACCCATAGCACACCCTCAATTTCACCTTCGGAATTTCCTCTGAAGTGAGCAAGGGCGACGACCAAACTGTGTGCAATGGAAGCTAGGTCGTGCGGGGAGGCATTACTTTTAGGAATATTCTTAAGAATTTGAGTACATTTAGGTAGCCAAGTTGACCGAGTGAATAACAGCAGTGGCTTCTAGCAGACAGTCATGGGGCTTCTGATATAGCGTAAATTATTCACTGATATCAAGACCCTCACACATGTAGAACTAAGGCAAATGCGGTGACACCCATTTTTGATCCAAGCGAGCCTCCTTTCACGAACTGCCACGGAGGGAGATGTAAATGCTTATAACATTTAACCACTTGGCCTTTTGAGGGCTGTGCTTTCCCGGAAAGTTTCCTCATTATATAAGAGCCTCTTCTCCCCTCGCAACCGTTTAGCGCTTAGCGTTGCAATAAAATTAAACACAAGGTTGACCACGAGGAAACCATTCTTTTGTTCGTCGGTCACATAGGACAAAAACTAAATGGATGGTTACCAACATGTACTTTCCGTTTAAAAGGAGCTAAAATTGGCGCCGGGATTGTCTCTTCTCTTCTATACCACCTTCCTCTCTTATCCTCATGCATATAGTTTCTGTCCAGAGCAAAGATTTATGAGGAACAGACTTTAGTCACGTGGTGAGTGTAGGTTCAGACGCATTGCTTCTAATCAGCTTTTTCATAGTAAAAAGTCTCTTTTCACACCTAATTTCTATCTTTGGCTCAGCATTCTATTTCCTACTACCACCTTTTCCTCATGCCTCATCTCTCCATCTTTCATGTGCGCTCAAAATAATTTGATCATCTTCGGCAAAGTGCTTCTTCCATCAATCTCGCCGGATCTTTTAACTTCCGACAATGACTCTTTCCGTTACCTAATATGCCAAACACCTCTTTGATTGCCACACTCTGTTAAAGTTAAATTCTGCCTTTGTCGTATCCATATTTCTATTAAATTAGAACCATTATTTCTTTTTCCACGAAAAATGAAGGGTTTTGACTACAAAGAACTCCGCATATAACATAAAACTCCTCACTTATGCTCACCTATAAAGACATACTTGTGCAGATCCTTTTTTATTAACTCAATCTAATTTCGGGTAAGTTTGATGCATCAATTTTGTGACGCTTAAATGTAGTTAGCCTTTTATTAAGTTAAATGCAAGTGGAATAGCAAATACGGATTTTGAGTGGCAAAACTATTAAAGCACAGGTAATTGAAGTTTAGTCCTGGATGCTTTTACTATTGAAGTCTGAAAACTGAATTTTGAAGATTAGATTGCCAATTAGAAGAAAAAACTTTTTATAAATACAGTGACCGAACTGACATTTTGACGTTTAGAAATTGAAGGAGACACTCGAAATTCACTCCTGGATTTTCACATGTTTGAGAGAGGTTGGATTTATGGCAGAGAAAATCGCTCTAAAATATAGAATATAATATTGCTACTCTTTCACGGCATGTAATGTGCTGTAAAACTAGTCAAGCATCAATCTATAACATACCAGCTATCAGTAATATTGGGAGATGCATGGGAAAAGTTCAGTGTAGTCGTGAAAGTCGTGAATTTTAGTGGATAAGTTCAGATTCGATGGGTGATTTAGCGTAAGATAGCTAGTCAGCACAGTACTAGGAATTGCAGTTTTTGTTATACGCTGTATAGATTTAGTGATTATGGCAGTACTTATAGAACAGAGTATGATATGTGCCACGTAACTTGGATGGAATTTATTTCTCCGTTTACATTACATGAAACTACAATATTCATTGCAAAGTTCCCTCGCATCAAATACAACTTGGCAGGGAGTGTTCTATCAGCGTGGTGTTCAAAAATGTCCTTCCGAAGTATCTTAATGCCATCTTTTCGTTTCAAATATTACCAATGATTGACATCCGTATTTTTTTTTCGATATGAAGTTTTGATTGCTTAAATAAAATGAGTAGGGTGCAACTCCATGGAAAATGTGAAGTAAAGGTGAGTGAAGAGTTTAATTATGATAGTGAATGAGAACTAAAAACTTGTGGCGTCTAAAAAGTAACTAGAAAGAAACGGAAAGATTGACTTGGAGGAAAAGGAAAAACTAGAAAAAATTCCATAGCCGTGGCAGTTGAATGAAGAAATTCCTTGGAGGAGATATGAAAATGCCAGTCGGAGGTAATTTTGGTCAAAGGGAGCTACAAACCATGATAAAGGGTAAAGATTCAGAAATATTAGAGTGAAAAAGAATTAGTGACAAGAATGATTTCTGGAATCTTTGGTTTTTCTTTATCGGTAATTATTTGTGCAGCCTCTCCTTTCCCCAACATTCTCATATCTTGGACGTCTTTTTACTTTCAAGTCTCATGTCATTTCACTACGCCGTCCTTTGGGGCATGACTGCGTGAGTGGAAACGTAATTTCCCTGTTAATCAAGTTATGCTCGAAACCTTTCTACTTTTCTGAGCCTCACTTGCTCGCTATCACGTCTCTCTAAAGTTCTCTACACCCTTGTCTCTCCTATGGCGTCAGACTCTCTTCTGTTCTTTCTTCTTCTTTTAAGATTTTCCCATGATCATGTTTGTAGTCCTTGGGAAAGGTAGCTGGTATTGAAAAAGCTAAAAAAAATATGTGAAAATTACTAATGAAAGTACGAGTGGAAGGAATAGGTGTATTAATTAAGTGGCACGGCTTTTGATATAGATATTATAGCACTGGGACACAGCTTTTGAGATAGTTATTATAGGCTGGAATATATAGTCGAATAGTAAAGCTTAAGGACGTCCTTGGTTCAAGTTATAACTCTAGCCCACCAAAAGACCATCTTATCCCAAAGTATCGGCCATGAATCCCACCCCCTAAGTGCATATCCAAAGCGCCTTAAATGGCAAGATAGCTAGAATAATATTGAAACACGGTAAAACGTTTATACATTCCCATTACCGTATCATGCTGTAACTTTGTAGCCAAGTGAACCATGGTGCCACTCTTAGGGAAGGGAGAAGGCTGACAGAAATAATGTACGCGGAGGAAAAGATAATGGTGGGAGTCCTTTGGTGAGGAAGTAGAGAGGAGATGATAGGAGAGGTGTATGGATGCATGATACTAAGATATGGAGAGAAGGGAGAAATTTTCCGTGAGCAAACTGGCTTTTCAGTCCAGAAAAGAAGGTTGTGGGAGGATGAATCTGAATGGAGGATGGGAGAGAAGGGATAATTCCACCCCTATTCTTTCTGTTTTGTAATTTGGGGAGACGAAATACTACTGAGCACCATGTTGCTGCACCACTGCACTATAAGCTGACGGGTAGGTTGGCCAGTATAATATCAAATGGAGTTTGTAGGTAGATTGCAGCAACCGGCATTGTCACCAGCCTTCTCTCAAAGAAAGGTGCCAGTTGCTCCTAGATTAAACGGCACTCCCAAGGGACTATTGTAATTGAAGACTTCTTCACAGAGCACAGAAGTAAGGATTATGTTTCTTTAGTAAAATCTCCGCCCCCATAGGTATTAAAACTCGGGCCCAATTGATAAGAAACCAGTTCTGAAGCCTTCACAAAATTCCTCTCTCTTCTTCCAGAAGTACCCTGTTTCTTGGGAGCTGCAGGAGTAACACGTAAATCTCACTCACAAATACATTACTTATATTTATTGCGAAGGAAAGTTTACCATTTTTTCCTCGAAACTATTTTCTTTCACATTGAAATTGAAAAAAAAATGGTAGGGTGCTAAACATAATACATGGCCGCGATGGAAAACCAGTTTCGTGAAATACTTTGGTCACATTAACTCCCCTTAGCGTACTATCATTAGTCCCTATGAAGGATAAGATATTATACCCAATGAATGTTTACAGAAGAAACGGTTCTCAATTCAGTGATTGTAAAATAAGTTATTGGCGCTGTCATTTTTATTAGTCATACAAAGAGATATGCTAAATATTTACCAATTAAAGAACCATCATATATTTGTATTCGCTACCGCTAGATATCGTTACTAAGTATATCTATCACCGAATAGAGTAGATTTATAAACCTTCTTGGGGAAAATGAAGTCAAGATTCAAAATCATACATTTTATAGCAAATTATTTTGTATTTTAGAGCCTTTAAAAAGATTAGGTGATACTTGTTCCGAAAATAATCGTAATACCACTGGTATGCTCCACTATCTGGTAAGAATATATACTCCTAAATCTTGTATTAGAGTGAGTAGTCACTACGTTGATAGGGAAAACTTGTATTGGATGCACATTTCTACATCTATATCTATATACTACCCTGCGAGCCGCCACACGAGTATGTGGCAGAGGGTGTTAGGACACCAGCCGTCTAAAGATGTAGAGGATAAGGTTTTTGGGGGTGAAGTGATGACATGTATTATAAGAGTGTATTTAGTGGAGCTCAGTTTTTAAACGGCCGCTTATTGTGCTCGGAAAGAACGAATCCTTTAAACTATCTGTTTGGCAATATATCTCTCTTATTTCATAGCTTCTGTCAGACCTAGAGATATAGTGAGGCGACATGTTAATATTTTCTGCGTCGCTCTGAAACACACCAGTTCTTAATTTCTCAAGCAAACTAAGCCTAATGTGTAGCCTACGAGTGTCTACGGGCTCCCACTTTAAATCCTCTAAAAGCGTGCTGCTTTGTATTTTATTGATTATTTTGGCTAAATCTATATGACCAGGGTCCCGAATGCTCGCTATGTATTTGAGGAGGTTTTGTAGTCTACCACAAAAGGTGGTGAACCAAATGGTGGTCGACTACAAAATGATAATTCTGACCATAACTCAGAAAACACGATGTGTATATGATAAAGCGAGAAAGTACTTTCACTGAAAACATTTACAAGTAATCGAAAGAGGGGATTCCGGATTTCGAAAAGTGGATTTTACTGAGATTCTATTCGCCATAAGTATCGCATACTTTAAAATAAGGAAAGCTCTGGAGAAATACCTGACCATGACATATATTGAACAAATGCAAAAATCTTCAGCAGAGGCCTCTTGAATGTAGACGATGTAATTTTAAAAGCCGGAATTACTTTCCAGGGTCAGTTAAGATATTAACATCACAGAAAATATGAGTCAATATGAATTAAATTCAATCAGAGTTCTCAACGTTACCAAGAATTGATCTTGAATATCTAGAAAAACTATGCAGACAGTGTGTTATAAGGAATAATAAATTTACACGGATAGCTCTCATAAAATAAGGGGAACAACTTTTCCTTTCCTTATCTCACGAATAAATTTGTCTAGTCATTTGCCATGTAGTTTTCAAGCGCGAAAAGAACAACCCTCCTTCTACTAGCTTTACTTAATGGCTTAAGACCAAAGCCATTTGCGTACACACCGCGGAAGGATCAACCAAATTTAAAACTGTAGCATAAACGATGCACATGATAATTCATATTATCACTACGTACTGAAAAGGTATTTTGGAAATTCCAACTCAAACATTTCTCCAGAAATTAAAAAAAAACTTACTGAATGGCAATTAAGTGATAAAGTAAAGTAGACTTATTAGTAGTTTACAGACTAAAAGGACTAGAAACTTTCAATATCTAGTGGAGGTTGTTGGTGCTGGAGGAGGATGCTTAATATAAAATAGATGCGAAAAATTTAGAACTAATGAAGTTAATGGGAGAGTAGAAGAGGAAAGAACCGTTTGAAACTATACAGAATCGATGAACCAAATGGATGTGTTCGGGTGTGTCCAACACCCGAAGGTACAATGAATTTGAGCAGAACATGATTGAAGGAATAGTAGGTCTCTTGTCTCTTGAAAAAGACCAAGAAATAAGTTCATGCACTAAATAAAGAGGCAAGAACTTACAGGAGCTGCCAGAAAGTAATGGATATGTAATATATAGGAAATGATGGAGGGCCGCAGTACCACCATTCTGAAGATTGAACAATCAATGGATTAGGAATTTGAGCAACAGGTAAAAATTCTCCTGGATAAAGGTGACTTATCTCAATAAATATACATTTTAGAGCCTTATATAAGGGACAACCAAGGAGGTAAGAAAAAAAATTGTGGATTGATATAATCAACTGCGGCAACTAAGAAAACTAGTTTCTGCTATTAACAATTACAACTGAGTCACAACAAGATATCAAGAGCCTGTGAACGTTCTTCTATTCCTCAAGACACTTGAATTTTCCACCGAATCATGAGATGGCCCTGGAATAAAAGATCCTGAAAGCCGCTTCGTCGCAAGGAATGAAAGTCCCTACCATCCCTCCATATAATAGGAGGAAAACGCATTATCGACGAGAATGAAAACTTCCATGAAGTAGGAGGGCGACGATCCCTTCACTAGGGACGACAATCCCAAGAGGGGAAAGGACCGCAGTGGGGAGGAAGGGGTGTAGAGGGGGTGGGAAGGGACGGACCCTAAACAATTGACGGGGACGAAGGGGGAGAATGCCGGGAGGGATGGTGAGGGGATGAGATCGAATAAAGGAGATTGAAACATCGATGGAACGGCAAATTGCCGATTTACGGCCAGTAAACTACTGGAAAATTTGTTTTTAATGATACATCATCCAATATTTTTCCCCTAAGCCTTTGGAGCCCGAGGAAAACTAGTTGAAAAGTGCCCAAGTCGACGTTCTTCCTCGATGAGATATCGTTTATCTAGCTGAGAATTACGTGTTATGAAAATAATGGTAGGGTCGCTTCACTTGAGTGGACACGTATCATATCAAGCGACATTCTATTAGCTTGGTTCCATACAAAGGAAAGTGATATCTATTTTCAGACTAAAGTATTTCTCTTTGTTTTTTTCAAATCTAATGTTGTTTATTGGTCATTTATTTTTCTACGACATGCTATGAGCCAACTGTTACACTCATTTTATGAATAGACTTAGTATCTCAAAAGGAGTCTTGCGCCATTGTTTACGTGTAACTTTTATTTACCATGTGGGTTTCCTCTATTTACTCGAAATTATAATTGGCAGAAAAAATGTAGAATAAACCTAACAACAGCTTCTCTCAGCTTTACGAAGTGAAAGTTACGATGAACTAGTGGAGATATTTCTACGTAGACAGCAATTGGCTGCGAACAAATAAGACAATGAATAGCCATTTAGATACCTACTCTTATAAGATCAAATTTATTCTGATTTGCCCAAAGCATTGATAAGTATCTAGAATTCGATGTTAACCAAACCGATTGCATAAGCGCCAAGTGGCATTAGAGGATTCAAAGTTCAATTTTGAACCGCGAGGCATTCAAATCTCCTTGAGTCCATCGTGTGATCAACGAAAAATCTGCCGATGAAGCATTAAAATGTTTCATCCAGATTCTCATTTTATAGAAAATTAACAAAATTGATGGGAAAAATCAGACAAAGAAGCATTTTCTGATGGGAACTATAGGAATTTTAATATTTCATTAAGCTATATCATCTTTAGGAACTTTAATTTGATCGCCTTTAAAAGCCACCAATTACACGCGGGACAATTTAGCAAATAGTCATTTATGATATAAAATTTTCATAAAAGTAAACGAACACAAAATCCTTCTTGATATAAAACGCGAGGACTACAAAAAGTAGCAGTACTTATCATTAAAAAAAAATATTTGAAGAATTTTTCCTCTCGATCTATTAGCTGCATGTTACGGCTTAACAGTCGCGATCTAGCATGGTAAAGTGATCATGTAAAAATAAGCAACCTTTATACTACTAAATACTTTCTCTTCTCATTGAAAAAATGCATGAAAACAGTTGAAACTAAAGTGACAAGACGTGATTTTGCACGTTTTGAAGAAATTACACATGGTTAATACGACATCACCTCCCGACGGCACCGGGCCAACGAGGAGCCATCGTCAGTGTGTAATTGATCGTATTACTCCGACACTAACTATATGAAGACTATGAATGAGCTTCCTCGGGTGTTTCACTGGTACATCCAAGGGTTAGGAGATTGATTTGAAGGAACTATCGAGAAACCTATCACTTATATACAAACTATTTTTATTTTCTCTAAACATGTTCAGGAAACATTGAGGGTCTTTCATCAAAAAAAATGCGGTGATAAAAAGGACTGGGGGTTTAGCCATTGGAAAAATAAGAAAAGATAGAAAACTTACGGTTCGTGTAGCAGAGCGTCCATAGTCCGCTGATGGTGAGCTTGGAGAGGTATGACCTCTCGCCCGTGCCGTTGTAGTGCGGGTTCGGCATCTTTTCTTCCGACTCGAGCCACGCGTTCGTCCCCATGGCGATGCACACGATGACGAGCGACAGCGTGGCGGAGAGCGGCGTCACGAGCCACAGCACGCTCACGGCCGTGTCCAGGTTGCTGCCGGCCGCCGGGCCCCGGGCCCCGGAGCAGGCTGGCGAGGGCACGCCCGGGATGCCGCCGGGCATTCCGACGTCCTCCCGCCCCGGCCCGGGCCCTCAGCTGCGCCCGGGGGGCGGTCCGACGACCCCCCCTCTGGGCGGTGGGGCCCCGCGCGGAGGAGGCCCTCTGGAGACCCCGGGGCCCACCACCGCTCTCCCCTGGGCCACCACCTCCCAGCGCATGGCAGCGAGTCACCGAGGTACGGCGGCTCCGGATGGCGGCGGGCCCGCTGACGGGTCGACCCCTCGGCCCGCCCGCCTCACGGGTCTCCTCCCCGCCGCGGTAGGCCTCGACTTCCGGGCGGCGGTTGCTGTGTCGCTGGCTGAGGAACGGAAGAAGAAGAGCAGGTCGTGGAGTCGAGCGGAGGCCGGCTTGCTTCTTAGAGGCATCGTAGCCGCGGCGACCTGCGGAGGACGGAACGGCGAACATCAATCGGGGCGCGTTTCGAATGCACACTCATTAAAGGTGAACTTCTTACGGTGGCGCCCTCGCATGGATAACTGTCGCGAGAAGCGAGTAAAATGTGGGGCAGAAGATCCCCTTCCCTTCGAGCTATCCCGCGCGCATGCGTCATGAGGTTGAGGGGGAGTGGTGTAAAATAAGGGGAAGAGCCAGCTGAAACCTCCCCTCTTGCCTTGCCCCTGTGCGCGGCCTGCCTTTTAAGTACACCCACCGCTTTCTCGGTAGCGAGTAGTTGGGAGCAGAGAGAGGTGTAGACTTGCCAATTGATCAGAAGACTCGTTCAAGAATTGGCTTGCTAAATCGGTCTGTTAAACGATAACATAATACTGATATTGGCGTCGCCAAAATTACGAATATAGTGGTGGCAAAACATGTTGACAATCGCATACACGTAGCGTGACGATAAAGAGGGGAAATCTTGTATGGAAAAAATTAGTTAAGAAACGGAAGGGAGATAATTCACTCTATTTTACGGCTATAATTTCAATTGAAATAAAACAACTACAAAGCAGGCGAAATATGTTTTCAACCCATATAAATTATCGAGTTAAGAGTCTTGAAGTGCTAAAGAGAGGATGAGGACAATGGACTTTGAAATATTAGAAATGAAAGTTTGCAACATTGTTAGTCAAATATATAGACAACCTCACTACTGGATGTGGAGTATTGTTCATATGGAAATCTTTCAATGAAACGGATTCTCTCAAAAGCTAGTACAAAGTTTCATTAACACTATACCAAAGAGGTGTTCGTGGTGAAGGCAAGAATAGTGTTGTTTCAGGCACACGCCCGAGTCCAGGGAAAGACTTGAATCCCAGGACAGACCCGGCCGTGACATATCAGGTTACGGCCTCGAGGTAAAAACATCAGGTTTCGATATTTAATGCATGGAGGGGACAGCAAAGGGACAGTGATGTTGGACGTAAGGATACACGAAACTACATGATAGCTGCCACAAGCTTTCGAGTGTTGTGACTTATTGCTACCTGTTGAGAACAGTTGTGAGACCTGACCTGGCGAAAGGCATGGCCTTGTCGGGAGGGAAATAGAATGAAGTGCCTTGAAATGTTTTTACAGAAAAGTGTCAGACACTAGGTTTACCAACCGAACTCAGATCGATCTGAATCTGGACCGATCTGAAAAATTTAAGCGAGCTGTCTAAGATTGCCCAGTTGAGCAATGCCGACTGATAACTGGATATAAAATTCTAATCGAATCTACCAGTTCAAGCAAAATTCACCAAATGTGTAACCATGTGCAGAGTTGGTTATTTACAGTCGCATTCCGAGTGAGATGTAGAGTTGCGATGTACTATGATATTTTCAATGTTTTGAAGTAATCTGCAGGACATCGCAATGGCAAATCGCTGCTCACTTTCACGCATTCGCGAGAGCATCACACGTCCTGAAGTAAAAATTATAACTAACGGTGAGCATAGTCTTGTCAGTCACTTTTCATACTCAATTATTAAAATAAAATAATTTGCCTTATTCCTTCCAGCTTCTTCATTGTTCTCTCTTCTTTAATTGATGCATAAGGTGAAAAGTCTCATTCTCGCACTAGATGCTACTTTTGCAGGGAATACCCTTAGTATTACAACACACGCCTTGAATAATGCAGATTTCATTTCGTTTCTCAACGGGAGCCAAAAGAATAAGAGGCACTGGTTCGGATCGATATGAAATCTCACACTGGCTTCTCACATTGATCCCGTTATGCACGCGTCAAACACATTTTAAATGAGTACGAATTCAACATATTTTCGCCTCTATTTCCAAGATTAAGAAATGGAACCCCTTTGGCCATATTCATAGATTTCAACTAGAACTCACCAATAAGGCGACTAACTTAGTTGGCTAATAAGAATACTTTGCATGCTAAAAAATGGTGAAAATTGATCCTTTCCAGTGGGCTTTTCAGACAGTCAGTGAATCGGTGCAGATATTTTACTTTAAAATAAGTTTTTATTCGTATTTCAGTGGATAGTTCCACGAATTTAACACTTTCTACTCTTTATCTCTTTTAATTTATAAAACTCAGCCACATGTAAATTAACATGACCACTTGATGAGTCACCACTTAATGAATGCCATCTATGTACCACGGGAATGTTTTAGCATTTAGTTTCTTCAATCGGATATCCTGTTTGTCATGTTTATAAATTATCTTGAAAAATGTTTCTTTCATATGAAAATGTCGAAGGTAACATTCCTCATTCATGTCATAAATGGAAACGGAGTAACATAATTGACAACGGAGGACAAAAAGTAAAAATATCATAAATTTTAAATTTCTATTTACTCTATAATGACGTCATCGTAAAATACTCTAATTTGCACATTTTTAGCATTTCCGTTTAATTACAGACTGTTTTTTTTAAAAACGTCAATTTTTACTGTGAAGAAAAACCGGAATTACATGGACAAAAATTTTTTTGGCCTAACGTAGCATTATAATACAAACTTGAACCGATGGTTTAACAAACTATAACTAACTCCATCCAATCGAACCAAATAAAGGTATCGGTTACATTCAAATATACACATATCTTTCATGAAAGTATTCACTGTTACGACAATAAAAAACAATCAGTCGAGTCAACGTTAGACATAAGCTAATGCCCAATAATTGTCATTTACACATGAAATGTAACATTTCCATTATTCTCAGATTTATTATTCACTTTGTAAACGAAAATTGAATTCGCATACGGTGTAGCTGACATTATGGCAACAATTCCCTTGAATAGAAAATAGTTCACGCCACGTTTCGTGCCTTATCCCTGGAAAATTAATAATAAAAATAATCAAAAAAAGAAGACTAAAAGACAATTTATTTCATTAAAAAATAAAACAGTAAAGGTCCTGATTTAAATAAATGAGACTATATTGAAAGTTTTAATGGCCTTTCAATACGTAATTCTAGTGGAAAACGCTTTAGCTTGATGAAACTTGCCGACTGCCAAGGCTCTCATTTATATTGCTATCTCGTCGTATAATTACAATGTCCGGAAACTTTCTTATGGCCGTCATCGGATAATTACTCCAACCAGTAAATATCACAGATAATTCTAATGGAAATATTGGGTTATATTAGGGTAACATATTTGTTAATAAGTTAATTAATGATTTAGGTGGGATTTGCTGTAAATATTAATTTAAAATCATCAATATTAAATTTATCAAACACGAGTTGATATTCTGAAAATCATCAAATATCGTACGCAATTTAATATTTAAGACATAAAATATTAATTTCACCTTACATATTAAATAATTTTTAAAATATAATCACTCTGAAATGTTAAAAACCACAGTTTTGGAGCATCACTTATCTATTTTGCAGGGAAAATTTGGGGTTATTTATTTATTTCGTTGGATGCAGATACTGATATATCGCAAATTTCTCCTGTGTGCCATTATTAAGTTCACGACATCACTTTCATCATATTGTTTTTAATTGGTGATTTCAGGAAAATAAACATCCACGCATACCCGATGTGCGAAACGTCAACGCTGCTTGATCATGAAGCTATAAATTTAGCACTATATTACGGAGTATTTATTCAGCGTATAAAGGCTACATTTTTATCCCTTAATTTTATCTAATAGAGCAAATTGAAGCTTAGCGAAAGTTAAGATTTCCTTTCGAAAGTATCCTGACACACATGCCATCAACTAATCCAAATGAGTCATGCCTGGTTGCATACACATCGCACAATTCGCTAGTTTCTTGCCACAGTGACAATCACTACGTTCACCAAACGATCTCAGATCGATCTGACTGGATTAGCACGGTGTGGTAAACGCAACGGGTAGTGGGACTGAGAGCAAGTCTGAGATTTCAGATCGATCTGAACGTCTGAGTCTGAATCAGCGGGTCTATGGCGCTCCTCGTTATTCTTTTGGTTGTCATTGGGGAAAAAAATTAATCGTTATTATTCATGACGTGTTGTAGCCAGTTATGGCAAGAGTGCAGTAATGGTTAGTTATGTGACATTGATGATGTGGTAACATATACCAATTTTACCTCCAACTGGATAATTTTTATCACTCGGAATGCGACTGAAAATTTCCAACTCTGCACTTGTTTACACACCGGGTCGATCCTGCTTCAACTGGTAACTTCTATTGATCAATAATGTAGTTAAGATTTGGCCATTGGTCCGAGGTAGACTCGATTTAGGATCGAATGGTAAACGTAGAGAATGATTCTAAGACTGGTTTTTTTGGCGCTCTAACAACGCTAAGGTCTCAGCTAACATTTCATCCTGTTTCAAAAACAACAGTCAAATCGAAATAGACCCACAGGGGATGCGAGGCCAGCAAAAAACTGGTTCCTCAGACGCCGACAAAAGTAGAGAAAAAAATTAAGGATTGGTTAGAACAGTTTTCGAAAATTTAGACCATACTTTACAAAGGTGTACTTTTATATTAAGACCGACAGTATTTTAAGTTGGTTCACCATCCTACGGTAGCAGAGGGGAACATGTGGGGTGCAATGAAAGATATCAATTTTATCTCTGAAAAAAGGGAAAGAAAATTGTAACAAGATAAAATTTATTGCAAAAAGTAAAAAAATCCATGAAGCTATTCTATTAAAAGTCTCAAAGGAAATTATAAACGAATGGAACCTCTCCAGGGGAATGCATGGATATAAGGAGTGCTGTCTTAGATTGAGACTGTAGATATCACCATAAGAATTTATTTAAAAATCTTTGCATTCAAAATAAACATAACCGGACTGAAATGCAAAAATGCATGGAAAAAATATTTCTAAGTTTCCATCTTTTGCTCCCGGTTTTCTCCCATAAATGACCGAAAATAACATTCAGCGAGCAGGGAATAAATGAAATGTTGCCTAGCATGAGTTCAAGAATATTTTTACTGGGTTTGATTCTTTTGTATCGAGAGATTGGAAATACAACTCTTTGCCGCAAAGGTCTTTGAGAACCGGAGTTAGCATACCACTGATGATGTCTGTAAAATGCCTACTTCTGATATCGAAATCCCTTGGTAGACTCGACTCCATCAGCTGTTACTCCTTAGAAGTGCATTAGAAAGAGAAAAAAGTGTTATTCTACACAATTTTTATTTTTATGACGCGTTTTACCGTTTTTGGCATTGTAAGCTGCAAATGTTAATTTTTTTTTGTTTGTATTTTTCTAGGTAGGTAGACTCGACTCCGTCAGCTGTTACTCCTTAGAAGTACATTGGAAAGAGAAACAAGTGTTATTCGACACAATTTTTATTTTTATGAGGCGTTTTACCGTTTTTGGCATCGTAAGCTGCAAAATGTTAATTTATTTTTTGTTAACTGTTAAGATAGTAACGTGGGGGTGTGTGATATACAAAAAATACTTAATTTTGGGAAGGCTACTGAGGCAGGAAAGATTATTACTTAACAGAGAAATATTATCGGAAAAACCCGGCTACCTTGGACTTCTTCCGCCGTGGGGTAAAAATCCATACCAGCATATACCTCCAACCCGCTTGTAAACACTTTGCACGCCCTGTATTGCTCAACTCCTGTACTTGACTCTCATTTTCCTTTTTATGAGAAGTTCTGGATCCCTGGGGCACGCATTTTAATTCGTCAATATGGTAGTATCCTAGGACTTGCAAACGAGGAGATTTAATATTTTTCCACCTAGTTCTACCTCAATTCATCGGCTATACCTCGGTACGTACATGGAATCACTCACACGAGGTGATATTTAATTTAAAAGCCTGTACTTGATGCTCTCTATTTCTCCAAAGAGCTGGCGATATTGAATGCACGCGCGAACTACATCAAGAGATAATGATGGGAAAGATAGCGAAATCCTTATTTTTATGAATTTCGTCACGCTATTCTTTAAAGTGAGAAATACAAATTCTTCCATTCCAGGTGTTAATTAAAAATTAAAACTATTAAAGCAAAAATATTGTTTAAAGTGAAAAATGCTAATTCACCAATTCCAGGTCTTAACTGAAAACTAGAATAGAGGAAATGACACTGACACCCTAAAGTCTCATTTCTGAAACAAATTTCTGTGAAGTGTCCAATCTATACGGTAAACGTACGCATTTATTCATGGCTAATGGGTGAACGGGAGACATTTTTTTAAGTATTGTGTGAATAAATGGTAATTATTTTATTTTACGAAAGAAATATAGGTTTATATTAGATCTTAAATGAAGACCAGAGCAGAGAGAATGACACTGGCGCTCCAGAAATATAATTCATATCGAAAATTCCCAAGTTTCTCCCACGTTTTGAACCTCAACTTCAGTAAACTCATTAATTCCAATATCTGCTTTTAACTTGACTCAATACGCGCCAACCACTAACTCATTATTTAGAGGACCATTCAAATTACATGTTGTTACAGATATTAGTATTGTTCTACCAGAAACGATGTGTTTAGAAGTACGGAAATGATAGGAAATGCAAATAGCTATGTTTAGACAGTTGATGGGATCCTCATTGGATAAGACTTGACTGTGAGCTTGGATTTTCAATTAGCGCTCGAATGCACAACAACAGTGCATCTCTCTTACTCAAAATAAATTCCCAAGAGCGCACTGGAATACAGATTGTTGCCGTTATTGGGTTAACTATGCACAAGAAAAAAATGAACGATGATGTACTGCATTCGAGAATCCAAACCTTATGCCTGATAGTTACATGAGTGACAGTTTAATAATTGGCAATTCTGTGGAAGTGCTGCTATAATACAATCGACGCATTCAAGAAATGGGAGCAAACTAAGTTAATCATAAAAAACATTTACCCACGTGGGAGATCAGACTGGAAGAAAATTTGCATGATATTTTTCTGGCTTGCAATTTTTCAACTATATGCTCGTTATGCTCGAATTCACTGGAGTGCGAGTAGAGAATTTCTGCTGGAGTCTCATTAGACATTGTTTTCAATCAAATTTTACCTCATAAATGGTGGTTCTCGGCGGCACCGATAGGCACGAGAAACGAGGAAATGCGGCAGTAAATGATCACAACAAAAACCGCGGTCGTATTACATCCAGCTATTAGGACGAGAATGTTTGAAAGTTAATGAATGAGGTTTAAGTTAGTCCCTTCATTAAATTAGCACAAACAAGAATAAATGGGGATCAATTTTGAAAAGAGTTAAAAATTATTTTAGTATGTTGCCATGTTACATGTTACATTTATCACGTGCTTATATTCAAAGAAAACATTTTCCTTTCTATAGTTAACGACATACTTATAATTTTCAAAGAACTACGTCACTAGCCACGCAGTAACTTTAACGGAATCACCCGAGAGTGTTCACACAATTGTGTAAAATTCACAGTAGAGAAATAATTTGCCTGAACTGGGAATCGAACTCCTGTGAGAACAATTGTACCTTAAAGCCCCAATGAGAATTGCAGTGAAAGAGGACGCCTGGGTAACTTAATTGGTTAGAGCACTCGGCACGAAATTGAGGGATCTGGGTTTGGTTCCCAGTCCACGATTCCCGGATAAATGATTTCTTCAATGTGTATTTCACACAAAAATTCATAATCTTCAGTGTTTTTTTCTCAATGAATATCGACAACGATCATCACCTTCTACCTGAAGCATAAATATTTAAGCAAAGATCTGTTAATCAGCTGAGATTTACTTGCATAATAGAACAAAATATTAATTTAGCATTCTATTTACCACACAAGTACTTAAAATCTGAAAGAAATTGGGGAAAATATGAGACGAGAAATCCTGGGTTCAATGAACTTCAAAATTTAATTTTAATGGTTGTGACAAACTGAGGACGACTGACTAGATACATTTTCAGAAAAGCCGGCTTAAAATGCCAAGATTGTGATCGATAAAAGAACTTCTGACTACTTAAGTTTGGTCACCGTATGGTTAGAACAAGCTGAAGAAGTTTGAATTCCAAAGGAAACTTCCTCTGTCTCACAAAATACGATGACTACCCACAAGGTCCGCTTGAGAAATTCGGGCGAGTAGAGCATAAAATCTAACAAGCGTCTTATTCCCGGGCAAAACTTTGGTGAACACTACGGTTTAGTCTTCACATGGATTGTCTCCATGGTTAAAGAATTTCTCGCTAAGAGTTTCGTGAAATAAAGGAAGTTAAATACAGAAACTGCCGTTTTGAGTATAAAGAGATGCAATATTTTTAAATAAGATAAATATAAGTCTTATAATACATCTTAAATAAGATAATCGGAAAATTTATTTTTCCAAAAATTTTCCCGCGATATTTTCCATAAGAGCCTGCGTTCAAAGGAGTCGCCAAGGCCAAGAAAGAAAAATCAGGAAATAAAGTTAACCCCATTGTTTGTATTTTATGCAAACGGTGTGTACAAAAGGGACTTTAGACTTTTGAGGAGTTGGTTAAGAAAAAGATGGTTAGCAAAGGGACGTGGGAAAGATATATTTGCGTGGTGGGGTACTAGAATATTGAAACCTAAGCATTAGCACTAGTAGCGTTTAAAATTCCTCTTCAGTTGCTCATTGCCAAACACTATACTTTCATGCAATTAACTTGAAAAAGCTTGGGCAAGGCAAAATTGTCCAAAGCAGCGGAGTGGGAAGTAAGTAAAAAATCTTAGAACAATTTGCTTTAATAATTTATTTTTCCATATAAATATATCCTTTTCATGTAAATGCATGGCCTAAAATCTGTGAACTATCTATCTAATGGATAAGAAACACACTTAAGGTTATTTGCTATCACTTTAAATGTAATACTTAATGATTTGGCCATGCAGTCGATGATATTAAAACTAACCTTTGGGGTACGTTGGATATAGGTCAAGGGATTAAGGGATAGGTGAAGAGAAAATAGTTTGGGCAATACTAATCTGACGTGGCTAACTCATGATTGAATAACCTTTTGCGTAAAGATTTTTTCCAAATCATTTCGAAATGTTCGAAACGCATAGCTCTGATGATCATGTCTACCAATCGACCTGCCCGGAAAAGTATCGCTTTTGGTTTGCTTTCCCCGGTGTCCCTAAAGAATAAGATACTACTTCTCAATAGTAATTCGGATATCTGTTAAATCCAAATCTGAACACACAACATGTAGATGTCAGCAAACGTAGTACATTTGCAAAAGAGAAAGTGGAATGAATAAGAGGATATTACATGATGACTTTAAATCTGCCTTTCCTTAAGAAAATCAACGCATGCATACTTGTGAATTTGTCGTAAGAATATTCCTCCTTTCACGTAACACATAGGTATCCTTTTTTAATGGCAAAAATTATTTATTTTATTTAAATAGAACGAAATTAATGTAGTTTCTATCTTATGAAAGAAATATATATATTTGGTAAACTGTTGTTACTGTTTTTAAAATATCTTAGGTTGTTACGGATGTTGCACCATCTGAGGCAGTGAAAAATTGAACTATGTACAACGTCCCTACATAGGGAATAGAGGATTGCTCAGGAATAAAGATATTTTACATAATTTTCATCACATCAGAAATCTCGCCACCGAATCCGCGGCCATCTCATGTATGGCTAGATAATAAACATACGATGACCAAAAACGATCTTCCGCTGTTATGACCGCGTTGCCTATTCTGTGAAAATTTCAAGAAGAGCTCTCTACCTCTCTCGTTCGGATTCTCTCACTCCATAGGTTCGCATACGATGTTACAGCAGCACGCTCCTCAGCGTTCTCGGGGGAGATAGAGAGGGGGGGAGAGCAAGCGGGGTCGGAGGGAGGGAGCGGGGGCAGCACCACGCACCCACCGCCAACCGCAGAAACAGCCTCCCACCGAATCGCTCAATTTCCGTTCCTATTTTGCGACCTCAGAAATCGCTTTCCGGCTGTTTAGGGCGTGCGTGCGCGATGCAGTGATGAGTGAATCCCAACAACTTCCGTCCCCTACAAACCATCTGCGCCGGTGACATGCTGAGTGCGGTGAGGGACCGGCGCAGGTTATAGTATTTGGCGTGGTCCCCAATGTATTCGCTCGAGCTCACAAGCCACAGAAATGAGAGTAGATGGAAAATAAATTAAACTGAGGTTTCCTAGATTTCTTTTATAGTTTTTTCCAGCTTTTCTAATAATATGTAATTAAGATGGCATGTATCTAGTATAGTTTCCAGTTATTGTAAGCTAAAGTACGTCCTAAAACTCATTAGGCGTCATCATATTTTACAGTAAGTAATATTGAAATAAGATTTTCTGTGTGATATCATGATTAAAAAGTAAAGATTTGAGGGAACCATGCTCAGTAAGTTTTTTAAAAGGGTACCTAGGGTCATAAAAAGCCAATAAAGACAAAATGAAGCTGAATTAGTTTAATGGCGGTAGTTTGTGGAAAGAGGGGAAATGCAGAAAAGGATCTGTTAGGGGCAGATGTCGAGAAGCGATACTCATATAAAATATAGCGGAGTAGTTGTCGTACTTACTTTGTGTGGAAACTGAAGTAGTATGATTAAATTGAGACCTTTTATAAAGTTACAGCATCTAAAAGCACGCTGTTATCCTCTTTCCATCTCCTACGGAAAATAAATTCCTTTACTAGGCCCTAAAAACGACTCATAACTCTTTCAAGCTTCAAAGTTGCAAAACCGCCGGGTGAAATTTCATGTTCCTTGGCTTTTCAACACATAATAATTGGTAAACAACAGCGCAATGGTCACTTTTATAACTCTAGGTGAAAACGAGACTATTTCCCTAAAATGCATATGAAAAGACGGTGATTGAGAACATCGAAAAGTCATGTTTCCATGTTAAGATTTTTAGGAATCAGATAATAACGTCCAGAATATTTTCCATGGAAACAGCTGATATAATATCCCGGTTTAATGTTTTAGATTAAAGCTTAACCTAGAGTTGTCAGAAGTTTGGAAATCTAGTATAAGGTTTCCAAAGGAAATGTTATCTCATGGCATGAACTTTATGCCAACTTCTAGATCTCTCCTCATTCGGCTCATAACAATAAAATAACATATAAATTAAAAATTATTCTTAGGTGGACAGTTGACGGTTTAGTTATGTTCGTTGCAATATTAATTCTTGAATGTTAACGCATTTACCAAAAATATAGCTGAAGAGATAAAAAGATAAAATGAAGTAAAAAAAGCCAACTTTATGCCGTAGATTGCTCTAGAAAATACTGATTTTTCCGAATACCATATGTTATTGGTGGTGCAGTCGGGAATTTTGAATGCTTTTTTTATTACAGTTTACATGAAGTCCTTGATTTTCTTCCACATGCTTGAATAATAAGCCAGGGATGATGAAGGAATTATAAATGAAAAATAAAGAGGAAACTTTTTTTCTTATAGAAAATTACGCTTTGATCATCTCTTCATTTCATTTTCTACCTCTCATACACATCAATAATGTCAGGAGAGGAAAAAATGAAATGAATAAAATCGTATGCTCTCACTCCAAGTGTAGGAATAACAGACCAATGAGACGAGAAACTCACCCAGTCCAGAAAATAATTTTGTTTGACCGCGAAGAATCAAAGATTCAAGCGTCTAGATTTTCGTGTAGCAGAGCTTAGATTCGACAACAGATTACTGGATTCCCCCGAAGTCCGCAGCAGCGGCCGCGCCGCCAGGCCGGCCGCCCACGGGCGGAATACCGCACTCAAAGCGCTTCACACGCGCAATCTTCTTCCCCACCCGTTCCCCCCTCTCAAGACCCTCCCTCATGCGGTCGAAAACCGCAGGCAGTGACGCATGAACGTCCCTCCTCTGGGAATCCTCTTAACTACCCATCCCCCACCCCGCACGCCCTCCAACGCACTCCCGATAACTTTCCAGAAGCGGATCTTTCATGTACTACATGTAGGCACCACCCCGGGGCCATTCTTCCGCGCGATGCGGCGATCGCCGTTCCAAACGAGGGCCGAGAGGCAAATCCGCGCCGGCGGTTGTCTCCTTGGTCTTTCATCTCTCCCGCAGCAGGGCTGGCTGAACACACATGAACCATACTAATCACTTCGCGAGAGACTCTAAAAACTGCCAATTTCTAACCTCCGTGGTGTACATAAGTCTAATAAGATCTTCCTAGCATAAACGTTGGAAATATAATTATGTATAACTCACTATAATAACTAGGTACTTCTTCCAAATTGATTTCCTAGTGACTTACTAAAGTCATAAGAAAAGCGAAGTATCATTCCAAGAAAGAATGTGTATTTTTTGCATAAGTATTCTATGCGATCCTAGATGAAAAATAGTCTGCTCTTGCCATTCATACTGCACCTAATTACGATGTCTTTGTGATAAAATTGATTATCAGCTAATTTATCAATAGAAACATTTCTAAATTTTTAAAGTGATATTTCGGGGGAGATATTTCATCATCCTTTGCAAAACATTTAATCGAGAAGGACCACGAAAGTCATTTTGTGCCGGTAGTACTCCAAATTGAGAGAAAAGGAGCCAAATGGGACTTCCTTGAACAATTTGAAATTGTGAATGCTGCTAACAAGAAAAATGTGAAACTTCTAAAGGAATGTCCTTTACCCTGCTATTCTCTTCTTTTATCTATGCCTATCCCCCACCACCTCCCACTGACCGAACCTGACCGTATCGCTCATCTCAGACGTCATTTGACCACCTTCATTCCTCCCCTCCCCCCAGGTTTCTTCTCCATACACTGACTCGCATATCTACATCTACATACTACCCCGCAAGCCACCATATGGGTGTATGGCGGGGGGGGGGGGGGGTAGGTCACCAGCCCAGTAAAGATGAAAAGTTTTGCTGGTGAAATGCTGTCATGTCCTATGAGAGTGCACTTGGAGGAGCTCAGTTTCTATTGTGGACGCTTATTGTGCGTGGAAAGAACGAGTAATTGTACCTATCTGTTCGGAATGTGGCAAAGGGTTACCAGATTAAACAGAGAGTATAGACAGAGTAGAAAAGAAGCAGATAAATTACTAAGGAATATTTAAAAACACAGATAGAACAAATAGAGGAACTCAATGATGTAAGTGAAAGCAAAAAGTTCTACCAAGCAGTAAAATATATGAATCAAGGGCATAAATCTAAATTGCACTCCTGTAGAAATAAAAATGGCCAAGTCATTGGAGAGGAGATTGAGATATTGGAAAGATGGGCTGAATATTTTGATGAATTGTATAACAAGAAAGCAACGCCAGGAATAGTAGAGCAAATGCAAACTCGCAGAATAGATGAAGAAGTGCCCGTTCCAACTGAAGAAGAGGTGTATAAAAATGTTTGAAAACAAAGGAATGGCAAAGCACCAGGGGAAGATGGAGTGACAGCAGAGTTGATGAAATATGGAGGTTTGGATTTAATTGGAGCATTACATCGGCGAGACCTGCAAAACATCAGAATTGGAAGTTATGAGTTTAAGGGGGTCAAGGAATTTACTTACCTGGGAGTCATATTGAATAGTGAAAATAAAGTGTCTGATGAAATCAACCACAGAGTAATGGAAGGCAATAAAGCCTATTTTGCGAATGTACCTCTCATCAAATCAACCTTGCTGTCTTGGAACACAGAACTGAAGATTTATAAAACCCTGATAAGACCAGTAGTAACTTATGGGGCTGAGACGTGGACTCTATCAAAACACGATGAAGAAATCCTTAGGAAATTTGAAAGAAAGATAATGAGAAAGATCTATGGCCCAATTAAAGAAGGAGAGAGATGGAGGATTAGAATGAATATGGAGATAAATGATATTCTAGGAGAAAAAGACATAGTTAGATTCTCCAAAGCACTACGGCTGGCATGGTTGGGTCATGTAGAAAGAATGGGAATCGAAAGAATGCAAAAATTAATTCTAAATAGCAAGATGGAAGGGGTTAAGTAGAGAGGGAGACCACGGAAAAGATGACTACAGGATGCTGAAGAAGACTTGAAGGCAATGGGAGTCACAAGATGGAGGGAAAAATCAAAAAAAAGAAATGAATGGAGGCACATTGTAGAGGAAGCCAAGGCCCACACCGGGATGTAGAGCTGTGGATGATGATGATGATGTTCGGCGGATTATCTCTCTTATTTTATCGCATCTGTCAGACCTAGAAATTAGTGAGGCGTCATGATAATATTCTTTGTGTCGCTCTGAAACACACCAGTTCTGAATATCTCAAGCAGCCTAAGCCTAGCGTGCAGCCTCCGAGTCTCTAGGGGCTCCCTCCTAAATCCCCCAACAGTTGAGTAACACTATATGTTCGTTCGTAGCAGTTTTTAAGAAAGCGTGCTACTTTTCTTTGTATTTTGTAAATTTTTTTGGTTAAATCTTTATGACGAGGGTCCCAAATGCACGCGGCGTATTCGTGGTGTGGCCTAACCAGAGCGAAGTAGCATCTCTCTTTTAATTTTTCATCCGAGGACCTTCCTATTATACGTTAAACAAAACCTAGTTTCTTAAATGCTGGGCCGCATATGTTTTGTATGTGTGTTCCCCACGATATATGTGAAGTTAAGGTAATTCCAAGATATTTTACTGTATCTGAAGATTTTATGTATACTCCATCCATGGTGTAGGTATGGCTTTCGTAAGATGACTTTTGCAGGAAGTAAACCGTGGTGCATTTACTAATATTTAGTTCTAAACCCCACTCCCGAAACCACGAATGAAATTTGTTAAGGTAAGACGACAGAACTACAAAGTCCGCGTCTTCGCTTATTTCACTGTATATAACTGTATCATCTGCAAATAATCTAAATATACAGCTAATTCAAAAACTTAGGTCATTTATATAAACTATCAATAAAATAGGGCCAACGACGCTTCTTAGAGGAACACCGGATGTGACTTAAACCATATCATATCTAAAACCATCAATAAGTACTTTTTGTTTTCCATCATTGAGAAAATTCCATATCCAGTTCTCTATTTTTTAATAACTCCGCATGAATACAATTTATAAATGAGTTTTTTGCGAGGAACCTTGTCGAATGCCATCTTAAAATTAAGAAATATCGCGCCGATTTGCTTACTCGATTCACCTGATTTTAGGATATCATGAAGGAAGAGCGCAAGCTGTGTTTCGCAGGACCTGCCCTTACGGAAGCTATGCTGACTGCTGTGTAAGAGGTTACGATTATCCAGGAATGCCATAATATTGCTAACGACAATATGTTCGAGGATCTTGCATAATAGTGATGTTAACGATATAGGCCTATAATTTCCTGGGTCACTTCTATTTCCTTTTTTAAATATCGGTGTGACATTGGCTATTTTCCAGTCTTGGGGCACCTTGCCCTCGGATAATGATTTGCTAAATATGATTTTTAAGAATGGTGCAATCTGTGGCCCTAACTCCTAGAGCACGCGTGGAGGTATTCCTTCTAGATCTGGGGACTTGTTACTTTTAATCGAACGCAGTTGTTTAATCATTCCATCACGCTGAATTTTTATATCCGCCATCGGCTCGTTAACGTCCGGAATGTCTAAAAAGTGTATTGTGTCATCCTTAGTGAATACACTTTCGAAGTAGTGGTTTAATAAGTTGGCTTTATTGATGCTGTTGGTGACCTTTTTGCCGTTTGTATTCAACAAGGACTCTACTGTGGAAGATTCACCCTGGAGCTCTCTCGCGTAAGACCAGAATGACTTGGGGTTTTCATAAAGTAATTCATCAAGAATTTTTTTCTTGAATTTTCGTAAACTAGAGCGCATGATTTTCTTCATTTTTGAGCGTTGGGCAACGTAAATTTCTCTCGCCACAAGTTCCATTGTTACAAGACAATGATATGATGCAAATGTGCCTTGAAAATGATTGCTGTGCAGTCAAATCCTAGATCCAAAATTAACTTTTAAGCGTGGAATTTACTAAGAAATTTTTTCGTCATGTCTGATATTTTCAACATGAATTTTATCAAAGGTAAAACCGAGGGTAATGGTACTGGATCAATTATATGCACACTTGGACATTACAAGTATGCCCAATATATGGCATTAGTTTTTTTAAATTTTACCGCTATTCCTCCTATACTTTATGCTTGCATGAGCCGAATTTCTCTTCTTTTACTCTTATCGAATGCGATTGCTCTGCACATAATTTACGCTCATTTAAAACCCGCATATATTTCACCATTATTTAACCGTCTTATGTCAACTTTGCGCAGTGTGTCTACGTTTCACGGAATTTAGAAATTGGGAAATAGGCGCCAAGTGGACTTTTGCAAACGGGCGGCAGTGTTCCAAGAACGAAACTGTCCTGCAGAGAAACTTCTTTCACTCCCAAATCGATGCAAGGGTCCTCGAATCTTCTCGTGTAGGAAGCATTTTCTCCGTTGCTTTACACGCCTTCGTCCACGACCATCGTCCTTCCACAACGAGCCGCCGCTCACGTTATGTCATTGCTATGATTGATAGGACGAGCATCTACGATCGACAGCACGAAGCATGATTACAAGTTAAGAGCGATTGTCAATAGCTACATGAGATTTCTTAGACTGAGGCACTAGTATGATTTTTTCCATTAATTTTATTGAATTTTGAGACTATTGTAAAATTATGACGCTCAATAAATAAATGGCCCTTAATATAGTACCATAGATTATGTGAATTCTGACCAATGCTTACTAGAAAGTAGCTTAAGTAAAAAGCTTCGCGATATTGGGATATTTCTATAGAAATTTAAAGATTTTAAGACGCCAACAGCATGTTTCCGAGGCCATAAGGTATCAGTTTGAAGATTTTTTTTGTATTTAATTTTCAGTAATTCAAAATATTTTATTCTCGAAAATATGACGAATTGGAACTCAATATCGATGATGTCTAATACTTTAGAATTCAACGTAAATTTCACATTAGAATTTCACGTATAATTCAACGTTAACATATAGGTGAGATATTATTAAATTATGTTTCATAGCTTGATAGTTTCACGAGATACTAAATCAGCATGCTGGCCAATAAGTAAAATCCCTAACGTGAACTCTGAGCTACTTGAGTTCAGGTGGCATATCATCATCGTCACCTGATAATGACGTGCCGCGTCGAAACCCGGTTAGTCTTTAATGAAATTTGGAAAGAAATTTGGAATTAAATTTGGAATTAAATTTGGAATTAAATTTGGAAAACAATGTAGAATAACAAAGTTACTTCCTTTAAAAATATCTAATAAATTTTATGAGGTCAGATCAGAGATAACAGAGTGTGCAAAATTTATACTTAACCTGCGTCACCAGTTAAATAATATTGTCGGTTTGAGACACAGGGTTTCTCCATTCAAGGGTTAATGACCGTGTAAATATTTTTAGGATGGCTTAAATCACACTGGACTCCGTTCTCATTATCGAGCACTGGATAGTAGACGATATATAGTTCTGAGTCAAGTATTCCGTAAAACGGACTTGCGATCAATAATGTCGTTTTTATGTACGTTGTCGTCCCTAAAAAGAGGTTCTGATTGAGCTTCAAGTTAAATTCATGAACTGAACGACTCGAGCAGCGAATACCAATTACAAAAATGCATATCACTAAGAATTTTTTGATTAATTATATCGGCAAAATGAGGTGAGAATTACTCATGGGATATAATAATGACCAGCCTTGAAGTAGATTATATAAAAGCTATGAGGCTCAACTTATGGAAGCGATATATATCCATTTCAAAATGAAAAACAATTTTAAATTTCCACACAGAATTTTTAATCTTTGCCGACCATGGTTTCAGCACCTTGTGCCATTATCAAGGTACCTTCCTTGATAATCCAAAACCTTGATAATAGCACTAGGTGCTGATACCATGGTCGGCAAAGATTAAAAATGCTGTGTGGAAAGTTATAATTGTTTTTCATTCTGAAATGAATTGAAATAGATTGCTAAAAAATATGCCCATCAAAGTCGACGAGTTACATTTTTAGTTCTTCTTGAAATGATTTTAAGTATACATTGTATTAAAATTCAATTTAAAAGTTCAATTCACCAGATGCTAAGTTCTGAAAAAATTTAATGTACACCAAGGAGGAAGATTGAAAAAAATAGTTGGTGGGGTACGCTTTTCAACTACCGCTTGAAATGGAACACAGTTTCTGAGAGATTGCTGCGAATGCTAACGTGATCTTTAAAGTTGATTGACAACCTAAAGCTACTCCACTAAAGTTATAGAAGCCTTTAGAAATTAAACTGAAGAAGTAATAAACAGCTCATGATATTAATAACAGAAAATAGAAAAAATCTCGAAGTATTTATCACTCTCTCGCTACATCTTTCGCGAGAAGTCATTTGGTAATGGCTTTTACGGCTGCTCTTTCATACGCAGCCATGTAATTGTCGACAGCACTTATCGAGCAGTCTTGCAATTACAATTACGTGAAATAAACGTGTCCGTAAAGAACGTGTCTCTGATGCAGTTGGTGGGATATACGTTTGCATGCCTCTGGACTGTGACGGAGATAACGATGATGGGATCCAAATAAAGAACTCCGGTAGTAGAGATTCAATAAGAAGCAGTTTTAGTCACTCTCAAATCTTCTATCTCTTGGAAGTAAAACCGTTTACGGGGTAATCTTATTTTGTCTTAAACCTTGGTGTATTTGAAGGAATGAGTCCATGTTCAGAATTGTTAGTCATTTAATTTACAATCAAGAGTTAGAAACGAAAGAGTATTAATGAAATTATAATTGGGAGGCCTTGACATTTTATAAGCAAGTGGTGCAGTTTAGATTGGTCGTTTCTTAACCATGACTTTCTTCTCTTCCGAAATGTATTGAATTAAATTAATTCTATAATATATTGGCGAATTTACATTCATTGATGATGAAAAATATTTAAGATTTTATTCTTTAATAAATTTAGACTACCTCTTGATATGTGTGGAGGGACACTTGTTCGTTTCTATCGACAGGTGAATGACAACGAATATGACATTTATTCCATAAAAGTGCCAGCCAAAGGGATATTATTTACAATGAGAGAAATTTTCGCGACCCTGTCGGTACCACGTACTTTCAGGAAAAATATGAAATAGGTGCTCCAGCTATTGCATTTGTCTCAGGACAAGGAATTCGGAATTCTAAAAGGGAAATAGAATTCGAAAGTCATTAATATTGCTATTACTATAGCCAAATAAAGTTAAAGAATTTTCTATAGAACCACATCAAAATGATCTATGCATCTTTATAGTTTTTAGGTAATGTATTTCTAAATGAAAATGAGATTTTATACTCTACACCCGAGTAAAGAACTAAAAAATTAACGGCTTCTAAAAAATGAAAAATTACGACGTGGACCTTGAGTCAAGCTGAGAAAACGGGTAATAAAAGGCTAGAAACAAATGAAAGATTTCTCAAAGGCGCCTCTCTGATGAATCCGAGCAAGGCATTACATAGACAAGGCATTTTTGCAGGTGTCTCTTCGTCAGTGGAGTGGAATGAATTAAATAGATCTCTCTGACATTCTTCGAACCCAAATGATGGATGCCGGACCCATTTCTGTGGGTATCCTTAACTTTGACTCTTTCTTCAAGAAAATGGAGCATTTTATGGAAGCAACTCCGTAGCCAGAGTTTCAAGTTGTTGAAGCGTTGCGATGCGTTGATTGGAGTCCACGGATGATTGAAGGCACGGATGGACGGCTCTTTGAGGAGGCAGTTGACAACTGAGATAATTTACACAGTCGAGGATAGGTGGATACTCAGGATAGGGAAGTATTATGTCAAGGAAATGGAGGAGAGGAGGAGGAGATCAGTGTTGGCCCAATCTAAACATATGTCCCGAGTGAACCACGGTTTAAAATCTAATCTGGCAAACTTCACATGAAATGCAAATGCTTTTTTTATGACAACCAAGCAGGAATAAGGGTTCCAATTCCCAGAACCTACGGATAAGGCGTTGATTTATTAAAAAGTTCATCAGATGAGTTCCAGTTTGTCATGAAGGTGGAAAAAATTTCACGCCACGCTATATTTTAGGACTGATGAAGGAAGGTATAATTGGTAGACTGCAGAAGACACTGATACAAGAGTTCACTTCTCGCGTATCATTAGTTAATATGACCAAAATATCGTAAAACTATCTCAAGACAAATCGTCTACTTTCAATTCAACATTGTCCTCTCCCACCTACGTTTCCCTTCTCCTTCCTATTTCATGGGACCTGTCCTATCCTACCCTCTCCCACCTGCAGCAATCCTCTTCAGCGTAGCACCTCTTAGGGTAGTATGCGGATGTAGTTGCGAGGCTAGAATTCTAGCCACCACTCGAGATGGACGATTCTACAATAGGAGTGTTGGAAAACTATTTCAAGGAGTCCAGTCCACGGAAAACAAGTCCCATACATATGATCTTAATGGACGTATAGGAGAATGGGCTGGAAATTAAGGGAACATAAGCGTACGGAACTCATGTAATTAATGCTCTCCAACATCCCAGTCAATCCAACGAGCTTTAGAGGCATTAGTTGCTTGTGCCCATCTTCAAACGAATCCACCTCTCCTCCAATAAAGCATTCAGGGGTTTCAGGCATCAGCCCCTAGGGTTGCCAATCTCCCTCTCATTTTTACTTCAACCCCGCTTGCGTCAAACCTCCACTCCGAAGCGCTCCTGTAAACATTACTCTTACCCTTGATCGAGAGCAAAGCGACGCTATATCAGATAAGCCTCGGAGCGAAAGTCTGACCGACTTATCAGTCCCTCTCATCCCCACTCTCGCAAGCCCTCCTCCCTTTGTTCCTACATGCAAACACTAAATGGCTATCCCAAAATACACGCGGGCACTGCTGCACCACGTCGCGGCCGCTGGCAATTTTCGGCGCTCCGCCGATGCCCTAGTCGGCGGGGAACCGGCGCGTGTACTACCGATTAAGTCAGCCAGATGCGTCGCTTGTTCACCGTGAAATGCCGTGGGTCATCGAGTATAGCATCGGTATCACCTGAACTACTGAACGCCCACTTCCTGGGAAGGGCTAAGAGCCGCACTAGAACACACTTCTCGAATCACTATGCCTCAAAGCATACAGTAGGCAATTAGTAAAATATATAATTATATTGGAATATTATTTAAAAAGTGATTCCATAAAAGTAAAGCGAATACGAAATGACATGAAGAAAAATCTACTTTGCAGTAGGTATAAAATGCCGGAGAAAACTACTGGAGCAATGTTGAGAACTGTAGTTTCATCCATTTTCAACAGGTTACCAGAGCATATACCAAAAAAGTCCTCCGCTGCCAAA